>UFQX01000005.1:905281-1001956 GCA_900497675.1 Arapaima gigas | reverse complement strand
AAAAAAATATACGGGGGGGGGGGGGGGGGGGGGGGGGGGGGGGGTACATCATGTGACCATCCCAGAAACAAAAGGCACGAGGTGAGGCAAACCCCTGATGCAGCATCAGTGTGTCACAGGGTTGGCCACGTATACTCAATCATTCATTCAGACTTCAGCAATAATAGGCTGAAACAGCCGATAACACCTGTGCATGTGTGTATCTGGCTTCAGATACTTTTGATATCTCAGTACACAATAGAATTTATTACATTACATACAGCATTATGCCTAATGGTATTTATTTTTAAGTTTTTTAAATTTATTTTTATTTTTATTTGCTGTTTGCAATTTATTTTTTTATTAGGAGTAAGCTTAAAGTAAAAATTCGGTATTGCTAAAGTTTCTGTTCAGATGCTGATATATAGGTATCATTTGGATAAACACAGCCGTAGTAGGAAAAATTCAAATATAGAGAGCTCGGATACCAAGGAATTGACGTATGATATGAACATTAATGAACAGTGATGACCTGGGCAGCAGGTGCATTCGGGGCATGAGTATAAGCAGAATAAAGGAAAAAGTGAACTTTTGGATGTGTTCCGGCCTAAAATAGTCAGTCTATTATCATTATAAATATTTACTAACATAATTTAAAAGTCTAATTTACATAGTAATTTCACATTCTGTATAGCATAGCATAGCCTTTCTTGGTATCACTTGGTATCCCATGTCATTTGAGTCTAGTCCAGTGGAAGTAATGAAACAGCACATATTTTTTTAGAAATCCTCCAAAGGACAGGGGATTAAATCAAGTCTTTGACCCGCCTACTTATCATAAATAACAAAATCCCCTGAGGGAGAAAGCACTATGACGGGCCACTGAAAAAGAACTGCAGACAGCACTGCGGCAGCCATGATGGACCCTGGCCTTGGTTCAAATCAAAGGCATTGTGCCTCCGCACCTGATGCATTCTGGTGAAACCTGCCTGGTTCCCCCCTGGAGTCAGCAAGATTTAGCGCTCACACATCACGCGACCCTCGCCTTTTACAGAACAGATGCGTTGCAAGCAAAGCTGGAACAGTGTGGCCTGAGATTGCGGGGTGCATGTCTTATACTGCTTACTCATCCCTTGTGGTCTGGTTCTGGCTTCTTCTTCAGGAGATCCAGCGAAAATTTGGCAGCGTTGGCGAGAATATCTTTCAGTGGATATTTTAATTTAAGAAAAGAACAATTTTGAAGGATTTGGCATTCACTGTGAAGTAATAAAGATCAAGTCAGGCTTTTATTTTTGCCAAATAGATCTTTCAAAACTTTTTATTGTTGTTATCACTTTGAAAATAATGTGGATATTAAATGGTTATACTGGGTGCTGTTCACGACTATTTATTGGTGCAGATTAACTTTGTTCCCTGATTCGTAAAAAAAAAAAAATCTCCATCTGTCCATTGATTTTGCTTTTCACCATGACACGGGTGGAGAAACCCAACACGATTCTTAAGCCCATCCTGTAACTGCGACAAAATCACTTAAAGGCTCAATCATAATCTGTCGCTTTCATTTTCTTCATTAGTGTTAAAATCATATTTTTTATCCATTTGTCTCAGCTAGCTTACATGCAGGTGTTTTCCCCTGCAGCTGCTGCTCACAGTGTAATGGAGCAGTTAAATTTAAAGCCTCCACTATCCTCTCCATCCTGCTGCTCGTGTTCTCAGTACCTTGAACAGCATCCAGTCACTTTGTATTTCCGGAGATGTTTTTTTAATGATCTGCCTAAGCAGTTACCTTGTTGACATTTGGCTTCCTGCTACATGCAGCAAGGGCATGAAGAGAGCGGAAGTGTTAAGCTCGCAATTCTGAGCCCTCTCTCGCTTGACTTGGCATTTCTAAGCTTTCAGAGTCAGCGGGGTTGGTAATGTGTGCCACATACTTTTCTCAATAGCTGATGTCTTCAGTTTTCCTTTTAGTATTTGTTTCAGAAATGAACACAACCGGAGCGCAACAACATGTACATACTTACATGCATGTGATAAAAGTGAAGGGCAAAGATGTGAAATATTTTGCAGGACTGGTCAGGTAGCAAAAGTAAACATATGATCCAAAATGTATGCAGGTTATCTTATAGGTCAGCAGTTATTTTTTTTTGGACCAGTAACAGAGAAATAAAAATTTTTAATAATTATTTTTACAAACTCTGTTCTTGTAACCTTGTATCACAGTACATTCTCAGAGTACAGTAAAGGCAGACCAGCTTTGCCCAGAGCTATCTTACATTAAGAACACATTTGGGATGTTCCTGGAAATGCCCTAAAAAGAAGCACGGGCTAAAGTAAATTCTCAAAACTGGTAGTAAATACTTGTAGTAAAATGAATATTCCGGTTAAACAGTAGCAGTACTGTGATACGAGGCAGATCATCATGCAATATTGAGCACATCTTGGTTCCTAGTGCTGACAAAACAGCTATTTTTTCTATTTTAACAATGTTGGGAATCTCTTTCACTTAACTTCACTGACATTACACATAGTCATTTTAAGATTCATTTTGCATTAATAAAACAGTAACCCTGTTAATGTAACAAATGTGTACACACACAGACTCCAGGAGAATCCAGGGGCTACGTATAGACAAAATAGCTTCTCAAAGGAGGGGAGTCCTTCCTTCTCTCCACCCAGTGAGTGATTTGGAACTTCCAGGAGAATCTTGTGTGTCTGATTCTGCAGCCAGTCCATGTGAATTGCAGGCATCAACAATGATGGGTGTCTCATTCACTGTCAATCAGGGTTGGAAAAATGAAGAGGAAAAAACTAAACAGACACACCAGTGGCTGTAACACATGCAGAAAGGCTTTGCTGATATCTGTGTCACAGAGGTTTGTGCTGAGCTTAGAAACAGGGAGGTCAATCATTTTGAAACCCACGTTTCTGAAGAAAACACTGAGGGACAGTGGGTTATGCTAGGGTCTCACAACATCTGGGCTGCACATCTGGATCCAGGTTCTATCCCCATTGAGTCTGTATTTTTTATCTGCTTTCCCTGTGGGCCACTTCCAGGTGCTCCACTTTCCTCCCACAGTCCAAAGGCATCTGTCTCAGGTGAATTAGTGACTCTGAATTGCCTGTTTGTATGTATGAATTGCATTGCTTCGGTTTATAGACGGGTGAATGACTGCAGAATGATAGGTGTATCTGGTGCTGTAAAATATCTTGGATAAAGGTAAATACTACACAGTGATCACTGCAGATTGTTTTGGAGAAAAGCATCTGATC
Organism: Arapaima gigas; assembly: GCA_900497675.1. Taxonomy (NCBI): domain Eukaryota; kingdom Metazoa; phylum Chordata; class Actinopteri; order Osteoglossiformes; family Osteoglossidae; genus Arapaima; species Arapaima gigas. The sequence continues at coordinate 998,707 of UFQX01000005.1, read as the reverse complement.
GCTGTAATTTAAATTTAATACTCATATTTTAATATTTCTTTTGAAATTAGTACAAATAATATTTGAATAAAAGACTAAGGGTTTTTCAGATTTTTTGTTATGAGGCATCAGTGCTCTTTATTTTATACTTTTTGGTGGTTCCTATTTTGCCAGTAAAATAATTAATGTAACTATTTCATATGGATTAATACAGCATAGCAATCAATCATGAAAAAAACGTTTCACGTTTCAAATAAACTATGCAATGTTTCTTTTATATTTCTTTTAATATCAGTCATTAATTTCTTTTACAAGAAGTAGTTCAGCTTGTAGGAACTTGTGAAGGGGAAATGTCTACTAACCCGCAGTTCAGAAAGTGAAAACTGTGCTTAGTTCGTGTAAATTATATTACTCTAAAGGCAAAGCTCAGCATCAAGAAAGCAATTTTTTCCTCCTTCTTTTAGTTTTCATTAATGTAAATGAAATTTTCAGGCCAAAAAAAGAACATAGTTTGGCCACAGATTTATTATGGTAAGGAAAAAAAAAACAACACTGCAGCTGCAAATGTTCAATATTGCTTCATTAGTGCTCCATTTTTTTGTGGACCAAAAACTACAAATAATCCTTCTCCAAATCAGAATGATGTAATTGTGCAAAATAAATATTAGTGTCCCATGGGCACTACTCTCAAGCAGCTTCGTGGCAGGAAACCGCTGTGACTTTCCAGCCTGGCACAAATCTCAGTGCAGCTCGGCTGGAGACTATTAGCTAAATGAAGGGTTGACTTCTGTTCCCCGGCAACCCAGCAGCAGCAGGCAAAGGAGGTGGACGCCTGGCTGGTATCTGCTCATTGGCTACCCTCTTATTACAGAATGAGGGACCAGCTATCAGGTTAGTGTCATGGGCCATTCCTGCTAATTTTTCAGTGCTGTTTTTTCTGTGTTATTAGTCCCTGCAAGCAGAAATCCATTGCAATCACACCAATTTACAACAACCCTGTTCACGCTCCATTATATGTTTCTGTGCCTGCTGTCTGTTATGCTCAACACAGGGCCTGTCTGCAAAGCAAACAAAGCTTGTGTGAAAAAAAACCCACTTTTTGGAGCAAAATAAATAAATGCAGACAGTCCAACAGATAAAAATAAAATAATCAACACATGAATATACACTACATAGTCTGACAATAAAGAAGTGTTCCATAGCAGGTGGGGACAATGCAAAAATTATTTCCCACTAAACTGAACTGCGAAATTGTATTTTGCATTGTACTGCATCCAGTCCAGCTCCTCTCCTTCTCCTAGATTTTCTGCCTGTCTCTGGAGGCCACACAGCTGCCCAGCCTCACCTCACCATTCCCCTCAGCTAGAGATAAGCCAGCTGGGCACCGAGGAGCTTTACTGACTAGGAGAAAACTGGAGACCAGCCATGAACATGTGAAACACCATACACATCCTTTCTCCCTCACTGACTATCATTAACTCATGAATTCTTAGGTTTTCACTATTTCAATATGTCTCTTTACTGGCAGAACTGAACACTGTATTTGTACCGACATTTGTTTTGCCATGTGGTCTGGTGGAAGCGTCACTGTTGCTCTCAGTGGAATTCAGTCCTGACTTTCAGCTCAGTGATTCAGATGGTTGTTTAATGACATTTTCTACCTGTGACCTTTGAAAACATATGAAGTTCTTTGCAAGTGAAATTATTCATAATGCAGCAATCACAATAGTACAAAAAAACCTTTCAAAAATACTGATGTTTTTTGTTATGGACCTGCCCTGGCGTGTGCTGTGACATTGAACCTGGACTGAAACCATTTTGGCTGCAGTTATTAATCCTGAGGGCAATTTTGACAACAGAAGCAAATTTACAATTTTTAAACCTCATCCTTTTTTATGTGGGATAATTTCAAATAAACACTCAATATAAAAGAAGTAAGGCAACGTGAACTGAAAATCTAGATAAAATCTAAAATTGTGCCTTTCCAGTGGTGGTACAAGTATAAAAAAAATCAAAATTGTCAAGCGCTTTTCTAAATGTAATATTCTGCAAATGTCTAAGTAATTTTATCATAAGCACAACAAATACCATATTTGTACAGTAAATATGAGAAACAGTGAAATGGGGGGGCTGAATCTCATTTGCATGTGTTTAAGTACCAGTCACACTTGACTTTACCCCTAATGACAGCTTCCGGTCCTCCAACCTGAACAAGCATAAAATTCAGCTGACTGAATTATACCCATGACCTTGAGTAACACTATTTCAGCTGTAATACAGGCTAATCATGTGGATTTAATAGACCCCCGAGTGTCTTAAATCTTCAAAGGTGAACTCTTTTGAGGGACTTGAAATATAAAAGGGTTCCTTTATGAGCTTATGGAACTTCCACATCTGCGTTATTGATGACAGGTGTGTCTGATATGTACAAGATTTTCTACTAGAAAAACCAATCTTTTTAACATACCATTAACATTGCAGTCAGATAATGTGCATTGAGTTTTTCACTACTTTGTTTTGGTGTGAACAAAACTTTAATCATTGAGAAGATTTGGCCATTTATCCCTCTACTTTGTTAGAATATAGGCAGCGTTTATGTGACTAACAGAATTAGCTGAGAATGCGGGATGGATTTTAGGTTTAAACCTCTAGAATGCTGTTTTTTTTTCCGTGGTAAACAATAAAGTTTATGTTGCTGACCCACTGTGCTTTAACTTTACACGTTTCTCATTTACTTGGCAAAAATGAATGTCGACTGCAGTTTTACTGAGATTTGAACAGTAGGGTTATGCTGAGCGATGGTCACCATTAATCCTACAGCAGTGACATAAACAAGGCGACTCCAACAGGCAGCACTGGGTTGTACCTGGCCAAGAAGCTACTGAACCATAAACAAGGACTTTCTGCCGTAGGGTTTGATTTAGTTTGTGATTCGTGCAGTTTCTAAAAGAACGAATGTGTGCTGCATTAAAGATGATTTAGATCTCCAGTTACTTCCCATATTTGTTTGCGGCCAGAGCGTGAAGAAGAGTTAAAACCATTCTGTTACAAGGAAGATGCAGAAAAGAGGGTGTCGCAAAAGACCTAACCATGCTCATCCCAGCTCAGAAGCTATGTGGAAATTAGACCGACTGTGATTTGCCCTAGGACTCAGCAGTGGAATAACCAAAGAGCAGAAGTCTGCCTTTTGAAGTATGGCTCCTACAGCAGCAAAATCAAGTGCTAGATTAGTTTCAGGGGACTTCAGTCATGCATGAAATGATGTCCTGTGGCACGTTACTAAGACCCTTCCCTGGTGGGGACGTGGAGCAAGCGAAGAAATAGCCATGCAGCCAGGCTGCTTGCCATCGACTCATGCAGGGAGTGTGGAGGCTCTTCCTCATCCTCATCCTCATCCTTGTGATTGGCTGCACCGGAACACATCCCAGCTGCTGCAGTCATGAGGTACAGCGGTGCTTGGTGTGGATGTCATGTAGACCAGATGTTTTCAGTTGTCTATGATGTCTCAAAACAGTTTGTTCTTTCAAATGGAAACGGCTTTCATAACTTTAATAAATGTTGTCAAAATGGAAAAGCTCGCAATCAAGACAATTTGTTTATACCATATAGGATAGGATAGGATATGACTTTTTCATCAATGTGGGAAAATTCTCCGTACATAAGTTGGACACACAGGACGCACGAGAAAAGACACCCATAAGACACTTAACAATAAATAAATAAATAATAAAAGCAAACATATAGCATACATAATATTTACAGTTCTGAAAATATGAACAGCAGCTCTAGCATACTTTTAGTACCTCACATTATTTACTTGGTCTCCTGTGCATAAAAAGGAGACTAAGAGCTAAAAAAAAATGTTTCTTCTCTGAGGACAAAGTGGAATCTCTGCTTCTCAAACCATCTGAATGTATCTCTGAGTTCCAAATTTTTAACTAAATTTGAGCAAATTTTTTTTAACGATATAAAGCATCCATTTTTCCAAGGAAGGCTACTGAGTCCTTGTCATCATTAACAACTATTGTGTTATGACATGTAAAATAACCCAATTAATTACATTAAATGATAACATAGTGATAGTGATTATGTCAACATTTTATTTTGTATGCAAAAGAAAATTATATGGTCTCAAATAAAAAAACCAAATGGCCTGACACCGAAAAATTATGGCACATTTACTCAACTACAGATAGGAGAACTATATTAGACACCAGAACAAGGTACGAGTGGAAAGAAGATAGTTGAGAAAGCAGGTATGGAGAATAAAGTCAGAGGCTTGAGGCAAAGAGTAGGCCAGAAAGAGACATGTATGCTAATAATTTCCAGAGTTGTTTTTATGAAGCTGTGTGTTTGATGATTGAATTTGTGCTTAAAGTTGTGCCTTGTTTATTTACTGGCACATGTGGGTGAAAGTTTTGTGTGAGAACCTGAAATGTTTGCGTTCTTGGTAGACAAGGTCAGATATGGGTTGGGAATTGATTATGTTTATAGCACAGTCTGAGATGTAAATGATGGTGTCATTCTCAGAGAACACAGAACTTGAGTTTGACAGACAGTGCAAAGGTTCTTTACATACAAGGAATATTTATAATGGAACCTTAAGGTATTAAAGTCTTCGAAAGAGTGTAAACTTTTGTGTGGTGTACAGAAAATTAAGAGAAAAGTTAAATGGATTATTTGGAAAGCTTTAGCAACCAGTGGCTTTAGTAGAAAAAAAGTATAATTTTCTCTCCTGTTATTGTTTATTTACTTTAGCTGTTGACTTGCAGTTCTTTTTGATGCATGTTGCTGGGAATTATTCTGAAACATACACATTAACCATGTTCTGTGATATTGCTGCAGGGACTTGGATCAGTAGCCTTCTACTTACAGTACAAGTTGTTGCTCGTAAGAAACATCCAACCAGCTGATTCTTGGCAGTAGTGTCTCAGTATGACTGGAAGAATTACAAGTTCTCTCATGAATTCTTAATTATTTTCCTGCTCATTTTCAAGCAGTTCCATCATGAAAGTTGTCACATGACACCACGGACTGTATAGCCAGGTATTGCAATAGGTTGTTATGTGATCCCTTGCAGACTCTTTGTCGAGATGTCAGCTGCTAATGCTCTCTATGGCTGTTTAAATTGGAGAACGTTATGACCCTGAAAAAAACTGGCCATCAAAGCTACTCTGCTGGGGAAACTGAAATTTCCCCCATTGTGAAAGCTGGACATGTTAAATTTGCCCAAGTATGTTAATGTACTCCATAGGAAACAGTACAGATTTTCAAGCAACGCAAACTACATTCTTCCCATTTGGCCCATTTTATAAAACTTAGAACAAATCCAGTGCACTGTATACAAGAACTATATCTTATCACTTAAGACAGCTGGTGATATTGTTTGACTATGAAAATAATTTTTATCAGATTTTTACTGATCCATTTAATTTAAATGTTTATTTCACATCAGCTACAGCATTGAGGAGAATTTTGCACTACAAATACAAATTCTTCCTTTTATCCCACGCTTTTGTAAAGCTAGTCTACCTATTGCTACTACTTGCATACAGTGTTGCAGTGCTGGCATAATACTGGTGCTATTTTTCCTTTGCTTATGTTTTTATTCTATATTTCTCCCATATTCATATGCATTAGAAATTAATGAACATACTGTGTTTAGCAGCTAATGACTATAACCATCCAATGATTAGTATTGTAATGAAATGACTAAGGATATGGTTTTAATTAACTGACTAAACTGAAATTATATTACAGAGGTAAAGGTGAAATGATGATCAGAAGATGGAGAAGGAGATTCAAGGCAGCACCATGAAAGCAGCACAGAGACGTTGGATTGCTGAATAATGCATGAAGGGCAAAGCAACAGAATGTAAAGCCATCGTCAAATATCATTCTATTACACGATATGCAGGAAGGTTTCCGGGGCAACAAGGGCAGAGGGAATCGATGGCACTCTCCTATTCCCATCGGGCTGTTTTGCAGACAGCCTCCGCTTGGCCATCCCCAATGCTGAATAGCCTTTCAAGGCCTTTCACGGAGGGATTTGTCTTTTCACTCATTCCAATTGAGACGAAATTATTGCTAAAAACTTTGGACCAGACTCTGACTTGGAAGCAGCCCTTAGAGTTCAATAAGATGTTAAAAACCTAGACTCAACAACATAAGAACATATTTCATCCATGTGTATTTTCATCTGAAAAGGTCATTCTCTTTTCTTTAGAAGAGGTGGACCAGCAAAAGTGCATTAGATATGTCAAGCCTTTTTTTGTGACTATTCAGGCTTATCTGTCAATATGCCCTCTTGAAAGTCCATGAACTCTGCAGAAAGATGTGACAGGCTTCAGACATTTGCATAGTAAAAATCAAAGATAGATGTTTGGTATAACTATTTACGTTTTTATATGTAGTCATTCTCAATGCTGTAAGCTAAAATAAAGAACACTGTCACTGCTCCTGGTTCCAGTGATGTCACCTGGATGAATCATCACACTCCGAGCACCAGCAGCCCAGCTGTATTTATTCATTCTGATCCCCACTGACCAGTCAGTCAAAGCAGCTCTTGAGTCGGTGTGCAAAGAGATTGTGGGTTTTGTCAAGGTACACATTATGAAAAAATCCCTTAAGTTTTGAACTAAAATCCGAGTAAAATCATGTTTTGGATATTTGGATTGTGCTTGCAATAAACTCATACTTTTATCTTTCTTCGTTTTTATTGGTATTCTTTAGATTGCTTAGGGATTGCAGTGTATAGCAGAGGAAATGTGCATTTTTTTGCTTAATTTGATTGGCTTCCCCCATCTTGCAGAACCAGTACACTTAGATCTTAAATTAATCTTTTCATAAGATTAAACTGGATATGGAAATCTAACCTGATTGTCAGTAAGGCAGTGGATCATTTTAGTTTTGTCTAGCTGCTAGGTATCATGTATGCAAATATGAGGATACCATTCCTTTAGCTAGAGGGGAGGAAGAAGTTTGACGGCAGTGAAAGCATTCCTTCATGTCTGTTGCCTTTTCAATGCATAGATTATTACATTAATAATCATACATTGATAGGACGTAATTATTAAGAATTCCATGTCATGGTTTAGAAGTACATGGTTTAGACCACCACCTTTACTGAAGTCTACGCTGGTTGAACATTTGCTCAACATTGCTAACAACTGGAATTTTACTTTGGTGCTTATGATTATATTATGTCATATTCGTATATTGTAACTAAGTAAGACGATACATTTCAATAATAATACACATTGATAGGAAATGAAAATTCCGACTTTAGTTTCAGATATCATACAGGTTCTGAATGGCAATCAGAAGAACGCTACTGGTTTCATCTCTACCCTCTATATGAGCCCTCATATCATCCCACATATGCTCCCGGTATGTCCTTCTGCAAGTGGTATAACTTCCAGAAGGGAAACAGGGGTACAAGTGCGTTTGTTTCTGGAATGAAAAGTTGATGTGAGGGAGTCCAGATAATGTGTGACAGTCTGCTGAAATGAGGGTATACACCACATTTCAAACAACTTATTGAACTATTTATTCCACAGAGCCGAGCCTCCCTGGGGCAGCCCTTTTATTAGTAACCCTATTAGTGCAGCTGCCGAGTCTCACGCAGCAGTTCCATCACATCGAGAGGCCTGGCACGAGTTGTCGAGGGCTTGAAATTGAAATTGCTACATCTTTACATGATAAATTTTCTGCAATGCGCTCTGCAGTTAACACTGCCAAAACGATTCTTGTAGCAATTCTTTGGCAATTTCAGGAATTATTATTCTTTAAACAATAAATGTTCCTACTAGTATGTCTTCTGGTTTTTTAATTAGGAAAGATATGGTTGCTATTTTCATATCTTTACCTTTTCCCATTTATTCACTTATAACTTTTTGGCCCATGACACTTAGATTAATTTTTAAACAAAATGTATTATTATTTTTTTACTTGACTGGCCTGGAAGAATTATGATTCATCCTGACAGAAAGTGGGACCTAAGATATGATGGACTTTGGTGGAGGGGAAGGCATCTTAAACATACATGCACAGACATTCGCTGTATAATATAACCTCGATTTAAAAAATAACACAGAAAGAAAAAACAAAACGAAATGAGATTAAACGACACGAAACAAAAATTACTAACCTGGTTTATAACTTTGGAACAGTGGGTAGTCTAGTAGTAAGAGCTGCTACCTTTGGTTTTGAAGGCCCTAGGTAAAAATAATAAATATGCTTTTCAAAAAATTATTTTATGTCTGTGCATATTCTGAATTTTAAATTTTCTCTATATTTACAGTTCTTCCAATTTTAAGGAAATGTCTTCATAATTAAGTTCAAGGAACAGAAGGGTGTACAAGTGACCATTTTCGTAGTAGATAAAGCATAGTCCTGTCCTATGTATGATGTTTCTTGTAATAAATAGAAATGTCTGTCATCTAAGTGTTATTCCTAATGTTACCCCTTTTTTCCACTAGGCTATGTTTCACAACCTTTAAAGAATTGTTATTCAAAATCTTTTTAGGAACAAATTATTCAATTAAACTAAAATATTTAAAAGTTCTTTAAATGCTAAATGTAAATGGTAAAACTTTTACTCAATGGTCCCCATTCTTGGTTTTAGGGAACTCATGTATTTGTGACAGCGAATCTATCAACAGCATCCCTGAAGGAACAGATCAATAGATGATTGAGTCCGGCACAGGAAAAAGGGGAAAATGTAAACTTAGTAGTAATAGAACTGGACGTAGAATCCAGAACTCTTCTGCTAATTGTGTTTTCATATGTGTCCAGACCTCAGGATAAGACTAAGGGTTCAAGAAACAGTGTTTTGAATAGATGCAGTAAAGTAATGCAGCATGCAAATAATACAAAACACTGGAGAAAACAGGCAAATTTCTGTCTGAATTGAGTTCCTGGCAATACAGAGCTGTGAGAATGTACTTGCCAATAACTATTAATCAATGTTTTTCCATTTTTGGACATTAAATGTGACCAGATTGTTTTGTTAATTTCTTTAATATATATGAATGGAGCCTAAGAAAGACAAAGTGACACTAGCATTGTTTTTAGGTAATTTTATTAGTGCAGAAAAAAAATACATCACAGGCCTGAGAAACTAACACTTCACCTTCACAGTCACTGCCGTATTCCAAAACATCTATCACTCTTAGTTTCCAACCATATGTAACGTAACCATTTGTGGAAGGTGAAGAAATACAACAGTCTTCTCAAGTTAAAAAACTATTTGGGTTTAGTGCAGAATGACATGGAATTACTTTTGAGATCACTTATTTGAAAGTTGAGTTTAAGACAGGGTAACCAGTCTTCTTGCTTCAGCTGCTGAAAATTCTAGATGGCCAATAGATAGGCACTTCATCACCACACCATCTGCTTTTCATCAAAGTCATCTCCAGTTTCTTTTACTTAGTTATGAAGACACTTCCTTAAAACAAATTAAGATTTATAATATTTAAGGTTCTGATTTTAACAGGTAAGTAATGATAAATAAAATGGGTGTCTGTACTGCTCTACAGATACCTTATAATAATTCATAAATTTCCTCACATCAAAATCAGTGACCATCATTTGCCACATATCAAATTTCAGAGAGAAGGAAAATGTATGTGGTGGTTACAAACAACCATTTAAAGGACTGACTGACATCTCTCAGGAGCACAATTTATCTGCTCAGTTAATGTGTGAAAATGAGCATAAGGCAGCTCTGAATTACTGCAAACTGTACACTATGTATTTTTTTTCAATTTCTATATTCCTTTATGAATCATTTGCAACTTGACTCAGTTTTATATATACAAATATATGGCTTTATAGACATTGAGGTAGAACGTAGAAGAAAGAATGAAATGTATACAGAACTATGGTCTTTGTGATGGTATATGAATGATGGATTTCTTCAACCTTTACCTTCTTTTCCTACGGTAATTTAGGCATAGATTAGATTTAAACATAATTTACAGTTATGCCAAAGAGTTTCACTGTTCTTCAAATTAACTGAATTACACACCGTTTACAGATACGCATTTGGTATTTGAATAGTGTTCCACTTTCATTTTCAGTTTAATGTATTTGGATGTATTCTTTATTACAAAAATACATATTTTAATGTTTGTGATGACTTTAGCCATTAAATATTCAAGACTGCAGACACTTCACTATACGGCTTTCCATCCCCACCTGAAAAGTAGCAGGTCATGTAATATAATACTGACTACTAATGGGAACCCTGTTCTCTTTAAGAATATATTGTATAAAAAATTGTGCTTTTCCCTCTCAAAATAAGTCCAAGAAGTTATTGGGAAAATGTTTCACTGGTGAAAATGCTATTTCTTTCTCCTGAGGAAAACATTGCCATAGGATTTTCTTAGACTCAGGGGAATATACTGTATACTGCATGTAGCCTGCTGCTTTTTTAGTTTTGTGCAGCACTGGTACTTTATGTTCACAACACTGGAACTTGAATACTTCATACCTGAATACTTTGAAAATATGATGAATACTTCACAACACGCATACATTTTTGGCTCCGTTTTCAGCAGCGATGTAAGGATTCAGGTATCTTTCTGAATAAGTACTTTGCTAGCATTCTGTATCACACAGTATACATAGAAACGCTACAAACATGTTAATTCAACACAGATCTCGTCTAAGGAAAATAAAAATGCTGACAGATTTAGACACATAGAACATTAACTATAAAACATATATAAAAAAGATTGCGGAGCTGATTTGGGTCTCTGCATTTGTGGAAGCAGCACAGGGAACATTCCAGTCTCTACACAACTGTAGACACACATTGTGCATTGGGTGTGGATTTAAAATGCAGCCTGACCAAAAGGAGAGGCCTTGCTGACTTTGAACAAGGTGAAAGCCATTTGAGCTTGCAGAGCTGCAGTCCCAGAGAGCAATCCTGGGGCTGTGAGAAGAGGTGCTTAAAGCAATAGTGTTCCACCCCATGTGAAGCAATGTGAAGTCAAGGGCTGTCACATTCCCTCCAAGAAGCTGCAGGTCCACAGTGTGCCTGTACCAGCCTGCAATGATAGCCCACTGACTCTTCCATAAAAACATTTTTGAATATATTTCTTGCACATTTTTCTGTTATCAACTCAAATTCATATTCAAGATCTGGAACAACAATCGTACGCATGAAAGATAAGATAAAGATTTCCTGGAGGAGTGGGCCAGTGTTCCAAAGCGATGTGATGTCTTGGTCAATAGTTGCAGTCATTGCAGCTAAGGGTGGCACAACCTGCTGCTGACTGTGAAGGGGAAATTACCTTTTCACGCCTATGACTTCATTATTCTTTATACTAAGCAATTTACATAAAAACAACAATGCTGTCACGTTTTCTCAAGCTCCATTCGGAAATCACTGGAACTGACAAAGATTCGTGACCAAATTTAATGGCAAGCAGCGGCAAAAATCTGCTCGTTTTCACAAAATTTTACCTGCATAGATGGGAGAAAACAATGAGTCCTTAATGGCCAACGTGTAATTCTAATTGCTCAACAAAGTACCTTTAAAATTAATTTTTTAATTGTATAGTTCTGGCGGTTTTACCTGTGAAACTTTTCCCCCCTTCAAAACTAAGGCTTTGCAGAGCCTGACCTTTCGTATGGTTTCTATGGTTACAGAAAATAGGGGGAGAATTTCAAGCATGTCCAATAAGCTCCCCTTTGATATCTCTGGGCTGAAATAGCAGAGTGTTGTGCAATTAAATCAAAAATGTATTTTAGCTAAACCCCTAAGAGAATTTGAAGAATTATTAATCAGTGATATTCTATCTCTATGACATATTCTTTCAGTGTTATGATATGAGTTACAGCAAAACTGATCATGTAATTCTGTTTCAGTCCAAATTACTTGAGGATACCTGTTGTATGTACTTTGTTAGTAATAAATGGCACATCTGCATTATGGTTTTGCATTGTGGTCACAGCAGTTTAGTGCAAAATGCATAGAGGGGGCTGTAGTTTTAAAAGTATGCAAGAGTATGAGAAATACTATGCTAATGTCATTTGTACCCCTAGGCGTCTTAATGTCTGGTATGTCTGGCAATAAAAGAGGAGACGTTTTTACAGAAAATGTGCAAAAAAAACCCACAAAAAGTCATTTTATGTTTTTTTTTTTTTTTTTAAGCGTTTTCCCCTGGTTCAGTACCACACTGTTTTCAGGTGTGAAAATAATCAAGTACTGAACAGCACGATATACAGGGTGCTGGATACTGAACAAAAATGTATTAACACTTTGAGAGAAATGTTATGATACAAATAACAATAACACAGGATGTGGGCAATAGCAACGAGCTGATTCATTTCTGCAAAATGTTCCACAGCCAGGTGTGAGTGCCTCGGTGAACGGCAGCAGAGCAGAGTGGCAGCATCCCAGTTTCCTCACTGATGACAGCGATGAACATGTAAACATTCAAACAGCAAAAGCTCGGTAGGATTTAGCAGGAACAATTGTGATGTTTCCGCTGTTCTGAGTGAAAGAAACTGTGGTTTAGCAAAAGTCTATTAAACCCAACGTTTGAAATCCTTTTTACTTGGGAGGGACGTTTTCATTTTCCTCTTCATAACTAATGAAGGCACCTGGAGCAAACATCACACAGAAATGGAAATTAAATAAATGGTTAGCAGCACATCTGCTTTTGCCCTCAAGTTTGCACTGTTGGAATTCCTTGCAGAGGGGAAGAAGCAGATGCATTGTAATCACTTTAAATAAGTGTCATTAATTGTTTATTTCAGTGTCGTATGAATTCAAGAATTTAATAACGGACATCAGAAACCCATATTGAGAGGGGACACATAGTACAGCACCAGCTAAGGTATCTACTTACAATCAACAGTTCTGCTCTTTATTGTAGGGGAATTATTTGCTAAATGAAAAAAATACATGTATTTTTTTCAGTATAAATAATTCCTGTTAAAAATGGTATCCCTGTTTATGAAAGTCTGAATTAATAGTTTTTTTAAAGCCTTTTGTTCTATTTCCTTCAGTTTAAACAAATATTTGAATATATAACTATAAAACTCTTTTTTATCATACAGAAAAATCGACACAAGCTATATTAGAGTCACACATATGCCTTTGTCCTTTTGCCTCAGATCTGGAACACCCACATGATTCATCACATGCGCTGTTTATAGATTGAATTTTTATGAGTCATTCAATATCATATTATACCTATGGTGTCAGTCATTATCATTGTTTCCTTGTAAGTTGTATGCTATCTACGGTAACCCTGAGGATGGAGACTACGCCGAGGAGAACACCATGGCATGGGGTATAAGTGAACTTGATGGACAGGTCTACACTTCACACCTCCTGCCAGTTTGAGTTAGGAAGACCAGCTGCCAGCAATGAAAAGGACAAGCAAGGAGCAGCATTTAAGGTAGCTGATCAGAAGACTGAGGCTTGGAGAAAGTATGCAAGGAGCAGCAAGATTCCCTGTAGCTGCTGGAGATGAAGTCTTTCATGAAAATCAGGGACATTACTATTATAACTTTTGCACCCAGATTAGTTTAACTAAAGCGGCCTCATTCCCACCCATGTGTCGCCTCTGCACAACTGGCCACATAGTTAAACAATAATTCATAAGGCTTTTTTATCAGAATGTAGTTTCCCCCAAGAGAGCAAAGAGATGGGTTGAACTCTAGAAACACTAAAGATGGTGATAAGTGACCCTAACAATACTCCAAACAATTTTTGTTTTTTTTTTTACTATAATCAGGTGGCTAGTTTGGTTATGTCTCTGTTTATGATATGTCTACTTGTATTTTTCTTGTTTCTTTGCAAATTTCTTGAAACATTTATATGCATCTCTACAACACAATGAGACTTTTTTCAGTTTTACCATTTGGACATCCCATAATCACCTTGTTTACGACTTCATGCTTCATGAAAAAGCACAAAGTAATAAGTTATGAGCCTTACCAACTACTTAAGAAAGCCTAACAAGGTGTATTTAAATAACAATGTCATAGTAATTCTAACCCAGGTAACATGGAAGGAACCATCTAAGATTGTAAACCAGGCCATAAATACTACTCATAAATCAAATTTCCATAAATTCTGTTTAATAGAGGGTCTTAAGCCCAAAAACTGCACACATTTGATTAATATACACTATGCCTGTGCTACAGCAGCTCTATACAACGGCCCATCTTAAAACTTAACTGTAGCAAGTACAATTCAATGCAGCAGTTACGTTAATTTAAATGCCTAGTTTTACACCATGCTGCAGTTTCTTAAAATCTGATGTGCAAAAAAAGAAAAAAAAATATAAAAACTAGAAATATAATATCAAATGATTTTTATTTTAAAAATGTGAAGAATTAAGCAAAGGAAACATGCAGCTTAGAGGAAGAATACTGTATATGTAGTGGTTACTCTAGCATCTCACACTCTTTGTGTGCTCATCTGTATCATGAAAGACTGCAATTTTCAAGTTCTTAACCAACAGGTGTTTTTATTAGTGTGCAGACAGACATTTTAAATCCAATTTAAAGTAGAATTTCCTTAAAAGTGAATTCTCATAAGCTCTGGTTTGGTAAACCAAGGCTTGGATGTACATGGCTACTTACATGTAGATACACAGTCAATAAAAATTTCATTTTGTCACAGCAGAATGTGTCTCTGTGGAGTTTGCCTCTTCTATCCCAGTCTGTGAAGGTTTCCTGCCATAGTCCAAAGATGTGTTTCAGGTAAACTGATTAATCAAATAGGCTACAATATGCAATTGTGTGGATGAATGTGTGTGGCTACCCTGAGTCCCATGCAGGGTGCACCATCCAGGCCTAGTTCCCGCTTCTTCTGAGATAGACTCCGGATTGCCAAGACCCTGAGCGGGACAAGTGTTTACCTGAAATGAGCGAGTGAGCAATTTCATCTTACGCAACACAAATGTTAACATAATAAAATGTCCTAACAATATATTTCCATAACTTTTTAAGCCAGCAAAATCCCACAATGCAAGACCTTTGGGATCCATTTCATCCCTTCTGTCTAGAGCTAGGGATTCTGTGTCATAATCTGCTGTGGATTAAGTCCAAAAGGCAGTGACACCTTATTGTTTAACACTGGTGATCTCCCAACCAGTAGGTTTCAAATACACGGGATATGCGCAGATGTAAAAATACCTAATGAAACAATATTCAAATATTATTGTTCTAACAAAAATGAAGGGGGTGAGGTAACTCTGAACATTATCATATTCATACTATTTCTAATTACTATTATGTATGAAGATGACATACTATAATGGTGTGTGCATAGATATTGAAAAATGAGTGTAAAACTAATTCTAACTGATTATCTGATTAGATCTTTGTTTTCATTTGGAAAACTATGATTAAAATTAATATATTATTATTATTACATCTAATGTAGACCAGTTTTTGCTCCATGTTATTGATCTAAGTAATTTTTCCCATGTCATCAGTATTTATAACCGGCAGCCATCTTAGCTGATATTCTAAGCTTTAAAATTTTGTGAGGACTTGGTCTTCAGTGAGAGACTTTATTGCCTAAGACCTTGTGTTGTCCTTTGAAGACAGCAATATGGAAGAGAAAGGTATCATCTTGGCAGAAGATCACCGCTTCCATCACAGTACAACTTTTACTGTTACTGTTACAGTTACTGTTTTCATACTTCATGCAATCAAACGCACTTTAGTTACACATCTGTCTTGTCTGACACCCCTTTACAAATTAGTCACCATCAGATAAATGAATGAATAGAACGAGGAACGCTGTGGCACACTGTACATGGAAGCCACTCAATGGCGACCCGCAGATTTTCATCACAAATGGAAACAGCAGGGAAATGGATTGTGATTTCAGCTTTGGCTGCTGAAGAATGTATTTGTCAAAGTCTGCCAGTATACATGTAAGTGACTGTTAGCATATTGTCAGCCAGAGCATCTGGGCTGTTGTCATTCAGGTGTTGTTCTCCTCTGTCTTGTGCACAAGCTGTGATTTGAGGAGGACATTTCCAAACACTGCGCATCCCTGAGAGCCAATTAAATATTATGGATATTGGATTGTTTAGAACCTGTCTTTTAAAGGAACATCAATGCTGCTTTCAGACTGGGAAGGGAATGGTGCAGCATCAATAGCAGGGAGTTTTTTTTGGGGGGGGTGGAGGGAGTTCTGGCAAGGCTACAAGAAATACATTACAATGAAGGAATGAACTGTGTTTACAGGCAGCCATCCTCCTTACAGTGTTTTCCCTCTGTTGAAACAGAAAACACATTAAAAGAATGACCCTTTAGGTTGTACAGAATACAGAAGTTCTGTAATAATTTGATTTAGTTTACCCCAAAGGTTTCAGACAGAAAAAAAAATCAGCATCAGAGTAATTTTTCTATAACAGGTAGTACTGTAGCTGTAGGAATGGGCTGTGTCATGCCAGGGAGTGCTGCACGTTGCTGGGCATAAGCAAGGAGGTATATGCAAAGATGAGCTCTATGTGGGGTCCTCAGCAGAGGCCCCAGAGTCCAGCACTTCAGGGTTATACAGCATGAGGGGAGCTGGCTTCCAGTAGGAAGGCTGCTAGGGCAGTATCCATGTGTGTTCTTGCAGAATTCCAACATGGTATAGGAGGGAATAAAAAAATCAGTGATTCCAGTGGTTTGTTCATAATCCTTTATGCAAAAGAGCATAAGTCTGGCCATTTAGACTTATCCTCTAAAACTGTGTGGATGGCTATCATGCAATATACAGTATTATGCCGATACAACATAACAGTAATAGTGGAAAGTTTGAGTAAAAACGTGGTAAACTTGACCAGGAAGTTAGCAACCCTGTCTTAGCTCATCTGCAACAGTTCCCAGAGATGCAGGCACTTGTAGGGCTGCTTTGCTGTCGTGCTTCTACCCAAGTTGACTCTATTTTTTTACTAACATTACTAGTACATAGAAACTGTTTATCCTATAAAGGCAAAATAATATGTTTATGTTGGTGTTGTGTACTAAACAAAAGTGCCCTTAGCATCATGCTACAAAGGGGAGAACACCACGCTCGCTGCCACTAAGATGCCCGTGCAAGATTCATTTACCAGAACGTCAAGTATCAAGGTCAACTGTGTCCTGTGCAGATGGCTGCAGACTAAACTCCTGACACGTATTGTAGGTGTGTGTCTCATCTCGACCTCACGCGCATCCACATGCAGAGCCATGCTCACGGCCTGACGGAATGCTTCTTTGTTTCTCAGAACAATCCCATTTCCCAAGGTCAGTGAGTTCTTCATTCAAGTACATTCCAGCCCTTGTGAGGAGAAACCCACACAAACAACAATGGGTATCTTATCTTACTCTTGGCTCTCTAATTTAAGAAATAAATCAAGCTGAGAAGCTTTTTTCTATACTTTTAAATGAAATTATTTTGCAATCTAAGGAACCCTTAAGGAGTGTGTGCCCTAATTTGTAAGATTTCGGCAGAATGTGCTTGCTAGTAGGCTGGGCCGGGATGAATGGTTAATTTATGCTAAAAATTAATGAGGGTTTGAGGTGTTTTTACACACATGGTAGGTGAGGATAGCATTTTCCAGCCCCGCCTTTACATCAGTACAAATGTACTCTGCAATAAACTGTACATTTTCCCCCTTTTTCCAGATATGTTCTTTCCAGCCCCACCTTTACATCAGTACAAATGTACTCTGCAATAAACTGTACATTTTCCCCCTTTTTCCAGATATGTTCTCCTTCACTTCTATTGTTTCCCCGATGTATATTTTATGTTATGGACTTAATGAGCAACTGGAAAGAAAAACAAATGAACAGTCTGATTAACGGGCTCAATTAAATTTTCAAAGCAGTTCTGTGTTGGGCCTTGTAAGAATGGGACGGTTTTACAAATTCAACAATGAATGGGTGGAAGTTGGAGCGAGAACAAAGAATACGCTTAATTTCTAGTCATTATGAATCAGCAGCAGGCTAGAGTGCGAGATGCGTGCAGCAGGCAGATAAAGTTGTTATAGCAAATGGCCCCTGTGTCAGCAGAGCAGAGCTGCGTAATCCCCTGTTGTCTCGACACCCTTCTATTAGGCCCCAAGGACTCCATTGCTCCTCGGGACAGTGAGGACCTTCTTTAGGCCAGATAACGCTGCCTTCAACTCTGTCTGCTGCAGTGATTCTCGGCAAATGGGCTACGATTATGAGTGAGAAGACTCACTGATCCTCCATCTCCTTGTCAGTGTCCCGAGAGCAGGGGTTTCATCAGTGGTCATCCTGCGGCCGCTAGCTCTTTTTGCTGTCACCCCTGCTCCAACTTGAATGAATTTAATGCTGAAACCAGGGGAAAAAAGCTTTCAAAGACTACTAATATCCTGAAAGCATATCTGTCAAGTCAGCTGCAACGCTTATCACTTACTACTGTATTAAGCACTATTTTCATTATCTTATTTTCTGTCGAGAGTTTTATTCTGCATTAAAAGATTACAGTAGTGTTTATTCAAGTAAAATGAATCATTTCAATCATCTTTCTACACAAAAATATATCATTTGTTTTGCATGTAAAATGCATACTGTACCTAGCATTTAGACTGAAACTGTAAGCATAAATGACAAAACATAAATAAAAGGCTCGGCAGTATCTTACATCAGTCACATTCAGTACATGTAGAATGACCAGAGGAGCTCCTTGCACAGGTGCCTTGAGACCAGTGCACCTCAGCACAGTCATGCAGTCATTCTGCTATATAATTAGCAAGTGTTTTGTTAGGATTTTATCATCTCCCTCGTTCCCGTTTCTCCAAGTCCTCCAGTCACAGTGACTCCCAAGTTTCTGAGTCGTCGAGTCCTCATGTCTTAAGACCACAAGACCCCGCACTCATCACTTTTAGCACTTTGCCTTTGTATATAGCATTTATAAATAAACTCTGCCCCTGGGTCCATAAACTCTCCCACCTCTACACTATCATGACAGCATCTAATTTTTTTCTTGCTTTCTAAATGTTTAAGCTTGAAAAGGCCATTAAGATATTTAACCATCTATTTACTAAATTAAAGTTGACTCTGCACGCATTACAACAACATACTTTAAATGTTTGTGTTGAAGCATGTTCCAAGTGCAGGGTACCAGTCCATTTTTTCAATATAGTTTAATATAGTTTTTTTTCCATGAGTCATATGGTTAAGAAGTTTGAGAAAATACCGGTCTTGTTCTGGCCCATTTCAGTAATGTAGGGTGGTTATGGGTGACTTTGCTTTGACTCTTCTGTCCAGTTCCTCTCATGAGAGTATTATGTACGTTCCCTCTTTGTAGTCAAGATTTTGACTAGTACTTTAGTGTGTTTAAAGTACATCGTGCAGCCCAGCGTAATGTCATAGGTAGAGTAATCACCCTTGTTTCACAAGAGTAAAACCAAGCATAGCGCTGGGCCTAAACCAAAGCAGTGAAGAAAAGGCTAACAGAGGCCTATAACAAAGGACCTAACTTACAGCTTAGCATAAGGGCAAATACAAGGTATGTTTAAAAACCGATGAGAAGGTACTAACACAGGGCACAAGACACAAGATCCAACGTATAAATCATAAAATGGGTCTCTGCCTTACATTGCATACAAACATTTGGGCTTCTGCACATTAGCTCAGGGTCGGCACACAGATGTGAAACAGAACTAATATAAAAAATTGAGAGTTATCAGCTCATATCACTGGATATAAAAATTACAGATGATACAATGACAACCAATATATGACATTTATTTCCATCAGTCATTTCCAATCAGCCCAAGACAAGCTGAAGTCTACATTTTCTGTCCAGTGACAGAGCATCTGTTTAATGGCATGCATTATAAGTTATACATTTATAAATAAGAATATTGCAGATTAATAATGAGTCCCAGTATTGTTTTGCTTCATGTCTTGCATATGTTATGTAAGGCTAACAAAGCTTTTGGGCTGTTTGAGTTCCTGTTTGTACATCGGACAATAGGGATATTCTTGGGTGAGCTTCATATCGCTACTGCCTGCCTCATTTTTTACAGCCAGAATGCATTAGAACCAGTATTCTGTAAAAGCAATGCAGCAGGGTCTAAATGCATAGCTAAATACACAGAAAAAAAATGACACTTTAGTGTCTCCCCTGTTGTGGAATAGCCTCCCCCGAGCATGAGCCTGATAGCTAAAACTATGGTATAAGTGTGAGATGTGGTGAAGACAACTACTGAAGTGAATGAGGGATTCTGCAAAGGTGAAAACATAATTAGTCTGGCTCTGCATTTTGGGGGGAGGGTTTAACTCAACCAGTGTGTCCCAGATGACTGTTGCATTAACGCCTCCTGCTGACCTGTCCGATGCCTGCAGTTTGGGAAATTGTGGGGAAAGCAAAGGGAAAGGCAAGGTTGGTGCTGAGATTAGGTGCCTGGTATGTGGTTAAGCTTCATTGGTCTTGCAAAGTGCCTTTAGGATAACTTAAAAAAAAACACACCTGCAAATTGTATGCTAATAAGTCATACAATGGATTTATACCTCATAGATCATGTTGCAAACCTCACTGTGCCTCAGGAGGAAATATTGATTTAACAACAGCAGTTGTAAAAGCAGCGCCATAGCCCCAAAAAGAGAATTTTACAGGAGATTTTAAATCTCTTAAGGATTCAGAAATTGTGAAAAGGCTCCTGACTGAACTACATAACTACATGCACTTTTCACAGCTTTGCATAAAATTTCAGATCTTTGTGTAGTTAGACCACTTCTGCAGGCTGTTGTACATTATCTGGGGAGATGCTTATGGGAAAGAGGGAAGGCTAATCTTAGGATGAGTCAAATCAATATGATATGAAGTAATCTGGGATGAGAGCATCTGTGGATGAATGAGAATGTGAAGTAATCCGCAGATGAGAGCATTTGAAGGGGACGGAATCATGTTTAGTGCAAATATACCTTTAATACATTAAATGAGGACAGTGACTGATGTACCGACATTCTGGTAACTCTTGGCACCAAATCCAGTGAGAGCAATAAACAGTAAATGAACTGTGTTTTATGCTTTGAAGATGCACGTGTGGTTGTGTGATAATTATCTATGATAATCTGATACAAAGGCATCAAATCCATAGTCTATTTTCCTCTGCTAAACAGGTATGTGCAACACTTTTCCCCTCCTCAGCTCTTTTGTGTTATGTGCTTGATAAAGTCTTTCTGTTTCTGTGTTTCTTTTCCTCCCTTCAGCAGAACATTTCTTTTACCTCTTTGGCCAAAAATGTACTATAATCATGCTACGAATGTACCGTAAAATGTAACTATAATATAACACATCGAAGTTAAACACAAAATGCAAAAACGTCCGTGTTGCCGATCTGAATTGTCAGAATAAATTGTGTTTCACTGGGCCCACAACTTACAAACAAAACTTTGACTAAAAGTGTTTATAACTTGATTTTTTTCATAAGTTGCTTTCATCATGTCACAGTCAATAAAGGCTGAATAATTCATATGTCTGTCTGTTTTCAGTGCATTAGGTTTGGGAAAATTCTCCAACAAAGCTATAATAAATAAGAAATATTGTGTAACGCAAACATTCATGCAGCACAGTAGCACAGTGAGTAGCATTGAGCCTCACAGGCCCTGGGCTCTTTGGGCATGAGTTTGAACCTAGCTCAGTATGTGTGGAGCTTGCATGTTCACCCCATGGTTGCGTGTGTTTCCTCTCACAATCAAGGACATGTGCTTTACATTAACTGGTCACCCCATATTGCCCATAGTGTGTATTCACATGTGTGTCTGCCAGCTAATGGCACCACATTGAAAAACAGGCCATTTTCATTC
The DNA here is from genome assembly GCA_900497675.1 of Arapaima gigas. NCBI lineage: Eukaryota > Metazoa > Chordata > Actinopteri > Osteoglossiformes > Osteoglossidae > Arapaima > Arapaima gigas. The sequence goes on along the minus strand of UFQX01000005.1, from coordinate 976,930 downwards.
CAGCAGGCAGAAATTTTAGAAAATACAACAGTGGGAAAAATGCATTTGAATACATGAGCATGGATATGGTCAGTATCTTCAGTAAAACCTACCATAAGATGAGATAATGCCATTGTCATCTTGCACTTGCAATATTTGCATTATTTGCAAGTAAATGAGATTCATCTATTTGTTCAGTGTGCTATGAACAAATTGCAGAATTAAAACATGCATCATAGCATAACCTACTGCATTAGAGACACATTATACTATGAAATATATTATGAATTATAGCTTATTGTTGAAGTAACCACAAAACAAGGCCACATTTCAAAACCCTTTACCACCATTTTAGACCCCTTTTTAACCTGCTCTGATTTGTGTAAGGTGTGTAAAGGCAGTACAGTTCTGTTTAGGCACCTCCTTAACAGTTCATGCCCTCTAATGGTGGCAACCATAAACTCATAAAGCTATACTCATGTAGAAATACTAATGGTGATGACACTATTTCATCCAGTAGTTAAGAGCTGTATTGCAAATGGAAAAATCAGGAACAGGACAAAGGGTTAAATGAAAAAGGACACGCAATAATTACAAAGCCAGCTATTCCAAGAAAGAGTTTACAAGAAAAACTTTGACAAGTGCTGATTTAACAAAAAATTAGAAAAATATACAATCTGTTTGAAGACAACTAGAGAAATGTATAAATTCTGTGTTTCAGCACAATAAATGCTGAACAGAACCTTATGACCACAGAGGTCACCACTGATCAGACTTTGAGTTTCCTCTATGGGTTTCTTCTCAGCACTCACTGAGCAATGTCTCCTCTTTTCCTTTGAAAATGTCTTCTATGAGTACCTGTAACAATAAAAGGCATCCTGCATGTCTGGTGCTGCTTCTGCTCCTCAGAAGCTCTGTCTGTATTGTTAAGGGAACTTATTTAAATCCAACGCAAGGCATCGACCAAATGCCCCACATATACCATCAAAGACTGAATAAACAAGGGTGTCTGTGCACCGTGGCCCAAGTTTATTTAAGTACATTCATTTCTCCTTCAACACAGCAGTTTATAGATGATTTCATAGATGATTTTAAGTAATATTAAAATTATGTTTCTGATTATGAAATTTTGTAACACACCAGAATAAATAAGGCAGAATACTGCATCATTGCTCACCTTAGTAATAGCTTTACTTTCATTGTATAACAAGTAGCCTAAAGTCACATAAATTTTTTATTTTTCTTGCACATAGCAGGAATCTGATAAAAATATTCAGAAGCCAATTTCTTTTTACTGAGATTTAATGAAAAGAAGCTAGTTAACCCTAACCCTATCCTAACCCTAACCACAAACCACACTGTGATAACGTTGTGGCAACGCTGTGATAACATTAACCCTAACCTAACCTTCATAGTTCTGCAAAATCCAGTAATAGCATCACATGTAAAGACTGTAACAGAAAGTAATGAAAATCATGGTTTATTTTCACAGGTTCCCAAATAAGATTTTTTTTTTTAATCACAGCCCTAACTATATCAATAAATAATGAGATGTAGGTCATATTTCACCCATCATCTAAATATTAAACAGTTTCACAGCAGGTCTTTAATGAACTTAGCATTAAAGAGAAACAAATCACACAAATTGGCATTTGAAGATGTGAAAAGAAAGCCAAATTACGCTGGAAAATAATTGGCTACATTAAGATGCTGGCTTGAAAATAACTATTTTACAAAATCCTGTACAAAGTTTAGCAAAAGTAATGTCAAGTTTTAGTGAACATATAAGACTTTGTTTCAGTAGCCTGGCTAATGTAAATATTTAGTTGGCTGAATCAGTGTTTTCTGGGTCCTGTAGGACTGCATTCAACTCATTATTTTTAATCAATGTTTTGATGATTTATTTTCATTGTGCAACCCAGTTGTTGTTGATGACTGAAAGTATTTGAATACAAAAAGTAAATAAGTAAATAAATAAAATAAAACAAAATAAACTTTCCTACATCCACAAACTGACACAAACATGGCACCCGTGTATTTGCTTTTTATAGAAATTCCATCACTGATGCATGATTTTATAGTCGGCAATGGATTTCAAATACTATAAACTCTATTTAAATACGTTATTCATTCAGTCTCAAGTGAAAAACTGCACATTTGAAACCAAGTTATAGTTTGATAAAGTCTTTGTAGCACTTGTGTATTTGTAGTTAATATAAAGATTACAATGTAGATTTTTTACTGCATGATTATATATCTGCCTGTAATGATTCACCTCTTATCCTCCTGGGCTGGGGGAACACGGGATCCATCTCAAACTGACAGTGATCCACACTGAGCTGCACCCAGAACCTTCAGCTCCTTGTCCAACCGACAACCTTTGAATGTAATAATGCATGTTGAAAAAAAATATTAAAAAAGTATTTTTTTTATTATATAAAAAAAAACCTGGCAGTTTATATGACTAACCAAATTTATAAAGACAACATTGCAGGTCTGGATTTGCAGACTTCCCAGTTACAGACTGGGTTCAAATTTTAAGCGGTTCTATAAGAATTTGACCATATTTCAGTATTAGCTTCACATTCACGTGCTGTTCTGCCTACATAACTTTAGACAATTTCTGGTTGCATGCACTAGTGGAAGATTTATTTCCAGGAACCATTTTTTAATAATCACAAAGTAGCAGCCATTAATGGTGCTGTTTCGCTGAGAGCGAGCAGTCAGTAGGGATTCATGGCTCACAAGGCTGGGCAGCTGTGGCACGTTCATTAAATCACCTTAATTCAGCCTCACTGTGTTTTGGCCAAAAGGAATGTGAGGTCATTGTGCTGTGATATTTAATCATCTCCGAAAAACAAAAATGTCCTCTTACGCTGTTCTAAAGGTTATGCAGTGTGGGCAGCCCGATTGTGAGAAGCTATGTGTTTTGACGTTAGGTTCCTTTAGTGCGTCGTTTTATTGTATACCCTGTTAGTTACTCAGGCTATTATTTCATCTGTTCACTCGGGCACACATTTACTGAAACAGTTAAACGAATCGAATTTTTATTGAGCACTTCAAAGGCCAGGTATTTACAATTTCAGTATGAGAATGTGACTTTTATTAAGGCAAATGAAAAAAGGGTTAATGTAAGCAATAAGGATACAAGATGCTTAGTAAAGCAATTTAAGAACCAGATGCTAACTAAAGTCATTTCTGAACCATGTTATTTCAGAAAGCAAGTCAATTGTAGCTATCAAATACGTTTCAGAACCATGTTATTAGAGCAGATATTCCATGAAGCAATTGAAGACCTACATTCTTACTGAAGTAAGTCAAGAATCAGGTGTTTGCTGAAACAATTCAAGATCCAGGCTGGGTACTTATTTGTTTAGCTGATGCTTCTCTGAAGCTACCTACAACTGAGAAAACAAAAATGCATATTACCAACAAAACAAACCCAGACCCACAATTATTGACATACAGTATAAACCTTTTCCATTGTATTTTTTCATTGTTATACAAACACATAATGTAATGAAAGTTTAAGGATGAGATATGAGAAAGAAATGGTGATGAAAGAGATTTTAAAAAAGCACTTCTGCAATGCTGAGAGTGATTCAGCAACTATGAGTGAAAGATGAATTCCATCACACTGTAGCCAGAAATGTTTCTGGATGTTTCGTTTGTGGGACCACTAAGTGCCAGGAGTGAAACAGTCTGACTAGGGCACAACAAACAATCAGGTCTTGCAGATATTGAAATATTGCAATATCTGTTGATTGTCTTGTAAGCTGTTGTTGCAGCTTGATAAGGGCAGCTACAAGGAGTCGCTGGAGAGAGATGAGGATGGGGAATACATTGGACCACTTTGACAGGTCTAGCAACTCATGCTGCAGTTTCCGGGATTGTTAGGTTAGGCTTTACAATGAAGACCACGAGGTCAGAGAGGATACAGCTGCAGTAGTCCATAACCTACACCAGAAACTGTGTAGAGTGTATTTCGAGACAAAGATGGATGTTATGCTAGCCAATTCTGCAGGTTATGGCTTTCACATGCTTAGAGAAGCAGACATCTGAATTGGTTGTTAATCCTAGGTTCCTAATAAAGGAAGCAGATTAAATGCCTGAACTGTCCAGTTTTAAAGAGAATTCCCAACAAGGGCATAACTGTGGGCAGTTAAAGCACCTATGTCTTCAAGAAGTTGAGTTGTACATTGTACTGGGTATCATAAGCATAACAGTGATAGAACAAACCATGAGAAGCAAGGACAGAGGCAAGGAAAGGGTTGTAGATGGAGAAGAGTAAGGTGCCCAGCACCAAACCCAGTAGAACTCCATCTGCAACAGACTGAAGGGAAGACATTAGGCCAAGTCAGACCACCTTGCATGATTCACCTGATACACAAAACTCAAATCATTTCAGTGCTGTTCCTTTGTTTCCTCAGCCTTGACCCCCAAGAGAATAAAGTAGAACCTGGTGTTTGGCAGTGTCAGATGCATGAGAAACAGAACTGAAAACTGCTCTGGCTGGGAGACAAAAGTAGTCAAGTCTCAGTGGAACTGCTAGTCTTGACTCCAGATTGATAACAGTCAACAAGCTCATTATGGGTAAGGGACACAGATAATTGGTTATAGGTTACAGAGTTTTTGAGAGAAAAGGGAGATTAAAAATTTGTAATTCGAGACTGTTCTGGGTGCAGAGAGGGTTCCTTTAAAAGCAATGAGATGTGGGCAGTTTTGAAGACAGATGGGAAGCGACCAGAGGAGAGCAAGGCATTAATGATAGGAGAGATAAAAGAAATAAGTTGCAGGAAAATGGCCTGCTAGAGAGGAGAAAGGATGAGATCAAGGGAGCAGGTGGTGGGCTCTGTGTGAGAGCTGGAGGATGGAGATTTCATCTACCGATAAGGTTTGAGATGCAGGGAATGAGGCTTTGCTGGGAGTCCTGCATGAATGGGGGAGGATGATGCCGAAAACTTGTCTGTGATGGAATTGCCTTTGTCTCTATATAAGGATGCACAATTGTCATCAGTGATGGAAGAGAAAGGAGGAGGAGGGCAGAGGACAGAGGAAACAGTGGTGGCAAGTTTTTGCAGGTTATTGGTTTCAAACAGTAGTTTATTTTGGTTGAAAGTTTTTGCTCAGAAAACAATTGAGTGAAATGATACAATGAGTTCATTCAGCTTAATGAAGCAACATGTGAGCAAAATTTTTACAGAAGCAATTCAAGAAGAAGGTGCTGCTGGAAGCTATTCATGAACCAGGAATTTACTGAAGCAATATGGGAACCGAATGCCCCTGTATTACAGAAGTAATTCAACAAACAAATGTTTATTGAACCACTTCAAGAACCAGGTTTTTACTATTTAAAATGGGTACTAGATGGTTATTGACACAATTCAAAAACTAGGTGCAAACTTAAACTAAATATCATAAATCGGTGTTTTTCCACAAAGAGTTGTGAAATAACGTTAATAAAGCAGATGTATTTCTGAATCAGATTCTTACTGAAAAAATAATGAAATTAAGTGCGTAAAGGCAGTTCCTGTAGATGGATATGAACAGAAATTCTTCTACATAAAACCATACTTTCTTATCCATACTCTAATGAATACAGATTATGCTATTTCTACCCTACATGGGATGATTAAGTACTGAATTTCATTACAGGATGAATGCACTGCTGCAGGTTTAGATAACCCCTAAGTTCCCGCCTAATTGCTCCCAAAGTGTTCCAATGGTATGACTTTGATAATTTGTGGAAATACAGAATTTATTTCTAGTAGCTCAATTTCAGTGAGAATAAAGCATTCCGCTCTTTTCTGTTGCTCACAATGCAGAATGGGTAGATCATGTATGTATGGACGTTTGTAACTAAAGAATAAAAAAAAAATCAAAAGCCAGGAATGCCCAAATCATTAAACAAAAGTAAAATTAGAAGAGGTTCTGGTTTACTAGCAGATTGATGAAGGCCAAGGGAAAAGGTTTCAGCAGTAATGAACTTCACCCTCACAACTGCCAGTTGGGGGAAAAAAAAGCTAGAATTCTTCTATGCAGTTTAGATTACTGGATTAGAATCCAGCCTCAGGAAAAATAATCTCAAGCAATTATTTGAGGCAGTGGCCACATGCTTTCTTTCATCTTTAATAAGTAGGAGAGTAATTCCATCTATTCTCCTCAGCAGGAAAAGCCCAGCTCCAAACCTCAGAAAGAAAAGCACCTTTGATTCAACGCTTTCATTTTTAAGGGGTCAGATGATGCAGAGGAAAAAGGTGTAGGTTAAAAGTTTCTGTGCTGTAGAAAATGAGCAGGTACCTGTGACGAGAGAAAGGTTGGTCTGGGCCAACTGAAATCCATTTCCAGCAAATGAACCATCTTACCTGGTTCACTGATGGCAGGGAAAAGGCAGGCTTATGAAACTGCTTGACAGTGTGAATTTCTTAAGTAGTAGTTGAGCTTATTAAGAAGATAAATAATAAAGTAATAGCTGTGATAGATGCAACTGAGCAAGTGAATGCTCATCTGCAGAGAATGTAGTGTCTGGTGCAGAAATAAACCAAGAATATGAAAACCCTACAGAAATGTTCAACTTTTTTTATTGTAAAACATCTTATTACAATTCATAAGACAAAATGTCAGATTGCAAGGAGACAAACAACATAAATCCCTTCATGCTAAAACTTTTCAGTTCAGAACAGAAGATAGGAGGCAGCTATGGCTTCTGTGAAATGTGAGGAAAACAAAAGATGAAGCATATCAGCGTTCATTGTACCGCAGTGCAGAGTACAGTGAGCGCATGTCCGGTGTTGGCAGTTTTGATGAATGAATACATCCTCATCTCCCATAGAACAAGTGCGATTGGCATTTATTAATCAAGACTTGTATCTTAGCTCATTGAGAAACTGGGTTACCCTTGAACTGGGTTTAATTGATCGTGGTGGTATCAATGCTCATGTCAGCATGAGGCTGCACTGATCCTCTGTGAAAATGAATTGTATCAGTCAGGAGCAGCTTGGAATAAAGCCTCCTGATCCTGAGCTGCTGACAGGAGATGGGAGACAAGGGCAGTGCAGAACATAAGAAAAACTACTTTTAGAAGTTGACATTTCTCCTAGAAACTTTCCATAAGTTATGATTAGAACAATGTCCGAGTTGATGGGTGGAGGAATCATAAATGTTTTGAAACATTCATAGAGAAAAATAAATATGGATGTAGTGCAGACCTCTTAGTGTCACCTAAAAAGTGAGATCACCTTTTCCTGTTTAGCAGGAGCAACACAGGCAGATAGGATTTTGACATGGAGGGGTCCACACAGCACACTCTCATCCTCAACAACAACAACCCCACACACACTTGTCCCTAACACTTACACTCATGTCCTGTGATGCCTAGTTCCCGACACCATGACAATTTATTATGAAAGCAGCATATCAACCCCATCTTTCTGTTTACAAGAGGTGTGGGAGTCAGCTGAGATCCTAGAGGCCCCAGAGAGAGTGAGAGAAACAGCTGCTTGGTTCAAGACACTCTTGTCTTGGCCTCATGTTCAAATAAAGCGTAACTCAAAAGGTATCCATCTCTGACTCCTCTTGTACTGAACCAGCCTTATGACAAGCAGTTTCCTCAGGACCAGATCCAGACCAAAGTTAGGCACTTTGTCACCTCATTTCAGGAGAGGAACCTATAAGAGAATTGCTACCAAGAACCACCATGTTTAACTGAATGTGAGATCTTTGACAAAGCTTCTGGAAAAAAAAGAGGTTCATCAATGCACTATTTTCTCTAAGAGCTTGTTCAATACTGGGTTGCAGCACTCAGGAGCCTATCCTGGAAATATGAGGCTGTAGACTAGGCAGGCTGCACCCTGGACAATATGACACATTCACACAGTAATGGAAATTTGAAAAACATCTTTGAACTGTTAGGAGGTAATGGCCACACCCAGAAGAAATATACAGAACCACATGGAGAACATGCAAACTCCTCAGGGCCTGAATGGAGATCAAATGATGACACAGCTCGAATGGCACCTGCACTACCCTCCGCACCACTGTGCCGCCTATCAGAATCACAGTCTTTTCAAAAGCCACAGTGATCAGGGCTCTAAGTTATTGCTGCCCCTCCAGGGCCCCAGTTACAGACCGTGTTCCCAGAAACAGCAATAAAATGTACGCATCATCTACCTTAATTATTTAGCAAGCTGTTTACCAGCTTTGTAGATAGAATTATGTAGAACAATACAAATTTTCGCTTTTGTCCTGTACTGATATAAGACAGCAGATTTTTGTGTACTGTGTTATTAGGCGTAAAATACATAGCCGTGATCACTGTAGTGTAAAACTTACTATGATCGCTGCCCCATCTAATTAAATAGATATAAATAACATAACTTTAAAATAGATTTAAAGCATCTATTTAAACCCAGATTGGTTGTGGTTGAAAGGTTTGTCTGCAGCATAATGGAGAGAGTTGGTTAGTCTTGTCTTGTCTCCCAGCTTGTCTCCCAGTTTTCAGTTCAGCAAATTGTGGTGCTTCTCAGAAGATCCTCCCTGAATGCTGAAAGCGGGTTCATGTCGAAGGAATAAATCATGTTCATACAATTAAAGAGCAGTGCACTCGGAGCCCTCTGTTCGATAACCTATCCACTTTTTGTTATCTGCTTTTGTACATGTACCATTATTTGTCAGGTAAAGTCCACAACCACAAGGCTTGAACAAAACTGTATCTGGCTTCTCTTCAAGATTAAATCTCACTTCTCACACATTGCTTTGCCCTGAGCTCCCGTCATAGATAAAGTAAAACCATCACATCAACAGTATTGCATTTACGTGCTTAATGCAATAAAGATTTTCACATTTGACATTTTCAAAGCGCAAATGAAAAACATTTTTCGGTCAATAAAAAAAGTTACTTTTCGATTTGTGTGAAGTGTTTGGAAGACAAATGCCAATTAAGGTAAACAATTTAGTTAACAGTGTGCCGTCACAGTGTGAAACCCATCCCATTACTCATAAAATGTTTGAGTTCTTTGGGGACAATTTCCATTCTTAATCAGTTTTCCCTGAGGGTATAATGACACGAGATGAGGTTTCCATAACTTCCATCACCTATCATATGAACAGCTGTAATGGATTTGGGGCATTCTGTTGGTGATATTCCCATTAAGGATGGAATAAACACGCCTGTAACAATTGGAGGTGGCACTGCAACACTGTGATTGAATAGATTAATATTTTAAAAATAATACGCTGCATTCTGTTTTGCTGTTTGTAGATAATATTTCACAGTATCTCCTTTCCTTATCCTATGAGAGGCAAAATTTTACAAAGCACCTAACAATAGGATTAAAATAAGAGCACAATAGATTAAGATTTTCAGCATTTAGGTGTCCGATTTATTTGAACTTAATGTAAAAGAGATATACACAGGTGACTGTTTTCAGGGGACCCAACCCTTTTCTTGGTAGAGGCCATTTACTGCTTCTCTTGAGCATATATCTTACAGTTAATCTTTTGAAATAAGATAAAAGAAATTTTAAAAACAATTTCCATTTTATTATTGGTTCTCCAAATCATCGCATTATGTTATGGCCTCGGTCCATAGGCCTTTAGTATGTTTGGTGTTTGCCTCTGTCTCGCTCTTGCATACTTGCGGTCTCTGAATGTGGAACAAGAACCAGAGGTTGATGCATTAGGCTTTGCAGATCCAACTTTTTAATCTTCTCATTAAACGTAAATGAGGAGTAGACAGTGTTGTGGCTGGTGCTTTCTCTCATTCTCCTGTGACTCAAGTACTTTGTTTATTGCATTCTTATTACGTGACACTTTTATTTCAGTTGTGAGGTGTTATGGCCTTGGGCCTAAGGTCTTTAGCATTGTGTGTGTGTGTGTGTGTGTCTACCTCTGCTCTCAGTAAGTGGAGCACTGAAGTTGGATGGCATTGGCCAGTAACTGGTCAAGACTGCATATAACTATGGAGGACACCTGAACCAGGAGGCAGTGGAATGTGCTGGAGAGCTGTATGTTGTTGTGTGGTTGTTTATAACAAGAGCTGAGTGTGTAATATTAATTTACACACTAACGTAAATTATTAATGTACAAATAATGTCTCAGACTTGCAAGATTTTATATTCAGCAGAAATTAAGCTTTTTTTTGAAGAATTTATATTTAAGGTATATACAAGATGTTTTCACGAATAATCAAGTTTTCTTTCTATTTTCATATTTATTTATTAGTCTTTTTTGTAAGGACCCACCATAAGACATTGTATATATGCTCATCTGCACATATATGCATATACTGTTTAATTCATTGCAAATTCATTTCATAAATTAAATCGATGGTCCAAGAGAAATGTTTATAATAAGGTTTCTCCTTCCGAGTTTTGAGAAGTTTTGTTACGCACCAGGAGTTCTGTGTATTAGAGTCATTTGACAGCTGTACACGAAAAGGGAAATTTACATACAGTAATTGAAAAGCAGATTTAAAAAAAATGTTTAAAAAAAACACCAGAATGGTCTGGTAGGATCAAAACACAACTGAGTAATAGTTGTATTATTTTATTATTCCAGTAGTTTGTCTGAAAAGGAAATAGTTTAAGCAATTTGCAGTCGGTTCACTGTAGAGATGGCAAATCTGCACTGCACCAGAAGGTTTTCAGCATTTAACCCCTTACACTCCAACAGCAAAACGGCACTGCAGCTATGCAGCACCAGGATCTGCTCGCCATCTCTTTTCGCATACTTGTATATTGTAAAAATTTCAGTTTATTACTCTTGCATTTAATCTGTATTACCTCATTTTTACTGTGATCAAATAACTAACATTCTAGAAACTTCAGCCTCATATCACTGTTTGCTAAGTTTAGTCACAGAAAAGCAGAGGGGGAAAGGGCTGTGTAAGGCACTGGAATTCATCTACTACTGCAGTGAAGCCTGAAAACTTGAGGTAAAAATGACCATCACACCTTATTAGTCAAGGATGCAAATTCCTGAAATGAAGAATCCTACGCATTAAGAAATACATGACCACAAAACAAAAGTATGACTTTTTTGACTAATCCTGGTGCACCGTGGTTCTATACACTCCCATTTTTCATTTCTTTAATTGCTCTTTATGAGAACTTTAACAGGTTAATACAATAACTACCATAGAGAGAACTGATACCACTGTTACCACACATTAAGCTCAGGTTAGTGGCACAATATTAAATAACACATTTTCCATAGAAATTAACAAAGGACTTAACTGTGGTTTTGTTTAACACCCTATTCTAAAACTAAGACAAATCTTGAACGCGTGTGATACGGAAAATGGAAGATGCTGCAACTTGCTTTCAGAAGAAAATATTTTACTAGGTCTTTTGTAAATACACTGGGGGTTAAAATTATGTAAATGTCTATTTAAAAAATAACTTTTAATAAAGTGCTATAAAAAATACTGCTCAAAATTTTAAAAAAAGAAAAAAATGTAAAAACTAGTCAATGTCCGAACATTTAAAAAAAAATACATGTTGCTATTCCTTAGTTTTTTGGTCCAGCACATAACAGAGAGGTTAAAGGCAACTTCACAGTAGGAAATGATTTAAGCTTGAGAAACATTCTTGGGCTTAGTTTGAATGTGGTCTTGTTGAGCACTGTTATAGAATAATAATCCTACACACAACAAAACGATGCAAAGGGAATTATTTCAGCTTCTCTTATCAAGATTATACCAGGCAGACTAAAAATATCGCAAAGAAAACAAACCTAAGAAAACTGGCCCGGAAGAGGCTTAGACCTCCCAAGGCTAATTCACCACTGCCACAAATGCCCTGGATGAGCAGGAATATCACCTCTTCCAATGAACAGGCTGGTTTGTTTTCTCAGATTGAATTTTCCAGGTGAATTTTAGCCTGTTTGTGTTTCAATGGGCACCAAAGGCTTATTCCTCTTGGTCTGGAGACAGCATCACCAGGTTCAGGTTCAGGATTAAAAGCGACCAGTAGGAGCTTTAGCAGCAGCTCTTTCATGGAGACATAGCGAGGCGTGAACCTCAGACATATTTCCAATGGTCGCACAGACTAACATTAGTCACAGGCCCAGTTCATTACAAGCACTGACGGTAAATTTAAAGAGTGTAGTCACAGTAAAGGAGTTAGGCTATAATTGTATGACAGTAATTATAGTTTATTTTATGGTTATTTGAGAAGAGTGGGGAAAGTCACTCGGCTCTCAATCGGCCTTTAAAAATCCATTCTCTTCCATCCCATTCGCTCCACTGAAATCGCACCACTACTTTTCTGGAGTCTTGCTCACATTTAGAATCAGCGGACCAACTTGTTTCAGGAAACAAATGCACTATTAAGTGTGGGGAGGGCAATTCTTTTGAGTAGTAGCCAGGTTACTTTATATTCCTGACAGAAACAGAATGACTTTTAAGTGTCACAGAGCGCCCCAGGCCAAAGAATAACCATAGATCCTTTCTGCATAGTTATCAGACTCGGACTGTTTCTTCTTTGTACGAAGAAAAAGATTACGCTAAAACCCATACACGTCTATATACTTAGGGAATTAGCTACATGTTGTCATGAGAGGTTTGAGGGTTTTCCTGGTCTTTTGTAGTTTCTGTCTTCTGTCTACTTGTGAAAATGTTGTACAAAATTTGAAATGAAATAAATTAAAGGAACTTTATTACTACACTAGTGTACTGTGAATAAAAAAAACTATCACAAATAAATAAAGCTCTAAGGCCGGAATCTCGTGAAGCACAGCAGTAATTGTCTTGGATTGGGTCAGATTAAAGTTATGGTGGCATTTCATCTGGCTTCTGCTTGATTCAAAAGATAATCTAACAACCTCTAATTTTAGCAAAATTCTTATCAGAGTGCAGATGTTGAACATCAGTGCTTTAAAAGGTTCATCAAAGAGAAGGAAACTATTTGCACTAAAATTCAACGTAAGTGTGATTGTGCTAAACTGTGGCTCTGGATTTTTCATGACATGTAGCGGTGATACTAGTGCTTCAGTAACCTCAGTGTGTATCAGCACAGCAGAATGTTGAACGGTCTTATTGAAAAATGAAAGATGCATGTAGATGAACATAAATCTGTAGGAAAGTAAATGTACGTTAGCTACAGAAAAGGAGCCTCAGCAACTGCTTCAGAGAAAAGGGTCTGTCAGTGTAAATGTGAAAGTTAGTCATTTTATTTACTCCATTCCACTGTTTAGTGTACATCTTTGAATGTCTGCTGCCTTTCTCTTAAATTAGCCATTTCACCACTATTTAGATTTTTTTATTTGATTGTTTTTTATCTAGAAATTGTTCAGTAATCATATAATTGCTGGGGAAGTTGTGAGTAGAACTCTGCCTCTCATGATGAGACATGGTTTTATGATATAGGACTCTTGCTTTGTTGGTAGGAAGCCTATTAGATGAGAATTGTGTTCATTCTTTACAGACAGAAATCAAAGGTCATATTGCATCATCATTACGGCACGTTGCATTTTGTGAGAGGAGTTCTTGTGGACCTCCTGCATATACTGACAGCTAGACAGCACAGCTGTAAAACAAGACCACTTGTACTGGAACTTACCAGAGAGACAGGTAATATCTGCATAAAAAGCGCATTGATAAACAGAGCAAAAGCTGCCATGAAACGTACAGATGCTGTCAAGCTGTCAAGCATATCAAACCAATGTAAATTAGCAGAGCGACGGAGTGAACTGTTTTATGCATTTTTTGCAGTTGAAGAATCAGTTTTAATCCATCCTAAGGGGTAGTGGGATGACATGTTGTGTGTAAAGCTGGGCTTTATGAAAGAAACACATTTCTATGCAATTCTCCAACTCATCTGAGGTGAATCAGTCCAAATTTAACTAGAGCTTATCATTACCCCCCGACCAGACAGTATTTATTAAATAAATATACACAAACCGCACAGGTCAGTGACATAGTATTAAATAAATTTTCCACACAATTCTTAATTGTAGGACTTAATTTTAGTTTTGGTTAACACTGCTTTAAAACTGAGACAGAACTAGAAAATACACGATACGGTAAATGGAAGATGCTGCAACTCACTTCAAGAAGAAAATATTTTCCGTAGGTCTTTCATAAATAAAATTGGGGTCAAAATGATGTAAAATAAATTTAAAGATTAACTTTTAATAAAGTACAAAAAAACTACTCAAAACTGAAAAAAACTAATCAGTGTCTGAATGGTTAAAAAATGTTTTGCTATTCTTGAATTCTTCCTTTCAGCAGGTGATGGACGACTGCTTTATGAATCCAGTTCTTGCTAATTAATGACTTTGTGGTACATCAGGATGTGTTTTGTTGAAAAAATAAAATTTTTTTTACAACAAAAGTTAAACATGAATGTAAAAAATACACTATTTCTTAGAGGAGGTTTTCTCTTTCAGGTGGCATTAAATAGAAATATTATTGTCGGTGTTGTTATTTTTTGCTAAGCAGCAAAGTATAGAGTTTAAATTTAAATTACAAGTACAAGAAAATATCAGTGGTCTTTGATTTAAATATATAACAATCTTTCAGTGCCCAAAATCTCTACATAGAAATTTTCACTTGAACAGCTCTTTAAAATTAATATATATCAGTATCTGAATTTAAAGTTTTGCTGTAACAAATTTTATCCATAATAAAATCAATAATTTAAAAAAAAATCATTTAACAAGCAAAATGTCCTATATTGTACATACTGCACCAAGTGTTATAAACATGCAAATTAATTACATTAAGTGTTTTCTAATGAGGTAACTGGTGTTTACAGAGTTTATTATGCTGAAATCATTGGTAAGAATAAGAATAAGAATAAGAATAAGAATGGAAAATAGGGACTCAGTATCTGAAAAATTAAGTATCCGACCCATTTTCAGGGATGAATCACATTCAGCTACCGAGCTATTCCTGTAGTATGTAAGAATGTGTAAAAAATAATATAAGCAGACATGTTTGCATTGTAGTGCAGGTGGCTTTATTATTGTTATTATTGTTAAATTTTGCAGATTATTATGACTCCACGGACAGATATCACCAACAAAGCAATCAATGTTTTATTATTACAACTACTTGCTTAAATGCTTCCAATGCCGCCTGGCTCTCTGAATAGAGCCGTATAGCCTGACAGGTCCTGCTGAATTATTGATACCAGAGCAATGTCAGAATGTCAACTACACCCTTGATTAATGGTCTGGAGAAGATACA
This sequence comes from Arapaima gigas, assembly GCA_900497675.1. NCBI lineage: Eukaryota > Metazoa > Chordata > Actinopteri > Osteoglossiformes > Osteoglossidae > Arapaima > Arapaima gigas. Next base: position 961,761 of record UFQX01000005.1, on the reverse strand, counting down.
GAAACATCACCTGCTGGAATCAAAGATCAACTTCTGGCAAGAAGTCTCTGAAGAGGCCGTTTCGAACAAAATGGAGCATCTCACTTCATTTTTGAACACTTTGCAGTGCTCTGTCCTTATTAAAGGAATGTGTCAGACAAAAAATGTCTTGCCATTTCTGTACTGTCTAGCACACACTCCCTGCTTGACCCCTCTTCTTTAATTCCTTGTCAAAGTAAAACATTTCGTGTTTTAGTTGAATATGCAGATAGGAAAAAGTCAGATTAGCACATAAAATGTTTTTTAAACACAAACAAAGGTTCAATGTAGCTGCTGTAATATAGAATAAAATTTACAACTGATAAAATGTTTATGCTGGATATAACTTTGAATTACGGCAAGTGTCATCTTTACTCACTGTGGGCTGTTAATGCTGTCTGTGTTATAGATTTATAGATCAGAAATGATGTTGCTCTAATTTATATTTCATTTGTACTACAGAGCTATTATAAATGGCAGGCTTTTAAACTATTGCTTCAACAGAAGAGTGACAGACAATCTGCTGAGAAAAGAAAAAAATTGTACAAAAGTGCCACTAAGCCATTAGATACGACTGTCAAAAAGAACATTCAAAATGTGAGAATCAATAATTGTGCCATCTATAGTCTGCAGTCATTGCTAGCTGTGCAACAAGAGCATTGCTTATCTGTTCCCTTCAAACTGTGCATGTCAACACCTTTACCCCCTCAGTCACTTCAAATTTCAATTTCTCTACTTTAATTTTTGGTTTGGTGAAACTCTGTTTTATCTGCCTGAAGTTTTCCCTGTAACTGTTTTTTCATGTTTTTGACACCAAAGTAGATGTCTGACAGTTTAGCTGAACTTGTGCAACATTCTTGGTTGCTGTTGCAGATATATAGAGTATAGAAGGATGCTTTTGACATTTTTTTAATGATCTCAGAACTACTGCAGGGGAATATTGCAGAAGGATATTGCCAAAGGACAGTTAGTTTGTATCACGGTAACAGTACTTTATACTTAGTTTTAGGCTTAGGCAGATGAATTTTGAAGCAAACCTAGATCCCTGGTGCCTGCAACAACCAGGATGACTGATATCAATAGACATCAAGAAGATTGATTTCCAAAAAAGGTACACATAGTCCACCCCAGTAAACTGCATGCCTGCTCTCCCAAGAGGTAATGTTCCATTACTTCAGGACTAAAAACCAAAATCTGGCTTTATGTCAGAACTTACATCCTGTCAAAGCCAAAGAAAGGTTTTGACTAACATGCTTTATCGTCCCAAAGAGTCTCCATATCAGCTGTGGTCACTTAACAATGAATTGCATGTGTGGCTGAACAATGTTTTCAAAACAGTGCAACACACAAGAGGAAAATTTAAGTCATTAAAATAAAATAAATATCTTTAAAAATATTGACAAAAGATGGGATTGCCCACGTAGAGACACTCATGGTTATAACAGATAAAAAATTACTGGAAGATGTCATCTCACTTCATGATAAAACCCTCTGAATTGGATGTATTATTTAGAAAAAAAAAAACTTGGTGGCTGGTCATGTACAGTTCATAAAACATTGAGACATAAATGGAACTGTAAAAAATTTAAAGTTATAAAAAATCATTTTTGTTGGCACAAAAGGAAGTTATACTGGATAAACTGATTTCATCTCATCCTCCTACTCGAAAAACACACTATGACATGGCCCTGGTGAATGATGAGGTGTGAGGGAATGATGGGTGGGCTTGCATGGTGTTATGATCACAGCTGGTGGTTACAACTAAGCACAAAAATCTACTGCATCTCTTTAACAAGAGAGAGCAGTCAAATATACCAATTCCTCAGTATCCAAACTCTCTGTATTCAAATTTTCTCTAGAATAGCTCTTTAACATAATACCTATATATTAGTATTTGAATGGAAACTTTTGCTATGATGAATTTTTATCTATAGTTAAAAAATCAAAATGCAAGTAAAAATCAAAATAACTGTTTAACAATCTACAAATAAATAGAATACTGTTATAGAATATATATAAATACTATATTAATTGAGTGTGAATTAGTAGTAAATTAAAATCCAATTTAATATTAACCACTAAGAATATAGGGACCACTAAAAGGAACCGTAAAAACAGAGGGGGGAAAAAAACCCAGTGTGGTTGCCATGACAACTGAACAGAAACTCTGCACAAAATAATAAAGCTGTAATGTTTAACATAAGTTAAGCACCCCAAATCAGGATGTTTTAACTATCAGTGCAAAACCCCCCAAAAGTCTTCACATTCTTCAGCTCTCTTAAAAATCCATTTATCAACCTTGCTCCAAGGTGTCTCCTGAAAAGATTTGTTGTGGGCAGTTGAATGATAACACTTGGTGTTCATTTCATCTCAACAAGCCTTCCCTCAGGTGTGGCCATCACTTTGAGAGATAGAGGTGTGTATTAGACTGCTGCTAGCTGCACATATTTTTCTCTGCTGGGCCAAGTTTGACCAGTAAGACTTCCTGGGAAACATCAAGAAAATAGGATCCTTTCTTTCCCCAAGGGTCAGGTGCACATGACAAAAAATATAGATAATATGAGTAAAGATACTACAGTTTATAAAAAAAAAGTTAAGGGCCTAACAGCCTACTTCAAACCCTACAGTAGTGGATCCTCTCTCCCATTTACATTCACACTACATCCTGGAAACCCATTTCATAAACCAGAATTTGTACACTGAAATGATAAATGCCATTATATAGGAGGGGGGAAAGTATGAACTTGTTTGAACCAGAACTAAAGTTTAGCAAAAAATCAGCAAAAACCCAAAATACAACATGAAAAAACTATGTAAAATCCTAACATTAGTTATTAAACAATTACAATCACTGAAATAAAATGCAGTGTTATACATACATTAATAATGTTGATCTATATATGTGTGTGGTGTATGTATGGTGAAGAGAAGGAAGTAGACAAAAAATGTTGCAAATATACATAATTATTTATCCTATGTTTATCCCAAACATAGTAAAGAATCAAGGTAAATAGCTAGGTAATTAAAGAAAACTGCAAGGCAAGAAGGCAAATAGCCTAGCAAAAAATACAGATTCAAAATTCAAAATGAGATACTGTCCAAGAAAAGTTTGTTAAAATTTCACTTATGTACAAAAGGAAGCACTCACATGCCAAAAAAACTGACTGTAAGTTAGATCTAAATGCATAAATTCAATAGGCTCACAAAAATGACAATTCATAGGTGAAATGTTTCCAAAACAAGAAATGGGTATATATAAACCTACAAAAGTTATCTGCTTTATTTCCTTAAATTATAGCAGCATTTGACCTTGCATGCACCTCATTTATTTATCAACAAGCAGATGCAGATATATAAATGAATATCATTAAATTTTTGGCAAAGTGTAAGATGAATCACTTAGTATCCAACTTTTTCTCACCTGCACGTCAGTCATTCCTCAATAAGAGGTCTGCAGCCTGCTTCCCAGACATGTAATAAAGTGACATGTAATACATTGAAGGCTATTCATAATAATGAAACACCTTGCTGCCAAATTAGGCCAATACATGGACTGAATGGAAAATATATGGTTTAAACTGAATAATTGTTTGATTTGATCACAGTTGACCATGAATTAAACAAGTAGTCAGGAGGGTTTCTACAAGGACATCACTGGTGAAAGTTAGGGACAAATTTGGAAAAATATTACCTGTGTGTTATCTACAGTGTTGTAGAAAAAATAGCAGCCCCCTTTCCAGTTTTCTCAGTTTTGACAAAAACAATTTGCTCAGGTCTTGGTGTCACATCTAGGATTACATGAATGGAGGCTGAGAGAGGAAAGAGTGACACCAGTATTATTTATGTGTTATTTTCTTTGGTGTTGAAGAAAATGAAATGCGCAATTGTAGGTGTAAAAAAGTAATTGCCCCTTCACACTCAGTAGCTGGTTGCACCACCTTTAGTTGCAAAGGCAGCATCAAAACCTTACTTGTAGCTGTCGATCAGGGTGTCCCATCAGTGGAGCAATTTTGGCCCAGTCCTCCAAGCAGAAATGCTTCAGCTCAGCAACATCTGCAGATTTTTCAGTATCAACAGCTCTTTTCAGGTCTTGCCATATATGTCAGTTGTACCCTCAATCCATTTTGATGACAATTTGCTTGTATGTCTAGGGTCAATTTCTAGCTGCTTGCTACAGCTGGTCTTCAGCTTGAGCTCATGGACTTCAGTCTTCTACATAACAGCAAGACCAGCCCAGTCCTACAGCGGCAAGACATCCCCAGACTATTGTGCTTCCATCACCATGGTTGTTTGTAGAGCATTTTTATTCTGAAATATAATTTTTACCAGATGTAATGGGACTGACTTTCTCCTGAGAGGATTGCTTTTAACTCATCAGTGCGCAAAGCATTCTTTTAGAATGCTGATGCTTTTTTGAGTGGGCAGTGGTTTCCTTCTTGTCACTCTACCCTGTATCCCACTGATTTGAGGCAAGGAAGTGTTGTAATTCCATGGATATGGTTCTTTTCAATCTCATTAATGATTTTGCCTTGTTCATGGAGAGATTTTGGCAGGACTGCCACTACTGTTCCAAACTATGAAATGTATGGTTCTGGCTTTGGTTTTATTGAAGTTCAGAGCCATAGAAATGATTGTGTAACCCTGGCCAGACTGATAGGTTTCAGTAACTGTTCTTCAGGGATCTTCACAAATTTTCTTCAAACATTGCATGCTGTAGCTTAATGGGTCTCACTTTCTGTAACTTGAGTTTTGATTGTACGAGTTTAGGTAGCTGAAAGTTGTATTAGACAGATCTGGACCAAATCAGACCTTATCACATTCAAATAGCTCACCTCCTTTTAATAGGCTGATTATATTTTGGGGGCAATTACTGTATCATACCTTTGACTGTATATTTTGTTGTCCATCCTCCCCAAAAAAATGACATAAAAATAATAGTGGTTTCACTTTTGGTATCTCAGGGCACCATACACCTTCAAGTATTGCTTTGACCCCTTGCTTTGACACAGCTAAATTTCTTCTGAAGTAACCAGCTATCCTGTCCAAATCACACAGTTACTTATTGGATTTCACTGGTTTGCAGTTGAGGTGTTCCAGAATAAATACACCTGGGGTGGGGTCCACATCACCTTTTCGCTTAGTACATTTCTAAGGAATACTGTATCATGAACACCAAGGCCTATTCTAGCATCTTGGATTGTGCTGTTCACTGTCCAAATATTAACCCGTGCCCAGTGGGTGTAGTTCTCTTAAAGTTCAACCCACCAAGGTTCCTGGTGTGATAAGCAATATGTGACAATAGCAATTAATTTTGTGTACTTAATTTGTAAAAAAATATACATACATACACACACACATATATATACACATATATATACAGTACTGTGCAAAAGTCTTAGGCACATGTGGCAAAAATGCTATAAAGCAGGGATGGCTTCAAAAATAATGCCATGAATACTTAAGACAAAACAAAACCTCAGTCAAATCAATATTTAGTGTGACCACCCTTTGCCTTTATAACAGCATCAGTTCTCTTATGCAAACTTGCATGCAGTTTAAGGTAGAGGTTGGTAGGTTCTTCCAAACATTTTGAGGAACTGGCCACAGTTCTTCTGCAGACTTTGACTTGTCTCTGCATGTCCTCCCAGACTGACTTGATCATGTTGAGATCAGGGCTCTGTGGGGACCATACCATCTGTTGCAGGATTCCTTCTTTTTGCTGAAGATAGTTCTGTATGACTGAGACTGGGTTTTTGAGGTCATTGTCAGGCTGCAGAATGAATTTGGGACCAATCAGAAACCTCCCTGATGGTAGATAAGACTCTACCTGTACTTCTCAACAGACATTGAAGTCACATGTCTAAGACTTTTGCACAGTACTGTGTGTGTGTGTGTGTGTGTGTGTGTGTGTGTATAGTTTCCAGTGTGTTCAATACATTATCTAAAAGTATAGCTTGTAAATATATCTGCATAAGTCAGAACAAAAAGAGTTCAGAAAAAAATAATCTGAGTGACATCTGGTAAGTTTGCATACAAGTTCCTAAGGCTATAATTGATTATTCATGAGTGTATGCAATCCCTCCCAATATCAACATTCTGACGTTGTTTTTTCCAGTTATTTTTCTGTTGATGAGCCAGAAATCTCAGTGACGATGGTAAAGGAGAACACAGTAGGGGTTTATCATTTCCTTCTGAAGCGTCTTTGGATTGCAAAAACAGGAAGAACATGCAATATCTGCCTACCCTGAGCAGAATTCAAACCTATTCCTGAAGGTATGATTCTGGCACTTGGATGCATCTGCACTACCAAGTATGCCACCATGCTGCACATGTTGCAATTGGCAAGGGTCAAATGCATTTGGGGGGAAAAGCACTGCAGAGATGAGAATATGCAGCTCTAACAGTTATCGCTTGAATAATATCTCACAGCTTGACCAAATAGACGGGTTAAAAGAACATTGAATTATACCTACACACTTGTGTACGTCATAGACAGACGTGGCCAGGTTGATGCTATTACTGAAAAGTAACAAGTTATTGGTTTTCAAGTTTTAGTTTGAAAAAAGTAATGGATTTTTCAAGTGAAATAAGCTGAAAAATGAAGTGTCACAGCTGCCATCTGCAAATGTTGGCTTTTGTAGCAATACCTTATAATACCATCTAGAGAGGACAGCATTAAAATAAAGCTAATGTGTGCTATATTATATAGTGTTCAGTTTATTTTCTGCTATAATTTGTTTTCCGAACCTTTTATTAGGGTCTGAATATAGCAATATTAAGTCTCGTCCAGATATTATAATTGAAACTGGAATATACTAGATGTTTATGCTTGAACAGTTTGATTGTAATACATGTGATATTGAGTGAGCATTCTGTTACAGGATTTGCCTTCTTGCCATTTGATCCATTGACCTTGACAGACATTTCATGAGGAGGATTGGGTATATTTGGAAATGATTATTTGAAGGTGGACCATCACACTTTGGTTTTCTACTATACCAATCTGTTAATTTTATGTAACACTGTAACAGATGTATTTTACTCCAGGTCTTATGAGAGTGAATCCAAGAAAAAGCTGGTCCTTTCAAACATTTGAGCTTGGCTTTGTGAGGATTGCTGGAGTCAACCATATAACAACGTGAGCCAAAAAGCTTTCAGTGACACTGTAGCGCAGTGGCACAGTGAAAACATCAGCAGAAATGACAAGGCAGGAATAACAGCAGGAGGCTTCTGCTTCACCAAACACATTTGCCAATGTTTGGGAACAGATCTTGTTGAAGGGCCGTAAAAAGTAGGAATGTAGGCCCAATGATGTCAATATCAAATTGAGGTCTTTGAGTTTCAAAGTAAGCAGGAATAATGGACACACCAGGGACGGTTTAGCACCAACACTGGAATCCTCTACACAGTGGCTCATGGTCATCAGTGATGGGATTGCCACTTAGTTTAAGTGGTGCATGTCTGGTCTGAGCTCACTTCAGCATTGTCAGTGTCAGGGCTTAACGTTGAGCCATACCCAACAGACAGATCCCAGATCACCCCACAGGCAGGATCCAGTTTCCTCTGCAAAACACTTTATGCCTAGGAAGGTAATGATGATCGCTGCCTCGATAAGCCGAGCCCTGTTTTACACACACATAAAGGAGTAAGTACAAGATGTAGGATTTCAAATCGGTGGGTTATACATGTGTGGGGGAAAATTCTCTGCCAGATGTGTAAGTAAAGGTAATGATGAATTTATGGTGTTAGGGCCCCTCTGGGAATAGCAAAAATGAATCTTTCTTTGAGGTCCAGCAGAGTTCCTGTTATTTGGGGTGACAGAGAGTTACCTGTGTAACAGACAGTTTGTTACGAACCATGCAGGGATACACATGGAAATAACTTTCATAACTTCAAGGGCAACCTTCCTATTTTAAAATTAAATAAGGGGTGGAGATTTCCCTAAACATTTTCTAAAACTTTTTTCCAGACAAAGACTGGGCGCAGTTTGAGGCTGAATCTGAGTCTAGCTTTGAATACCACATGAGAATAGCTTTTAAACAGAATATACACTTTTTTGAATCTGTGCTCAGCAGTTGTTAACGCACCAGAATTTTAGATCTTTCAGCCGAGAACAAAACTGGCAAAGATTAAGCTGGACTTCAGCCCTATATACAATACTTGCCAGCACTGTTGTATGCTTTCTGTGTTATTGTTCAGTTTCTTTTTTTCATCAATGGAGGGGGTGGGTGCTAAATATTACTTTTGTTAAATATGCCTGAAAATTGTGGGTGGGAAAATGACAAACTGTACTGTTGCATGCAAGAGCACTTCAATGTGCCTTATAAGTAAATTGTTAAAACGGCAAGGTTTTTACAATGCATGCTAAGACTTTGACATTAGCAACATGACATTTGTACAGAAAGCCTGAACTAGATGGCAGCTTTCTCCCTTGAGGTGGGTCAACTCAGTTTGTTCCTGTACTACTTTAATAATTCCCAGCAGCAACTCTCTGTACAGCTATAATCAGGTGGTGCCAGAATCCAACGAGACACTTTGTTTTCCGCAACTGCCCTTACCTGGTCCCTTGGACTCATGTCTTGCTTAATTCCCCATGATGCTCTGCACAGTGGGAAATCCAAAACAAGAACGAGGCCAGTTCTGTAAGCCCCGTGTCCTCTGGTCCCAAGACACATGAGGCGGTGAAGTATTCTGAGTCATCCCATTAAAATGAGGCTTGAAGGGAGCAGTAACCTTCCACTAAGCTGATTTAATTACTTAATTGCCTGGACTTGCACAGTTTTTAATAATAAATGTTGCTTTTCCCATGAAAATATCTAAAAAAGGAATCATGCATTTTTTTAAGGGAGCCTCCCTCTAATCTCTTTGACTCATGTTTCCTCTCTCTGATAACGCTTGGAATGGCCCCAGCACACCCCTCATGTTACGCCGATTGCCGATGCCCATCTGAAACCACACTCCTCCCCCTCCGCCCTTTGGGGGTAGAATCAAAGTGATGATGGCAGATGTCTAACTGTAATAGCCAAGGACAGAAAGGGATCAGATGCAAAATAACCCATGTGTAGCAATTAAAGCTTCCTGATGTGTTCCAGCCTTGCGAAGGATCTGCTTTTGCAGTCAGAAGACGCACACATGGAAACACAATGGCGCTGCTGGGCACATCAAAGGACAAAGCGTGAACCTACAAGTATAGCTAGGATTACAGAGCCCCCCCAAAGAGCCTCACTTGCCCATCATTACTGAACATGTTAAGGGATTATGACTGCAGGTATAAAGTAAATGTCTGACAGTGCAGTTACAGAGCACAACTTCTGGTCTTCAACAGAAAGTTCTTCACATAAGAATTCGGTTTTTGATGTTACAATGGCACCAATTAGGAGAGATGATAAAATTTAATGCAGTTGACTTGTTTACCCTTGTTTATACTTGCCCAGCAGTGTCCTGGGGACATAAAAGGAGAGCACTTTGCTCCACCGCTCGTATTTTATTTATAAGCCACATGTGCTCTTCTACATTCCTGGAATACAAATGACAGAGAAACAACATCTCCCTTTATGGTGGAACAGTTGTACTTCTTTTGCACTAGTGTATCATAACACTTCCATTATACATTCTTAGATGCTACAGTATTGCTCCATGCTAAAATACAGATCTAATCGTCAGGGTGGTGAAGCAGCAACTTTTAAAACGTACTCTACCAAATCACTGCATTCTCTCTCATACTGAGATTTTACTGCAATCACAATGTAAGGAAGTCAGTATGAAATAATTGCATATATATTTATTTCTTGAAGTGTGTTTTTGTAGAATTATTATTGTTTGTTTTGTTCTGTTTTATTGATTATATTTCAAAAGAAAAATAGAGAACTTTAAACAGTAAGGTGACCCCAAGTTTTACAACAAAGTAATACTGCAACAGGTAGCTGAATTGTTATTTTTTTTGTTCATAGTTGTTTGAAGCCTGTTATGGCTGCGCAGTGAACTCTTGGTTGATGTTGGGGTGCAGTATGTGTAGAACTTCTGGAGCAGCTAGAAGCGTGTGAGAAGTTCTATGTAGTTTGTGAAATGAGTTTGGTTTTATAGCTAAAGGGGAATTGCTGTGAATATTATCAGGACAGACTAACAGATCAAAAATATAAGCGAAAAACTGGTTAAAGTCTGAAGAATGATGAACTGGCATAATAAATAAGAAAGAAGTGGAGGAGTCACTTTTTGAAATGCATTAACTCAAATGTAAAATGATAGATCATAAACACATACTGCTCAGTATCATACAAATACTGTGGTGTTTTAACCTAAAGCACATTTATAATGACTTTCAGTGCCAGAATGTGAAGCAGGCCAATGGATCACCAACAAACTTCATGAGACCCTTCATGATTTGTGTAAAGTATGACAAAGCTCTATTTAAACTGTATTTTATCTACTGCTTCTTTGATGCTCCTTGAAATTAGTTTGACGTTAACAATTTTTTCTATTCTGTAGAACTTTGGGTTCTTCTGAATATTTATTGAACCTCAGGGAACTCACGCTGTTCTCATTAAATTAACGTCCATTTATGCTTTCCACTTTGATGAGACTGATTGTGTCTTCAACCGCATGAGTCACATCTGAGTCACATCTCTGCATTGAATTTTTAAAACATTTTTTGTTCAATGCTTTTTGCACTTCTAAAATATAATTGACACCCACTGATACTAATGGGAAAGACTATGCCCCCTATTCCATTTGTGTATCAATGCAAGTCAATGTTTTTTTAATTAAAATATTTTATAGGAATGCCCTTTCTATCACTAATAACTTCCCGTCCACTTCATGTGAATACATTTCTATGGAACTCTTTGGAAATTAACACTACTTTAATTTCCATTTGCTACCATGTCATTAAGGGCAACGACTGCAGATAAAACCGATCTCTCATACAAATTCATAAGCCTGAAGGAATTTTCTAGTATTTATAGTAATATTTCTTAAAAGGCTAAACTTTCTGAACATCGGATTAACATTAATTTAAAATGCATTTACTTCTCATTATGGCTTTTTTTCCTTTTGATTTGTGTTTAGAAATTCTGCAGGTTCCTACCACTTCTGATCTTTGGTCTTACAGCAAAGTTATAGTGATGCATAACACTGGACTCTGACACTACAACCATATAGTGTGTGCGACCCCCGGAGTTCTCACTGCATGGAAGCTATGGTAATGACTGGAGAAATACCTCAATGTGACTGGTGAGGTGACTGTTGACCTTCCGTAGATTCCCAATAGAGCCACCACTCAGTAGGTCAGAACTAGCATCTTACAGGCCTGTATGACGGGAAAGTGTGGTGACGGATACCCAAAAGCCCCATGTTTAGAAGCACCTGCTGTTTTGTGTAGTTCATTTTACTCTCTGGATTAGCAGTTATGGGCCTGGAAACCTTTTAAATTCTCAGACAATAGCTGTGCTATACTAAACAGACTCAGCTGATTTCTCTGTCACCACAACAGAGTGCTCTAAAAGGGTGAGCACCCAACAGTACTTGAACCCTGCAAGTTTATCTTTCTCACTTTCTTTATCTTTGTGTTGTTAGCGTACTTGCATTTTTTTGATAATTCAAAATAAATATAAAAAGACCCTCAAATCCACATTCCTTTGCTGTCGGCCTTTTCACTGAGCCCAACACATCCAGCATGTCACAGAAAGGAATTTTACTTGGTTAAACTCTTAGTTTGGTTAGTAATTATCAATGTTCCTTGTTCAGATTCTTTTTAATACTAAAGACAGTTTCCTGGTCTATAGTACCAGATTTTGGCTATTACATTCCACATTGTGAATAATACAGTAAAAAATATAGAATATTTACTTTTGAAACCAGAGAATTCATGTAATTGTAATATTTTGAAATTACCATCAGATGTCTCACTTGAAGTTTGAATAAAACTAGAATAATCAGTATAGTTTTGTACATATCTATATGCATAACCTTGCCCTATCAGCGCAACTTGAATCAGTATTCACATTCATTAAATATCTAAGAATTGCAAATTTCTAATGCAACACAATTTGCATTAAATTCTGTATGAAATTCCTTTTCTTGAATATAATGGTTTAGCCATTGCTATTTATTTCTAAGCCTTAAGGACCATATGCTATTCACAAGAAAGGAGGGTACAATCTGCTGGAAAAAAGTAATTTTAAGTAAATCCCCTCTTGACCTGTAATGACAAACTCCACCCAAGTCAATATCATTAGAAATAAGTCTTGCTTTTATCTCAGCATTTCTCAAGGCAGCAAGAAGAACATGAGATCTTAATGTGTTCTAACTACATTGAATACTGCCAAAGGGGCTTGAGGAGGGTTCTTATTAACGTGACTCTCCAAGTGCATCTCAAGAGCTTCTGTGTGAATACAAATGTGTTGGCATAACTTAAGACTATGTATTTCCTCATGTCAACTTTTAATGGGTAAAACTGTGTTTCAACTTTCAGAACTGGTTTTGTCATTTCAGTATACAAATGTAAATATTTTTCTTCAAAAAACCAGCTAAGGAGTTAAAATAGCTAAAGAAAAAAACACATTGGATATTTACATGCAACAGCAGTTAGTCACAGAACCCTTCGGATCACATTGGTGTGTGACTTCAGATTTTGTCACCAAACATTAAAATGTTTCCTGATCAATAGCTTATATTTCTGAATACTTTGTTTAGATGTGAAAGGCTTCAATTTTAAGGTGCACATATAAGAGTAAACAGGAAGTTATTATCCATATTAATAGAACTACTTTGAGGTTTAACTCAGGTATGAGTTGGTCACAGAACAGGATTTTGGCTACAGACATGTATAAGAACTGGCTTACAAATTCTATAAACAAAAAGAAATGTTTAACAGATGAGTATAAAGTGTAGAATCTTTTTTCTGCTTACAACATTTTAGATATTACATTATCTAACTGTTTTTATGTTAACACTACTCTACATTTTGTGAGATTTTATGTCAACTACATGATACCTCTATAGAGTGGGAGGCAGTAACAGGGTTTTTCACACAGAAACAGAAAGGTTGCAGTGGACTGTCTTTCTCTCAGCCACTCCCCCTGTTGAGCCAGGATGCCTCATGCCCAGGCTTTCACATATTGTGTCACGGTGGCAGAGATATTATGAATCCCTGTAAATAAGTAATCCTAATAAAGAATCCTGGCTACAGCAGGGTGTTGGTGCTTACTGGCGGCTCCTAGATCACTTTAGCACACAAAATTCACAAATGCCTAAAAACAAGTGTAATAAATAAAAGCATAATTATGAGGAACAATGTATGTTGTATGTTTACTGTGCATATGTTCAGAATCTGAGGTATTATGTGAATGAAGATGATGATAAGGAAGACGCAGCATTTCAGACCCGCTCAGATCTACTACATGTAGAAAACATGGGATCACCTATATTTTTTCCACATTGTTTTGCTTTTCACACCTTCTCCACTCATTTTGAAAAATGTGAGGCAATGCTTAATGTTCACAATTGCTATCTGTGAGTCTACTGGGAAAACCTTTGATGCGTGACTAGTATGCCAGCACTCTTTTTACAAAAAATACATGCTTATTATTTCTCAAAAAGTCATGAGTAAAATTTTTGTTACTTAAAGGTTTATATTTGTCATAATCTTTTCTTGCTGTGAACCCATTTTAAAGGAAAACTGAAAGATGATATTGCCCAGTAGACCCTGTAGTTGTAGTAGCTCTCAGAAGGATGATCTTGTGAAGAAAGTGAGGTGTTCACAGGTCACTGCAAAAGCATAAGACCTCATGGAGGGCTTTAGTAGACCAGTGAGACCACTGCTACACAAGTATGAAAAAGCCACATTTATTCAGCAGCTAATCTGACTATATTGCCTTTATAACCTTCTTTTATCAGCCTGTTTTTTAAATTATTTATTTTAATACAAAAAAGACTGACAGTAGTGGCCTAACCTTCCTGTCTTTTGTAGTACCACATCTGTGTGTCAGTAGAGGATTAAAAGGCAGGATACAAAACATGACATGCAAAATGACATTGAGTTCAGTATCACTACCCCCCCCCCCCCCCCCCCCCCCCCCCCCCCCCCCCCCCCCCCCCCCCCCCCCCCCCCCCCCCCCCCCCCCCCCCCCCCCCCCCCNCCCCCCCCCCCCCCCCCCTGCCAAACTCAGTCTTATTGAGAGCTTATGAACACAGGAATTAGATGGATGTTCTGGTGGATTTGCAGCCACCTTGTTATTGGAAGAGGGATTTCCCAGGAGTAGTAGTTGTGCAAAAGACAGTAATTACTTACATCTACCTGCAAGGCACACAAGATTGGGACAGAAAGGTTCACATCTAGCCTTCACTATATCAGAATGTAGAGTACCTTTAGAAAACAAGCCAGACATGCTTTTGTGAAATATTTGCCTGAAATTAATTCAAGGTACTGGTTAAATATTGAAATATTTGTCTCTGATATTCAGTGTGATCATCATGAACCCTTTTTATTTTCAGCTCCACATGCGTTTTAAAATACAGTGTCAGTCAAATTTGGGCATAGTATGAGTCATTTCGCTGCACTTGAAATTAGAAGCAAATACACTGCTTTCTAATCCTCATTTTGTTCATATTCTCTGAAGACCTGTTGATCACCTTGTGTGGTAATATGCACCTCTGTGGGTGCTGACTATGAATCTGTGTTCTGTCGGATTTTATCAACAACCATTAAATGAGAGAAAGAAATATCTGTCGTGTAATTACGTGAGAGCTAAGACTCAGATAAGGCAAGGCTCAGTGGGTCTCTCTCAGCAGATAAGGTGGGTGATCGCTAGCTGACTGAAGTAATTGCATAAAGAAATGGAATGGGTGTATGAATTCTAGTCACTGTGAATGCTGGGAAGGCAGATCAGAGAGTAAACATGACAAATGTAAAGACAAATTTAATAAAAATTTCTTCGATCAGAGGTAACAGCCCTGGGCAGCAGGATAGTCTGGTCCTCTGGAAGGTCCCTTGAGACCCTGAGATCTTACCCCTGTCCTTCATCACCCAAGGCCCTTGCCATCGGTGCTGCACTTATGCAAAAAATGTCAGATGTCAGACGATCAGATGGATTATATTAAAGATCTGGTTTATGACTCAACATTAGAATACAAATCAAAGCCTGAGGGTGTTAAACGGTGTTAAATCAGGTAGGGTTTGGTTGTGATCATGTTGTTTTGTCTTTAGAGCACATTTGCATATTTTTTCTTTTTTTGTATGTGTATTCTGTCTGATCTTTCTCACTCAAAGAAACGAAAGCCATGTTGTGCAAAAAAACTTTAGATGTACAGGATAAATAGTTGATAGTAAGATATATATATAATTTTTTTTTACCTGTAAAAGTTTTCCAACTGTCATGTTAGGAAACATTCTAAATTAAATGGAAGCATATCAAAACACATCTTTGTACTTCAGAATATTTCTTTATTGTGTATATTAAATTGACCATGGTAGTAGACATCTCCCTTGCAGTTGTTCCCCATTATAAAGGTATTGGATTAGAAAAAAAACGAATACATGGATAACAGTAGGGTGTTCAAGTGAACTAGCATAGTTTATCACAACTTTAAAAAATTGCCATAAGAATTCCCAAAGGAGCATCTTGTGGTCTGCCTAAACTCAAGACGCACACAACACAGTTGGTACATTTTGCTGATCCTTCTGGAACTTTTCTCTTCAGCACCTGATTTTTTTTATGCTGAAGATCTGATAGAAAGATAGTGAGGTGATTAAGGTACCACTCTGGTTAGACTTGAGACAATGAAGTCAGGTTCTCTTAAGACATGGTACGTCATTCCATGCCCCATAAATGCCTTCAGAAATGGGTTTCAGAGAGTGAGATCATTAGACATACAAATAACTCATAACTATCCATCATTCTGCACTCTAATAATGACAGATTTTGTCCCTGTTTGCTGCTGGTACTAGTCAGTCAGCATGTTACATAATAAGCTAAATTTTTGAGACAGACACAGACAGGACAGCTCATAGCACCTGAAGGGTGTTATGTACACTATGAGCCTGCTGTTCTTGGGAGCATTTGCATGAAACAAGGAGGAATATAAATTCTCTGCATATTTAATTTGAAGCTGGTTACTTATGTAAGCTTTGCATAATGCTTGCCAGTGAAAATCTCTTGCTGCTAAGTAGATTTATGTTTAGGAAAATGGTATCAGAGGTAATGAAAATGTCACTGCCCTATTGTCTTCAGAAGTGACTGCCATGGTACACTGTGCTTCACTCTTTTTCTTCTCTCACTTTGAGTTTTTCATCTCTACCCACCATAAGTGCTTTGATGCTCTACATAGTACCAATAGAACAGAGAAATAAATATATTACTTTTATAACCATAACTGACAAGACAAAAACACCTACATGGGGGCAGCACAGAAGCTGCAACAAAGGTAAAAAAAACATTGACAGGTTTCTCAAGACCAAAGTTCTTTACTTCACTGATCCCTTTGTTGACAGAGAATTGCAATGTTAGGATTTGTACTACGTAATTGTGCTCTTAAGAGTACAAGACAACAATCACATGATTAATCATGGATGAAATTCAGTACTGTAGTTAACACAAGGTAAGCGTTTTGGGCATTTTCAAACAAAAGTTGAAAGGTCAAATATTAAACCAGCTAAAAAGCTATTGAAATACTCCCAAGGTGTTACAAGAACGGATAGGTCCCCAAGAGTGAGGGTCTGAAGCAAACCTGCTGACGGTTTTCACAGCTTAATAGTTTTGGAAAAGAATATGGAATACGGAGGCACAGCAGAGGTTACACGGCAGGTGGTAGCAAAAGGTGGGAGGGAATGAGAAACAGTCACATAATTAATGAGGGAGGGACAGATTTTTGCAGATCTTTTAAAGGAAGAAGCAACAGGTCTAGGCCTGTGAAGAAATGAGTGTTATGAGGTCACACAAACATTCTTCAAGTAGTCAAGGCTGACTGGTTTTCCAAAGTGAATTAACTTTAGACAAAGATCTTGGAGGGAAAAACAGAGGGTATGCGTAGAACAACAAATTTGGAGATGTTGAGGGTGATGAGGTGATGGTCATTCATCCATGAAAATACCATTTTATGTCCTTTATGTGGCTTGCAGTGTAAAAGAAAGGAATGAGATGAAGATCTAGGCTCTGAGACAAGAGAAACTATTAGATTAATGAATGTTTAAAAAGCAAGTGAGATTTTAGCATCAAACTATGAGGCAGACCTGTGGAAAGTTTCTGTACAGAGGGTAGATTTTCATTAGACACAATCAGAAATCATAAGGGACTCATCAGAAATAAATAAAGGATTTAAGCCAGTTCAGTATAGTTTGTTTTATAGCAAGTTCCAGGAGTGCAGGGAAAAGAAGAAAATGGCTATTTGTATCTGATGCTGATGAGAGGTCAAACAAAATGAGGACTGAGGAGAGGGAAACAGCTCAAGCTGAAACAAGAACATTTGTTACTGAGGGTAGAGATGCTTTCAGAGACTGACCTCTGTAGAAGTTGGACTACTGAGGCTCTTGTTAGTGAGAAAACAGATGAACTGGTAATGAACTATGCTCTGCAGTATTTGTGATAGGAATAAGGGGAGACCACATGATACTTGCTGGGTGTTTTGGGTCTTTCAACGATAGACACACTCATCCATGCAACCCAAAAAGATTATCAGAATCCAGCCTCCATTCAGGTAATGCTACCTTGACCACACAACTTATTCCTCCTGGTCCACAACTATCTAGATGTTCTCTCTGCAGCCTCAGTTACAACTTTCATTACTTTCCTTCTCTGACTGCTTTTGACACCATTTTGCCATCCAAACTTCCCTGGAAAGCCCTTTCAGACTATCGATGCACATACCTTGCCCCCCCAGGCTTTTGAATAGCACTCTTCTACCTGTTCCACATACCTCATCAATTTTCTTTTATAAGCTTATTCCATCCATTGTTCACAAGGAACTATATATGAGGTTCAAGATAATTTCCTGAGAAGTTTTAAATAGTAGCACAATGTCTAAACTCAGACATACCTGTATTATAGTGGCTGCAAACCAAAGTTGCTTTAAGTCAACTATCACCTGAGAGTCTCAAGTCATAACAATAAGACCTGAACTGGGTGCTGCCAGCAGGACCTATTGTATGCTATTGCCATACTGATATTCAGCCCCAACCTTGAGCCTCTGTCTATGACACTAGTGAGAGTAGCCTTCACCCAGTGCTCTTATATAGCTGCTGAGGATGTGCTCCAATGTTTATAAAGGCATGAAGAAGAAATAAATTTTCACTAATCATGCAAGTTTGATGGAGTCAGCAGCTCATCATAAACTGTGTGGATCAAGTACTCAGGGGCTCTGTTCTCCAGAGCTCTACCCATGAGACCTTTCATTCTCATCATTTGCTGTGTGTATCTCCTCCTGAATCAGAATGTATTTCTCCTTCACCTGAGCCTTGTCATTTTGCTGTGATGGAATGCTGCCCAGACCACCTCTTCCAAATACCACTATATCCAACTCTATTCTGCGTTTAAGCCAGGACTTTGCCTGCCCCAATGCAGCCTCTGTGCTCTACTTTCTTCCTCTCTTTTCCTTGATGCCTCTTCCAAAACCTTAGAGTCAAATGAGTACCTTATTGCCACACTTCCTTTGCTCAAGTTACCTACTCACCAAAGTTCTGAGGTCTCTTCATGTTACTTCTGAGAGTCACCTTGAGACAGACAGTGCAACTGGGGTTCAGGCCTGAGTTGGAGACATCCCCACATTCAAAATCCTGTCTCTAGGTCAGACACTACAAGCCAGACAAGCTACCCTTCCTCTATGCTGTCTCCTATTTGTTTGAAGAAAGCATTACTCAAAGTAAACCCACTCCTGACTCCTCTTGTCCCTGAACCAGCCTTGGCACAACTGAGTTTACTAGAGCTAACTGATGTTGGTCAAGGGGTTGCAAATAACAATGTGACAACATTACCAGCAGCTGAAAATGTTCTTAAAACAGTTCAAAACATGAGGCATTGTGTTGCAATAGTGAGAAGGTGTTTTAACACACGCACTGGTGAGGATTTCTTATGGGTTACTAGATGTTAGCATAAACCTTCCTGATATTCCACTAAAAGATTTAATGATGATGGAATAGTGAATCCAGGACATGTGTCAGAACTTGCAGTCCTATGGTGTGTCTTTATTATCTAACATTTGCAAGAGAACCATGGCTGCACGCCCAAGATCTCTCCAGTTGTGTTCCTGTCAGGTTGTTGATGACTTTGGCTTGGAGACTGAAAATTGAGCTGTCATTGCTGACCCACAGCTCAGGAAAGGTTCTCTGCAATAGGACTTGTCAGAATGGCAACTGCCTTTAGCTGCCCATATAGAGGAACACATCTGTGCAGGAACGGTGCTGAGGCCTGTCGTGGACATCCCGACAACTTGCAATTTTGCAAAGGAACATGATCGGTCCCAACAAAACCAAGACAGTGCAAAAACAAACAGATACTTTTACTGGAGAAAGTATAAGGAGAAGTAATCACCCTAAGTGTGTTCACTTTTTCAGTATGTCATAGAACAATGTTATATACTACATATAATAATAGCGCAATTTAAAAGCAGTTTTAAAATTTTTTCATATACAAATACAATTCATCAAATTATTCTACCATTGATAAATTCAAGAGGTTCTCAAGACTTTTCAATCCATGAAAATTAGTAAACAGAAAAGGCAATTCTATGCCCCATATATATTTCACTTAAATTTTTAAATGACATTTTCACCGTTTATTTTTTGTGGCCAATAAATTAAACAAACTTTGCAGACTGCATAAATGTGCCAGGTATATTTAATTGGCCTCCATCAATTTTCATTCAGTGTTTTTAGCTAACATTGTATTGCCATGGAATAAAAGTTAAATTTTCAGGTATAGCTTTTGAAATTGCATTTGTAGCAGGTATTATTAAATATAGCCACTTCAAAATTTGTCTTAAATTGAAAGATGTATGCAAGGATACTGCTTTTATTAGTAGTTCATCACCAAAATTAACGAAATATGTTACCGAGTTATGGATACAGTGTGGGCTGCATTAATTTATAAACCTGTTTAATATAGTTCCATTATTTTAATTTATTTTAATTTTTATGGGAAACAGCCCTGCCATAGAGAAATAGGTGAAAGCAGCACTTGAGACTGTGCTAATACATTGACAGATGCTTTTACCAGCCACAAAAGAAACACAAGGACAAGTAGAACAGTACATAAGGTGACAGAGAGAAAGGACTGAAAGCAAATTACATCATTATGGCTGGAATGATGATGTCCACCCAGTGAATGATGACACTGTGATTCTTTCATCGCAGGAAAACCAAACAGATTTTGTTTTGCCACTTTGGTTTGGCTATGCATGACAATTAATGATTTATTCATTCATTTTAAAATCGGCATTTGTTTGCTTGTATCCTGCATGTTCAACCAAATCTAATATTCCCTGGGTGGCATTACTGCATATAACCCAGTGCTGCAATGAAGCTACTTACATTAAATAGCACAAAGCCAGCTGCTGTTGGAACAAACCAAGTCTTTTGTCTTGTCATCTGTTGCTGAGGATGCTTCAGCATATGTTGTATGAATATTAGTGACATATAATATGAGTGTTATTTTTCATGCGTCTAATTCACAAAACAATTGCCCTATTGAACCGAGGATGGTACGATTGTGGTGAGAGCATGAAACATGGTTTTCTTTATGGGTCAAAAATACCTGGAGCACCACTTTCTGTGCTGAACAATGGATTTCCTTGTTGACAAAGGGTCAGATGAGTCACATTTGCTCGATATACTGTACTTCAGATTGTTTTCATTAGGGATGCATTTGTTTCTTCATCATTGTCAACATTTCTATAGGCCAGTGTTCAAACTACAACAACTGTGAAGTGTAGTGCATACAAAGCCTCCCAGGGGAGTCTAGTCTCCCTCCCTGTTGGCACAAAATTATATTCATAACACACAACCCTGGAGCTTTTATGGGTGTTACAGGTCTGCCGTTTGTGTTTTACAGGAGGGTCAAAATGATGCAACTGAAAAGAGCAGAGTAAAATCAACAGAAAGAGAAATATTTGTTTTACCTCAGGCCTTTATTATGAATACTTGATGCACATTGTGTGACTGTAGCATAAATTATCTCATACTTAACCTTCTGAAACATCTATGATTTTAATGGTGAGGTCTGAGCCAATTTTTGGTGTGAAACAGACTTGAGGTTTGTTTAAAATGAGGTAAAAGCTGTTCTAAATAACAGGGAAATGTGCAGCATTAGAGTTATAAACAACTTTTAACAGTATAAACAGTTACTTAAGTTCCACAATAAATGCAATGAATTCACAAGTAAACTGTAAAAATGCTGCATTTGTTGCCAGGTCCTCAAAAAAAATCTGTTTTTGCTGATATGGTACTAGCATTCACAAACTAACTTCTATTTATGTTGCTGCTGCATGCAGTTGAATATTGTTATATAAGAATTAAACTGTGGAATCATTTAAATGGATTATAGGTAGTCCCTAAGCTCTTCTATTGTTCCAAACTAGCAGTAAATTGAGAGACTTTTCTATTAACTTTATATATTCTTTGGTTCTGTTTATGCATGATTTAAAAATGAGTATTTTCTGGGTTCTTTCCAGTCTAAGGACTTTATGCTGAGGATCATATATATTTAAAGTGACTTTTTATATTTCTTAGCATTAAATAATTGTCCTGTATGACAAATAACATGTATTCTCCCTCATAAATTAGCTGCATGTGTGGAAGTGCACATTTTCACCTGTTTCTGACTTCATAATTCCATTGTGAACACCTTTGTGTGTTTATATGCGATAAGTGTATCAGTCCAGTAATACCAAACAGAAGAGTAAATATCATTTCCTTGATCCAGGCAAAGAAACTTGTCTCCTTCATGACTGTATTGCATTGTAAAAAAAAAAAAAAGAGGTAAACATTGTGACACAGGCAGTTCAGTTACATACCTTTCATGGTGATGTAAATGGCCAAATTTCATGGCCCAAATTCATAACAAGTAGGAAAACAACTAGACATAAGAAGTACTACTATATGGCTCCCAGAGCTGTTCCTACAGTTTCCTACATACACCTCAGCCACCCCATAATATATGGGATGCCATATCTTTGGTTTTTGACAAAGTCAGCAGCAGTCACTTGTGAGATTGTCACCGGATATGTTTTTATATTGCATGTAGATGAGGTTTCAACGCCAGACACAGCATAACCATGTTATGTTAACCAACTTTTCTTACTGGAGCAAAATAAAATCCTCATAGTCACATCAGTGATCATAAACAATATAAACGGCTACTGTCTGTGTCCATTACGCGCTACTGAATTTAATCTTATTCACACGACTAGTTTCAAAATAAAAATAAACTGAGTGCCAAAGAATGAATCAGAGTTCAGGACCAAGGACAGTTCCTCATGCAAGCTGGTTGTCCCATTGTTACCCAGGCAGTGATAAGCTTTGGGGCTCACAAGACCTACTGTAAAATCAACAAGGGATGAAATCTACTAATATGTTAGCAAGAAAACGTAAAGGCCGAGAGCATCCAAACGTCTGGTAGACAGGCAACGCAACATCCGATGGCACAAAAGAACTAGAGAGCTGGGGAAAGGTTGTGGCCCAGCAGACACAGTACCATGTACTTCCATAGAATTCTGTACACCTACTATACCTCACTGTAGGAACTTCAGTACAGTTACAGTATTTATAGGAAGTGTTCCAATTATGCTACCGTTACAGATTGCAGGGTGTGATGGTCGCTCTGCCATGGCCCACACACATGCTGTAGGCATACTGTAGACAAAAGACAAATGTTTAGAAAGTACAGAATAATATCAAAAATGAACTAAAGTGAGCAACTTTAAAGATAACAAAGTTTGGTAATAAATTTATTGCTGTGTCTCGCTACAGCTGTCAGGTGTGTTGCTTTCAGTGTCATCTGCATGTTTGATCACAGGAGCCAGTAGCAGTTATGTGAGCAAATGAAAATATAAAAACTGAGAAATTACACATATACACACAGAGCACTGCACATATTAGTGAAGTAAGGTTAATAAAATTTGCCACAATACATTTTACTTTTTTCTTTTCCCCTTGACTTTGACCAGCATGTGTTGCTGTCTGTGGTGTCCACCTGTCTCACAGCACTAAAAAATGTAGCCAGTTCATGGTAAAACAGTTTGGCGATTATATAACGTTGTTATATTTTTCCTTTCCACAATTACATGTTTTTGAGCAGGATAGCATTGGGTAACTCAGCTAGCTCACAATACTGTGAAACCTTTAAATGTATTTCTCTCATTAAACGTTCAGATAATCAGGCCAACTGATGTTTTTAGTAAGCAGACGTGTATATTTATATATATTGCATATGTATTGTGAAATTTTCATTTAAAAAACAGTTAAACTCAGGTAATTATGATAAGATTACTGGCAGACTAGCACTTATATTTCCTTAATTAAATTCAGTAATTCTAGTTAGTGGCTTC
Organism: Arapaima gigas; assembly: GCA_900497675.1. Classification (NCBI taxonomy): domain Eukaryota; kingdom Metazoa; phylum Chordata; class Actinopteri; order Osteoglossiformes; family Osteoglossidae; genus Arapaima; species Arapaima gigas. The sequence continues at coordinate 938,214 of UFQX01000005.1, read as the reverse complement.
AGTCTTTATGCTTCATATTCCCTAGTATGGTACATAAACTGACTAAATTATTGCATACAAGATAGACATTTTATTGTTATGCTTAAGTTAAAGATATGCAAGTCTTAAAAGTCTTCAATAAATATTGTCAGCTAGTTCATAAAACGAGTGATCATACTTTATGACGAGCATAAATGAATGAAATATAATTACAAATCATAATTCATGTTTAGTCAAAGAAATGGTCATCAGACTGTATTAAATCAAGTCACCAATTTTGAATGAACAACTGAACCATGCTGCATATTTCCCATAAAGAAAAATGTGCTAGGACCGCAGCATGTTAAGGTCCTTGAATTTTTTTAATACTGCAGAAAAGGGCTGCAATAAGGTCTGAATCATAAATTATTCACCCATGTTTAAGTAAAGAAGTCTGTACCAAGGTCAGAAGTTTACGCTGCAGTTCTTCAGAACAGCCACATTTGTCACAGCCACAAATTGAAAACTCAATGAATTTTGTGAGACATAATTAATTAAATTAATTTCAAGGTAATTTATGCTCTGCATTGTATTTTTCTAAAACAATTTAGATTTTTCATAAGTTGATTAAATAAAAATGAATTGTCAGTTTTTTTATATATATTTATTTAAAATTGAAATTTAGTCTTATCTATGCAATAAGAAAAAAATCTGACTGAAAAGTCAGTTTTTTACCAGTTCCATAACAACTAAGCACAGAAGTTTTAGATTAACAGATAAATTAATTATATTTTGCTTTAATTTTATTGACCATCTCATTAAAGGTTTTTTTCATAACCTGGTGCTGGGTGATTCAACAATGGGCTCTGGTCTGCAACCACCCTGATCAGGATAAAGTTATTAATGATAATAGTTGGATGTGTGGATTAGTTGCATTGAAAAGTTTACAGACTCATCATTTTCAGGAACAAATTGCAAAAATGTGTACCCAAGGAATTTTAAAAAAATGTCAAAGTACCCTAGTCAAAACCTAAACAGTAGGATGTTCAGTGCACGGCGGTTGTATCTCAGCTGTTTGCCCAATAGAACAGCATCTCATACAGCATCATCACTTCCCATTATTTAAGTGACAGATACATTAATTATTCCTCTTTCACATATTATTGTTTATTTTCCATTGCTGTATATGTTTGTTGCAGCATAGAAGGGAAAAAGTAACTCGCCCTATGTACAGTACAGTATTATTAACTACGCGCACATATCTAATAAGGAGTTCTAAGTGTTTAGAGTAGGTAAACTAGTCAGGTAACTGGTATTTTAAATGCTTTATATTATAGAAATCCTTGATGGATTGTGTGACTGTTTTAAGAGTATTTTGGAGTCATTTGTTTGGATATGCTGGGAACACATTATTTTACCCTTTTAAAATAATGGAACATAGGCACCAGTAGCCAAAAATTCACTATCCAACACATTTTCAGGAATGTATCATGTTTGGATGACAAGGCATGCCTCCATTGTTATATCCCTTCAGAATATCTTTATTATATTTTCTATTTGAGCATAAATTATATTGTCTGTGTTTGAGTGTGACATTTTGCTGTTTAGGTTTGCTGGTATTTTGCAGCTGACAGCATTTTTATGTATGAGCACCTGCTTATTCATATATCTGCTCTTCCAAGTCTAACATAATGCAGACATTTCTTACATTGTTTTTAAGATAAATGGAAAGCAATTTCAAAACTTGCAACATATTTGAAACTAAGCATCATATTACAACTTCCTGGCAAATAAGAGGCAAGAAATCAGCACTTATACTGAGTCATCGCACTATAGCCGCTTGTGCCTTTCAGTTCCATTTTACATTCTTCACACACACACACACACACGATACACAGCAAAAAGTCTCCACAGCATCTGCAACATCATCACAAATATGCTTGATTAGGTAAGAATGACAGGTGACGTATATTTTATTGGAAGATAATATGCTGTATTTTTGGATGATTTATGTGAAGATTTATGGAGAAAGGAAATCACTAAAGCTGCACATATTATGCTAAGGTTATTGATTTGTTTTATAGAGAGTATGAATGCACCATTTGTGTCTATATATATTTTTGTGATCACCTCAATTTTATGTAAATAATATAGATAAATAAATTTAATAAAGAATAAAGACATAAATATAGAGGAAATATAAATGGTGGAATGTGATGGGCAAAACAAGCAATTGTGCATGGGCAAGTAGTAGAATGTTACAAACTGTAAAAATACAGTAAATTTCTGCAAAATATATAGGAGCTTAAACTTCCCATGTTTCATGTTTGGTGAATGCAGCTGTTCTTGGTCAATAACTTATAAGAAGGAAATATTTTAACCCAAGCAGGCAGCTTATGCCAGATTCATCCTGTATGGAGCTGTCTTACGTGTGTAAGCAACCATAGCCAGAAAGTTTTTTGGGAAAATGGTTGACTTTTGTTCCAGCTTTTGTGGAAGCTGACTTGTGACTTTGTATTCCCTGTATATCCTATTATAATGACTCAGTTTTTCAGCAAAGCACAGCAGCTCTGCTTCTATCTCTGCTGACTTACAGTCACACTTCCCACTGGTCACTTGTACATCTCCACACTTCAGTTCACGTCATCACTTGTGTCTATGAGAACCATAACACTATACCTTATGTGTGTGTGTGTGTGTGTCTAAATTATGCCTATATTTATTTTTGATATGCAGCATTAGAAAAGGAAAAAATATATTAAATCAAAAGGAGATAAAAGAACTACTATGGTTTTAAAGGACTAAATACTGTAAACATAAATGAAGGATACATTTTTATTCTGGCAATAGCAGATAATCATTTAAATTTCAAATTCTGCATAAAACTATAAATATTTTATATTCTGATTTATTCTGATTCTGAGTTTTTTCTACCTTAAATAAAGGGCTTTCATCTTAAAATCTGCTGTGAAACTCTGGGTTTATTTTGACAGCCCATCGCATGGCATCAAAATAGTGTTCACAACTCTGAAAATAAACCTGCATATCTAAGCGATCACTACGCAAATTGAAATTGTTTAAAGGAGATTAAATCAACTCTGGACATATATAACTGCAATATCATTTGAATTTCTGATAATTGCTCGAATTTAATCTAATTTTATCTGCTTGTATCTACAAAAAAGCGCTAACATTGACATAGGTGCAAAAATCGGTAATTTTTCACAACAGATCGCTTATGACTTGTGAATTATCAATGCATGATATTAAAAACATTAGTCACGAACACAAATCCTCAAATAATTATGCAAACATATTCTAGAGTCTCTTATTGTACGCTTTTAATGAAGAAAAAAAATCCAGTAAACTGATGTAGACGGATATATTTCTTCGCTGATGTTGTTCTTGGCAAACCAACATTTCCATGTGTCTGTGATAATAAAATCTGCCACATTTGTGCGCTTAAGAATGCCATTCATAAAACAGATGATCCTGACATTCTGCTAGGTGTATAGAGAATGGGCAGTTAATCCTAATAATACCGAGTCCAGATGAACACGCATGCATTTATTTGAATAGCAGTTGCTTGAATTTAAAATGCTTTTCTGTGCCTTGTATTGATTTGCCTATTTAGTTTCTGGAAAACATTATTGATTTTTAGAAAGATGCATCTTCACATCTTAGAAGTTAAAAGTAGAAGGTAGTCGATTGCTTTGATTAATTGGTATAATTTGGGACCCCCCCCCCCCCCCCCCCCCCTTTTTTTTTTTTATTAAAATAAATTTTTAAAAAANTTAATTTGTATAATTTTGGGCCCCCCCCCCCCCCCACAGTGCCTTTTTTTCTGAATATAACTGATATTTGTACAAAGGAAACCAAAAAGCATTTAAAAATCTAAAAGAAAAATCTCATCTCAAGAAGCACATGTTCCCTCTGTAGGAAATGCAAGAATAGACACTACAGAGATGCAGTGATATTTTGCGATATTTTCAATATTTGCACTATAATCCTTGTATCTAAAGTAGAACTTCAAGCTGAAACACATTTAATAAACAAAACAACTCTAACTAGGCTGTAGCTGCATGCAAGCCGAGTACATGGTAACCTGACTATGGAGGTTATAATATGATGATAAAGGGAGTACTGTCTCTCATTTGACAGTTCTAAAGACTTACACATCTTTGGCATTTACCTCACAGACAGTTGTTTTGACTTAGTCAGTTGAATATATCCTCAGTTCTGAGTTTAACCCCTTATTTTCATTTCTGTGTGATACAGAGATGGAAATCAGTATCTGAACTGATGATGGAGGAGTGAAGCTGCCATATGCCCATGTATATCACTGTACATTAATTTCCAAAACCTTCAGTAAAATTGTCCATGAAGCACATATGACACACGTACCCAAAATACTAAACAAAAGCCAATGCCATGGCAACAAAACGAGAGGAAAAGAAACAGTCCTTTGTATAGGTGTCACCAGTGCACAGTCAGTCTTGGCACATTTGGGGAATCTGCTTTAGTATTAGCAAATAGAGCGGAAATGTGCGATTAGCCCCAGCCACTGGGGAGATAAAGAGTAAGATGAGAAAAAACCGGTATCCCGTGTACCTGTCCTACCCAGCAGTCACAGTGCATTTGGGTGTGTGATTTCACAGAGGTCTACTGAGCTGAAGTGGACCTTTTAAACTGAGGAGAAAGGCCTATAAACGTTTGTGAGACATTGTGACTGTGCCAGAACACCGGACTAAAGGTTTCCCAGTTAAGGAGGTGGCTTTACAATTCACTTTTCAAAGTATTTGAATATTTTTTGTGTATTTTAATATTTGTTACTTGCTTAAGATCAGTTGTGCCAGTGCATCATCCTGCCTTTTCCAGCTGTTGGAATTGAGATGAAACTAAACTGTGGTTGACAAATATTAGTATATCTTTATTACACTGTATATTTATATGCTGTTGACTCAAATGTTGCCTTTAATGTTGAATTGATATTAAACACATCTACCAGACAAACAGTGCTGTAAGCACCAAAAACACACTATTTCAGGTTTTATTTAATTCATTTTTTACCTGAGTATTGACACAGAGCTTCAGTTTGCTTTTAGGGTCAGGGTTATAATGACTTCTCAGTTAAAAGTTTGTCACTGTATGCTGTTGCTGCCGCTATTATTATTATTATTATTATTATTATTATTATTATTATTATTATTATTTTAGAATTATAATAACTAACTGTACACACTTTTTCATTCTTCAAGAACAAAAAAGATTCCAGGGCTATCAGCATCTCAAAATGATAAGCTGGATGGGAGACTTAATTTCACATTTTACCAAATGCATATTCATTGTAGCTATGAAGTAAACTGGCTGATTAAAAAACTTTGTTGCCACCAAAATGGCTTTATTCTCTGTTAATCCTAAAATATTTGGATGTGCACTGAGTTGCCAGTTTATAAGATACACCTATCTAATAGTGTGCTGTGCCTCCTTTGGCTCCCAAATCAGCTTGAATTCACCTGGGCATGGATTCTTCAAGATGCAGGATGGGCTGTGCAGCAGTGCTGTACCACGTAGAATTGATTGTTTTGTTTCAAACTGGTTGGTTGTGCAGTCTTGCTGCCAACAAGTGTTTCCACTTCATCTCATAGGGTTGAGACCCAGGGACTATGCAGGCCACTGAACCAATGAAAACTTACTGTCCTGGCCTGTACTGTTTGCACCAAACAGGATGGCTCTTTGGCCAAATTCTGATCCTTCCATCAGCATGATGCAAAAGGAACCTGGAACCGGCCAACTTTTCCCCACTCTTCAGTAGTTCAGTTTTGACCCTTTTGTGCCCATAGGATATGTGTTTTTTTGTTCCTCTTTGTTGGCAGTATCAGCACCTGACATGGCCATGAGCCCATCTGAGATAATTCCAAAAAGTGGTCCATTCTGAGATGACATTCTGCAAACCAGTGTTGAATTCAGGTGCAAATTGCCTGGTTGTGGCTCGTATGTTTGCTGCATGATTCTCATGGCTCACCTTTGTCCCTTCTGATCCACAAGCAGTTTTCGTCTGCAGGATCACAGATCACTGGTGTTTTTTTTACTTTTTGAGCCATTCTTGGTAAACCATTCAAAAGGTTGTGAGTGAAAAGCCCAGCACAACAGTCATTTGGAAGATGGTAGATCAGGCATTCTCTAGCACCAGTTATCATGTTGCTTTCAAAGTGAATCAGGTCACTCAATTTGAAACATTCCAAAGTTCAGTGGAACAATGACAATAAAAATTTAAATGGTAGTCTGCCTGATATCAGACACTGCAGTCACGTGATGTAGGTGGGGGTGTGCCTAATACACTCATTGTACAGCTCAGTGTATGCTATATTGAGGTTTGACAGTTGGTTACTAGGCCTTCAGCCACCACATTATTACATGTCCACATAATTAATCATATGAAGAATAATGGTACAGTCAACAGTGGCCAACGCTGAACCCATTTCCCACCTTCCTCCATCGAACTGCATTTTATACACTTATATTTTTAACAAAAGAACAAAGCTCACTAATGACAAGTCAGTATCGTGCACTTCCAAAGTCGCTTCCTCAGGCAGATAAGTTTCATGCACAAAAGCTAATAACACATCGAAGCAGCGATCAGTGTCCTTCGCATTTATGCAGTAGGGTGGTGTATGGTGAAAACACTTCACTTCTCATTTAAACATGTTTGCTGGTCTCAAGCAGCATCTCTCTAAGCACTCAATCTGCATAAGTAGCATCTGATGCACATCCAAAAGCCGACCTCATCCCCTTAAGTGGAAATAATTGCAATTTATCTTGTGCACTTAAAACTACAGACACTAAATTCTCGGTGATGGACATGTAATGATGAACAAGAGGGTTGTCTCCATCCACATCAGTTTTTTGCATTCCTTTTTTCTGTCAGTGCAAAAGTTTTTTATGATTATGCAATATGTCAAGTATATTTATAAAGTGGCTAAAATGTACATAAAATATATGCATACTGTATTGTCAAAAATCTACTTAAATCTTAATCTACTTGTCACCATGGTGATGTCTCCACTGATATGACATTTCTACCCCAGTCGAAAGTAACTGTAGCAGCATTTTTTCTATAAGTGTGGCAGACTGATTTAAAAGTGATGTTTTTCCAACCGTGCAGTTCATGACTTGACAGAGCAATTGAGAATTCTGTTTTCTGAGAACAGGCCATCCTCTGCTACTAATTCAAGCCTCATGTGGTCAGTGACTCTTAGGGGCGCGATAAATGTTCGAACACCTGCTCAACTGTCATTGGTGACACTACAGTAAGTGCCACCCTCCAGCTCGAGTACTGGGCCGTGCACATTAACTCAATTGCATCAACCTGTCTTTCAATCTGCTTGGACTGTTAAAAAGCTTGTAAAGAATTATTATATATTGCTTTGGTTTCTTGAACTGTTATGAGTGCATGCTGTACCGCAGGCAGCTTTTCTGGATTTGGTAGAAAAACAATTGAGTCAGCAAGTATTCACTCTAAAGGATTCTTTGTGTTATTGTGAACAGTTTGCAATATAATCGCATATTTTCTTATATAATCTTATATTGTGTGTGTCCTGAGGCTGTGGTTGCTGCTGCTGCTGCACTGCTGATGAATTTTAACTGCTTTCTGGGCACTTTGAAGGGGCTCCGACTCTGTGATGTGAGGTATTTTGTGCTGTTTTGGTACTCAGTGAAGACCACTAAGGTTCAGGATCAGCCAACCCTACAGGCTCTGTTTGTTTCACAGTGTGTATCTCAGAGTAACTTATCTTCCTCAGGAACAGTGGGAAAGGTGCATCATCTCTCGAGGTTCAGCAAGAGACTTTCTAAAGTTCTGGTCAGTATTAGGTAACTGGAAGAGCATTTCAGCACCACGGGGCCACATTCTAGTTTTATGCAAATGGCACATTAATGTCTATAATTGCATGAAAGACCATGCATGAGACTTGCACATTTCGTATAACACCCCACAATGAAGAAAAAATTAACAGCCGCACTCACCAGAAGCAGTAAATGGCAGAACAGCTTCTGAAAAATTAGGAGTGAGGAGTAAAAGCAAAACTTGCAACACAGAGATCAACAACAGACTTCACAGCAACCCAGCAGTCTCTCAATTCAGATTTATCTATGCTTAGAAAGGGCATTAAGAACCAATGGCCACACATGTTGGTCTCCAAAAATGTATTTTTTGGACAATGGTTTTTTTAAATATATTTTAAATTCTAAACGGCTGATTTAAAACACATTAACAGCATAGTCAACCATTAAAATGTCATAAAATTCCAATAACCGATTGTGAATTAAATATTGTTTGTGCTGTATCTATAATCCTCTGCATGATCTTTTCAATAAGGGAAGGCTAGTCCTGCAAGCTGATGTTAAACATGATGTTATGAAATATGATCAAGGAATAACTCTTCAACACGAGAACTTGACACTGCCTTTTCATGAGTTTCCTGTTTTTATCGTTCCATCTTACTTTTATGTTGTCATCAAAGCATCATTAACGCGTTAAACAGCTTATAGTAGATGAATACCTGTCGGGTTTTCCTCATAATTCCCCAACTTCACCTCTTTCACGTTTACAAACAGAACAAAAAGTTAGGAGCAGAATCTGTAAATTTGTCACAAACAGAAGATCAGATCAGCTCAAAAAGTCTGATGAAGTTTAACCTAGGGCGCAAAGTGAGTTTATAGGCAACTTTGAATAGTCACTGTTGCTACTTTAATTTTTTATTGAACTGAAATTACATATAAGTAATAAATCGTAACTTAACCAGCATTTTTACTGAGTTCCATGTCATTTGTGTCAAAACATAACAAATGCCCTATAAAGAAAGAAATATTAAAAACACATTTCTTGTCTTGTATCAGTTTTACTTTGAGCTTTCAGTCTGTTTTAACTCCAGTAATGATGAATCCATTTTTTAATCCATTTTTTTTCCAGTTTTATATGCAGCTATCTCTTCAGCAGTATGTTGATGTACAGAATGGATGACTACATTAGCTTACTATTGTATTAAAATAAAACTCTTTTGCACAGAACTGGCAGTCGCTTATTTACCTCTCGATGTTTATTTCAACTAATTGCATCTTGATTCTGTTAATGTTGTCACATATTAAGATTTTCATGCAACTTGTTCATTTATTACTAGCAGATGCCTGTTTCTGACAGAATAATATGCACATTTCAGTTACAATGCAAAAATGTACGTTATTTTTTTCTTATTATACCACGGTGACAATAAGATGGTACCAATTTAAATAACACACTGACAGATTAGCTAAATGCATAGTTATATTTTTAATTAAAACTTTTGCTTCCTAACAAAGTCTGTGGTAACTCTATTTTGGAAGGCTATTCAGGCAAGTGTACATAATATTCTCCATGGAACATCATACTGACCTTCCTGCTCCAAAATCAGACTAGAAAGTATTGGCAACACACTGGTGCTAAATCCTTATTTCCATTATTATAATTCAACATTGCACAAATCCACGATATTATTCAAATCCTGCTGGATATCAGAGCTGTGACACTGTGCCGGTTCTCCTATCGCTCCTGCTCCATGGCTGCTCTGCTCATTTACCTTAGATGGAACAACCAGCCAGATGGCTACGTTACTCAGACATAAAGCAGTTAACTGGTCTTGTAACTGGTCATTGGTGTTTTCAAATTATATCTGTTTTTCATTCAATCAAATGTTATGTTGGTGTTGCCTTCAACAGGAGCCTTTTGGTATCTATAATATTAAATGATAAAGCTGAAGAGCCAAAACCACTAGGCTCAGGAGTAGCTTTTTACCACAGACTGCAGAACTCCATCATCTCAGGCTCCATCACCTCTACCACCACTGCCCATAACCATGGACATCCACCATATATATGTGTGTCTGTATGTTCAGTTCCTGTTGTGTGTGTGTGTGTGTGTGTGTGTGTGTGTGTGTGTGTGTGTGTGTATTTGCATGAATACACATGTATATGTGAATGTGTGTACATGTATGTTTATATCTGTATTTATTTATTTTTCTATACATTGTATTTATCTTCATACATACAGATTTCTTACCTTAATGTATCTTGTATTATCTTTTTCTTATTCATTCTTAGAAGTTTCTTTCCCCCTGTTCTGTACACCAGGGACCCAAGGATCAAAACTGTGAAAAATTATTTTTGATTCTTGTATGTAACCACCACAAAGATTTGAAGGGTTACAATGAGAAAAGAGGACAAGGACATCTTTATTATTATTGTTTTCCAGCATCCACATCCTGTACAATACAGTAGTTGTAATGAAGTGGATATTTATGTGAAAAGTAGTACATTATCTCTGTTTTTTTCCCCCACAACCTGAGTGCGAGACATTTTTGGGGCTCCAGCTTACACCAAACAGCATAAGTGAAGCAAGTATTGTTCAAACTTTACATTTGCTGGAGCCGTTTTCAACAGACATCACAATATTGCTGACTTTTTATTTCAGGTACCAGTGCCCCACGTCAAAATAAGAAGCTCTATGAAGACACATAGGGATACTTAGAGTGGCAAGGCAGTCTGAAAAGGAAGGAAGCCCTTTGCTTGTAGTCTGAGTAATGATGTGTGTTTGAAGGTCCGTTCAGGAGGAGCCCAGTCTGACTCACGCCCTTCTAATGAAGGGGCTCAAGTCAGTTGTCGGGCCATTATTAAGCGAAACTGGTCACCTCGCCTCTTGCTTTGTAGATCCACAGGCTCTCGGAGCAGCCGTGCCGCACGCAGGTTCCCTTCCTCGGCTCTGCTTCGCCCACCAATTACATTACGTCGCATATTTAGTGCGTGTGGCCGCTGTACTCCTCTAATGAGCTCTCCTGAGCTTTCACACTCACTCGATCCGGGGAGCATGCAGCTCTTTTCATCCTGCATTACCTTTTATGGGAACTGCTTCATTCTCCATGGCTTCGTTTTTATTTATGGTTTATAATTTAGAGTGAGTCTTTTCTGTGTCGGGGCTCTGCTATCCTGATCTGATTCACTGCAGCTCTCAGCAAGAGCCTTTAAAATGCATAAATGAAAATGTCCTCCCTTCCTCACCTTAGAAAAAATGTTGTGAAATTAGCAGGTAGTCATTTATCCAATCAAACACATACCTTAGCTTCACAAATTATATTTATGGATGTTCATCCTGTTTATTTCCATGCTCTCAGTGGCATTTTGATAGACAAATGTGAAGCCTGGCAGGGGAGAACTCTGGGAATATGATCCAAACACCATAGCTGATATCCGCTGGAATGATCCTGCAACTTTACCCTTTAGACAGATGATTTAAACGTGAACCACGAAGGAGGTGAACAGATGGAAGCCAAAAGCAAATGTTTTGAATAATCACAAGTGTAAAGTCAAAAATCATCCCCAGAAGCCTTCTCACATACAAAAAAATCTCAACCACAGAGTTAAATAACATCAACACTTAGCCCTTTAATGATTCATTTGAAATAGGGATGAAGAGATGTACGTATGTCTAATGGACATGCTATGATACTGAGAGGTGGCTGTGTTATCCATATGACACCTTTAACAGTGTATCGGAAAGGTGGGAAAACCAAGGAAAAAGCAGACGCTCTTTCTGAGCTGATTTAGCACAGTTCTGCTGTGCATCAACTGTTGCCTGTGCTCAAAATAGTAATGAAAAGAAAAAAAACTGACGTTTTACTTTTAAGTCCACTCTAAATGCAGAACTTGCTTCGAAAATGTGCTAAATTGGATATATGGGCTTTTCCAAGAGCTTTTGATGTGTGAACAAGTGGCTAAAGGCACTGCGTGTTCTGACCAACATTAAATTTGATCCCTGAGAATCGGTTTTGAAGAAGCGGTTGCTGAAATCTGTCTCTTGGAAAATGTGCTACAGTTGTGCACATAAATTTGTATTTTAAGTTCCCTATGCAGCACACTTTTCCTTTACTGCTTTTTAGAAAATTCATGCTAAAAGCCAGAGATCCTAGAACCTTAGTATCTGTTCAATTCTAACCGTAATACCCTGAGAATTACCAATATTAGTGTCCAGAGTACTGATATGTCCTTGTCTCTTGACATTATAGATACCCCAGAATGCAGTGAATAATATTCATACATTATAACCTACACATTTTAATTTGACAAATAAAACTCCTCTTTTGTATTTTCTAAGTCCTCTGGAGGATTAACTGAACTGTTTTAACATCATAGTTAAACTGGCCGTGCTGAAAGCAACACATTCAACAACATGGCAGACACTCGGGGGTCACGATTCATGGTACCAGAGAATAGTATGAGTAACTGCTGCATTCAGGGTTTCCCTGCGGCTTGCACAGTTTCACGGTAACCATCTGTTAGCTACAGATAATTTACACCTGGTCTGGTGGAAATCACAGCTGAGAAGGCTGCGGCTGCCCGATGCTGTTTCTGCTCTTATCACTCCCTGTGATCCTGATTGTTTTCAACACGGCCGGGTGCCCAGGAGCCAGCGTGGGCCAAGGGGACAGATGGCCACTGTGTGGAAGTACGTCCCCTCGGTTTATGAAGTTCCCTTTTGGCTAATACATATATAATAAAAAAATGTGCTTAGATGATGTACTATGAGCCATTCATCTGGAACAGATACGCCCTGCTTCACTTATAGTAACTGTGGGAAGCAGCAGACCAGCAGGATTCTAGTACTGCAGACTGCAGGACCATTCAGGGTAAGGGGAAAGTGTCTGTTAACAGCTGCCACTGAGCCAAACAAGGGCCAGATTTCTCAAGTATATTGGAAACATACATTAAAAGGACAAAGTGGCAATGAATACATATATACATATGTATATGTGTATATATATATATATGTATATATGTAACTACAGTAAAACAAACATAAAATGTTCAGAAAATAAATTAACTTAGTTATTATGAAGATCAGATAAAGATTAAAAGGCCAAAGCCTTTTGGAAGCCTTAATAAATCTTTAATGGTCCGTTTTTTCATGTGATGAGATCTAACTGTTGACTTACATCAGTCTGTCTGTGTGGTTTTGCTCTGCTAACCTTCGTATAAACATACAGTAGAAGTCACATGGTGAAATTTTTTTGAATAAACTGGGTCAGCCTTGAAAATAGGTCTTTTAAAAGTTGACGTTTTCATTACCAGCTTTACCCACGTCAGCCATCCTGGATAAAAAAAGTCTTTGTGTGTCTGTCTTATCTCGGTCTAGAAGAAATCTGGCTCCCTGCATCTTAATTAATTATGTGTTTTCAACTGTGTCTTGTGAAAACTGAGGTTTATCTATAATTCTCAGTGTACTGTTATAGCACATACATAATTAAATGTGCCAATGTGCCAAAACCCCAGACCCTATGACTGCTCTGAATTAATTGTTATTAATGCTGTAAATTATGGATTACCTTCTGAGGGTACAGTCCTCATGAACAGTGGAAAAACATTTGAATAATTCATCTGAAAATGACGCTGGGTTCTGAGAGAATGTACAAAAGGATATGGGCTAATGTATATTCAGAAAACAATAACTATAAAAAAAGTACACCACCCTGTTTTACTGATTTAAGCACAGATACTGCTGCATCGCTTACTGTAGCAGCCATCTTTGTCTTTAAATAATTTCAGGAGATAAATGAATCCAAATCTAAGACCTAACAGTTCATATTTTTGTCTTGCTGCAGAGATGTTAGTTGCTGGTAAAATAAGAACTTTACAGTTAGCTCTAGTTTTTCATTTTGGTTGCTAAATTGTTTTGCGCTATAACTGTTTTATTACTGTCTTTTTAAAGTATGCATTTTTGAAGAAATTCAAAACCTTTCCCGGGGGTCCAACATCACATCCATCCGGGGATTTCAACAGGCAGTATTTCGATCTTAATTACTTAATAGCTATTGTACGTGATCAGCATGTAAGATCCGGGGTAAAGTAAAATGGCGTGTAATTTGTCCATAAGAGATGTCATCTGCAGTGTGGTGCTGCCCAACACTACCACATCCATTTCAGCTAGTCAGGTGCTAGATGATTCGATGACTAGATGTGTTAGTTCTGGGTTGGAACAGAAATGCGCCATCCCTTGGGTCTGCAGGACAGCAATTGGAACACAGAGGTGTGGGCCACGTCTCCTGCTTACCTGTCTTTGACTAACATGATTGGTGTGAAATACCAAGTACAACGACAGTGAGCGGCTCAGTGATATTGCCAAGGGAACGGCACGATTGTGTTCAGCGATAGCCATGGTGTGGCCTTGTGATTTACTCAATGTTATGAGTTTAAATTTTATCCACCCAGCCACCTCATAAGGACATACTCCAAATCTGCATCTAATAAAGGATAGTTTCCATGTACAAGCAACCTTAGGGCCTCTGATGGAAACTGATGCAATGAAAATTGCAGATAAATTGTTTTCCCAATGCACAGTATTATTCTAAGTGATGGCTGGAGTTGCAGCGATAATTGTAGACTTCTGCATTGAGCTGTGTGCTTTACAAAAGAAAATGATTTTTCTGCCCTATCATGTCTCCATGTAGTCGTCATTTGAAAGTTTAAATTGAGTACTTTTGGTGCATTTAGAGGAAAGAACACTGACGTAACACCAACAATGGTGAAATAGTACATTTCCACTTTAGGTTGCTACATCTATAAAATAATATTTCTTTAGTAAAAGCTGTAATCCTAGAAGTTCCCAGAAAGTTCTGCAACTGCTATCAATTAACCACTGTTCTAGGCTAGTGAAACCATTCCTAGCAGTAGCTCTGTGTTGTCACACACCTCCCTCCCTTTCCTTGTCAAGGACAATATCTTTTCTGTGAAAACCGTTTAGGGAAGATCAGGTCCATGTTGACGGATGGTATTTGAAAGCCCTAGGGGATGCAAATGTTGAAATCTCGGGCATCAATGACCTCTTTAAGTATCTCTGGAGAAAGCTGCCTTTTCACTATGGCAGCCAACTGTACTGTGCTCTAACAGAGAGCTCCCTGCTGACCGTGGCGACCATGAATAATGATCGTGGTCTAATGCCAGAGCAGAAGGGTGCAGTGGAGCAATCGCACCCCAGCTGTGGCTTTGTCATTCAACATGCCTTGCTGGACATTCTATGGCACAACATGCTCTGTCAGCAGCTCTTGCCCATTTCTGTTTTGAACAAACTTATGTCTTTATATTTAAAACAAGGTTTTTCAATCATAATGGGGTTTGCTTGAAGTTAGGAGTAAGTGAAAAGTCTGCAGCCAGAATGGTGTTTTGTTTTTTTTAGCTGTGAAATAATATTGTTTATTGAACTGAAACTGACAATTGCATTTGTTATCTTTTATACCATTATATATGGATTTAATCTCTTTTTTCCCCAATACAGCTGTTGCAAAATACCAGATTCTTAGCTCTACCCATCAAAGCCCAATACCCACTCCTAGTTGGGAAAGACATCACACACCACCTTGACACACACCTCCTCTGAGGTGGCTGCTGTGAGTAATCCACTGCTTTTCACCTGGCATTGTGCTGGTTTCGTCAAAAATAAAACGTCTAAACAGAAGCGCTCTACTTCCCCCAAAACTGTCCAGCGGACCATAGGGGGTCACTAAAAACAAGTGGCACAACTCTGTTGACCACCCAGAGTAACACAGGCTCAGTGGCGCCCTGTGGGCCTCGTATCATCTGGCCAAGTTCAGTTATGCTCTTTTCGTTCCTTTTCGTATCTTTCAAAACAACATAGAGTACAAATCATACATAGAGGTCCTGCAAAATAGTTCAGTTCCAATAATGTCCTTAAGTGTTCTTGTTATTTACTGTGGTTTTTGGAGTGTCTCAAGTGCTCTTTGGTTATTTTTATCAAATTGAAATGGAAAGTTTCATTGTTCTATGGTAGAGAAACTGTCGTTTTGAAGCAGAAAACACAACTTTTATTGGAATGCATTTACTTTTCTGCCATTTTATATTCACTGTTGTTTACTGTTTATTGTAATATTATTTTAGTCACCATATGGGAATCATGTCTATGTTTTTAATTTTACCCCATTATAAACTACTTCTGTACTTATCTTTTTCCTTGGTCCATACATGCCTGACACAGTCTGTTATAGAAGGTGCTAGAAGAAAGCATTTCTGTTGCTGGTAAATTCAACTTAATCAGGATTAGATGAAGGAAATTTTGGAGGGTCTTTGTTTTTAGTACAAGTGGATAAGCAAATTGTGGGAAGCAAAAACAGGCAGAAAAGAGAAGTACAGTTGGAACAGCCTGTGAACAGATGAGAGCTGCAATAAATCTTTTTTTTTTTTACTCTGCTTATAGAGAACCTTGAACTAACCAAAAAAGAACAATTTCAATGCTTTCTATCAAATCCAATATTTATCTGATGCTGAGCAAATATTATAAAGTAGGCAAGTTAGTAAAGTCCAATAGTCCACAGAGATTTGTTTTCTTATGCATATTGTTAATTTATATTTTTCCTATTTATGTTTCTGTTCACATGCATATAGACACTATTGCTGGACTGGAAGAAATAACATATATTGATCTCTTGGGAAAATATAAAATTATAAGGCCACGACTATGAACAGCTACATTCAACAGTACATTTCATGCCTGCTTAGCACACAGTCTACATTCTTGTGTACCAGATTTGCAGTAACATCATTCCTGGCATGAGGGAAAAAGGCTGGCTGGAATATCTTGTCAGAAAATTACTTGGAAGCTTTTGAAACAATATTTTTTGCAAATAAAATCTTTAGTTGAAGTTGATCTGTAATATAACCAAATAATCTTGACTATTTGTTTGAGGAGAAATCCAGTGTTGATCTTGGTTTTAGCCAAAGTAGATTTTTCATGGAATTCAAAATATTCCTTTCATTGCATTTGTTTTAGGAAAATGCAAATGTTTAACATTTAAACGGTAATAAAGTTTGAGGCATTCAGAGAACCCCAGAATGATATGTTAACATAACTGAAGGAAAACATGTAAAGTCATAAAAATTCAGATATTATGAAGGCAACTGCAACCGTTTATAGACAGAGCAAGACAAAATTCATATGTATGTGTTTGCATATTTGAGCACTCTAATACACTCCAGCTATACATTGTTGCAAGTTTCATTCTCCCTTTGTAAAACTTATGTTAACATAGTGCAAACCTGTGCACTTTCCTAGAAGACATGGTTATGCAGAATGATGTGCATGAGGCTCCCAGCTCAGCACCACACTTCAGTGCACACTGTGCTGGAAAGCATTTTTAATTTATATCACCCATTTATGTCCTATCACAACACGTTTTAAAAAAAAAACCTTAGTCTTATATAAAGTGAGTTCTTTCATGTTTTTTTGGAGTAAATGAATTTCCTTAAGAATGTTATACAAAGAAACTATGACTGGATAATGTTGTCGGATTGGAATTTTTGTGTCATGTACTATGAAATGTCTCATAAAGCTGAACTATATCTTTTGCATATATTTTGATGGCATAGTTCTCCAGTTATGTAATACGTTCAAAAAGTCTTAAAAGAAAGATGACTGTCCTGTGGAGGATCTCTCCTCCAAGTGATTTTATAGGGAGGAAAATCAAGGTAATGGAGGCTAGATACTGTTCTCAGAAGGTTCTTAACTTGTAATGAAAAGCCCTTCAGACTGACATGTCTGTGCTTTACACTCTCTAGGCAAAAGCCACCTGCAACATACATATGAGCATGTAAATATTCACACAGCTAAAAAAAATACTTTAAATATAGTCTTGTGCATTTTATGTCTCATCTTGTATTTTCACTGGTAGCAATGCCAGTAGATAGAAAACTTTTGTCTAAATATCTAAATATGGCACCTTTTCGAGTTAGTGGGTTTATTTTTACAGAGCGCACAGCTCTGCCCATCAGCAGTAGAACTGAGATGTAAACAGAACATTTTGGACATTAGGAATGTGTCCGAAAAGTACAGTACAATTCATGTTGCCTTTAATACATTGGTCATAATGTAAATGTGCCATTAGTGGAGCTGGGGTGGAGTATAGGACATGGAGTGTGATGAGTATCTGCTTGGGAACGTGCAACTGACTGTTTATGAGTGAAGCGTGAGCTGCCATCTGGTATCTTAATTATTTCAGTCTGAAACAAAACGGGAGCGTTTATCTGCATGTAAATAAAGCATGTCCTTGTGACAAGACATTTTCATTTCTGTTTACACAAGAGGCAGACGTGCTTTGGAGGAGATTAATTGGAATTGTCTGCCGTTGAGGAGCAGGAAGTTTTTCGGCAATGGGAAACTCCAGCGTGTGAATGCAGGCTTGTGCAACCAGCTCTGCTGAAAGTCCACTAGTTCCACCACCAAATATTTTTTAATGTAAGTGTTTAATGAAATCCCTGCCATTCTGTAATGTAAAATAAGGGCTCACCTTGCACGCCGTCCTCCTTATTCCTTTTTCGGAGCTATTATGGTATGATTAAGTAAGGACTGTCTATTCCTCTGCAGTACTGCGTCCCTCTCCTTCTTTAAACAGGCACTCCAATAGGTTTTTCATAATTCATCACTTGATGCTCTTCAATGGGTTTCTTGTGTTTGTTTCCTTGGGCTGAACCATAAAATACAAGGCAGTTACATTATTTCCCTTTTACACAAGTGTAAATTATAAATGAACAACGAACGAACTCATTTTTTCTCAGACACCGACAAGCATATGTGTTTTGTTTTGAGAGTTAATACAGCTGTCTTTTTGTCTGTGGAACTGTGTGATGTCCCACCATCATTACAGTCAACTGAAAGCAGAAACTGGGATGAAAAAAGTTTAGGATGGACAGATGGATTGTGAACCTGTTTTGCTGCCACTAACAGTGTGACACTTGTACAAAAAATACATTGGAGTCACTGAAAGAATTGCACGGCATATTTGAAGTGGATTTTCCACTTTACAGTGTGTTCCGATCCCTCACTGATATATTAGCATACTCTGTGCTTCTAATCATATTTTTATGGTAATTGCAAAGCATATCAATTGTGTGATTTAAGTTACGCTGAGCTACAGTAAACGCACTATAAAAAACAGAACAGATTTTTAAGTGTTTTAACAGCTAATGCTTTCCTGCATGCAGATCAGCGGACTGAACATATGGTGCAAAATTAAAGACAGGGTTTTTTTTAATTCTCTGTGTGCTTTAAGTGTGTTTCAAAAAGCCTGGGACCTTGTACAGTAAGTACTTACTCAGGGTGGTTCGGGGCCATTGCACCCCACAGATGGAGGTGGCTCTGGAGGAGAGCAAGCTGTAGTTTACTGATAACAAAACCTATACATCTGAGGTGAATGCAGTGCGTCCTGCTCTGAAAAACCCATTTTGGTAATCTCATTTCTCCGCAAATGATAACTTTGTCCCTGTCTCCTTTCTCCCATTCTGGCCTGCTTACCTGCCGATGGCCCTAAAATAAGTCAGTCCGTACACCTGCAGATGGGTTCCCAGATCCAGCAGTTTTAAAACTAACTTTAAAAACTGTGTTAGGAATATTGGATGTTGATGGTGAGGCAGCATCCAGCTGTAACCTTCACTTTGACATTCTGGGGATGTCGTCTTTCACAATGGCAGCACTCTTCTCTTCTACATACAACAGTTACTCGGTATCCGAAAACTTCTATGTCCGAATTTTCACTATAACAACTCTTGAAAATTAATAACTATATATTGACATTCAAATGCAAACTTTTGCCATAATGGGTTTTTATCTGAAGTTTGTCCATAATAAAAAATCCAAATGTGAATAAAAATCAAAATAAACTTGAAAATCTACAAATAAATAGAATACTAATTATTCTGAGTACTATTAAGTATTAAATTATAATTTAACAGTATTTACAGTGCTATTTAGTGTTGAACACTTAGACTACAGGAAACACTAAAAGGAATAGTTAAAATGTACAGTACTGGTCAGTGTACTGGAATAAAATTATATAGTATGTATTCTAATAAATTGTATTGTGTACTGTTATGAATTTATCTGAAGCCATACACGCACATGGACATGTGTTGTCATCTGTTTCCACCTGTTTTTGCTTTGTCTGAACATGTTTGCGGCGTTATTGCACATTTAATTTTTTTTAATAAAAATATTTATTTAGTTGATGGTTTTTGTTTCAGCACTGTAGCTTACTTTGACATAGGTCTTTGCTACTTTTATTCAACATCTCAAAAAATTGAAGTGTTGCTGTGAACCCTGCGCTTCTGCCCTCTTGTTTCCTGTGTGTAACACAGCAACTATCATGTGAAATGTGCTGCACTGTACACACTGCACCATGTGCTATAAACATGCAAATTAATGACAACATAAAGTGTTTTCTAATTTGGCAACTGGTGTTTACAGTGTTTATCATGCTGAAGTCATGGGTTGATAGATAATATAGATGTTTTCCAATGGACTGGGAACACATTGTTTATTTATTTTTCCCCTTTTAAAATAATGGGAAATAAGCTCTCAGTATCCAAAAAAATTCACTTTCCAACACATTTTCAGGACTGAATTAGATTCTGATATGGAGGAATTACCATACATAGAGGGGCAGAGTGAACATGTTGAACTGAGCTGTTGTGGCGGGGGAGGTCTACAGTGATTTTTTGAAGGAATGTGGTAGAGGAGTCCCAGAAGCAGCTGAGGTGTAATCCTAAATGGAGCCCTGGCAGCATCAAACCTGCACCAAACGGAACACTTTGTGGAGGCACCGGTGTGTGAGGCCGTTCAGACACACGGCGCTTCCTGCAGGAAGGAAAGCTGTGTGCTTGTGTGCTCGATTTTCTTTCACCACAGAAAGGCGTCATGCCACAGCCACCACCAAATATGCCCTTCGCAAACAGGCAGCTTTATTTCTATTCTTGTTTGCCCCCAGGATGCCATCAGGTTTCTGAGTAATTTGTTAAACGGCAAAATAGTTATTAGTTTTTGTTTGCATGTGATTATCATAAGTGCCTTATCTTATGCAGCTGCAAGATAAACACTGTTGAGATGTTTGCAAACTTAATTTGTTTTTTATGTAAGTGAATTAAAATGATTGCATTGCCCAAAATTATGCTATGTTTTCTTCTACTGACATGTTAGATTCCATTTTATTCTTTTTCTGCCATACGTAGCTTACTTGTTTTCCCGAATACCACACCTAGCATTGAAAAGACAGCAAACACCATGGCATTATTGCTGTAGCAACTGATATATATCATAGAAACCTGAAATATATTGCTTCTCCCACAGTCTGGCATTGCTTTATTTCATATTTTTGCTAAATCTGCACTGGGAATAAAATGACAGTAACTGTACTTTTTACTTGATAAAATCTTCTAGCTTCCATGGCACCATAGGTTTTTCTGCAGATCAGTGCGCAAATACTACAGTGCGTGATTTTAACACACAAAGGGGCAGAAACCACTCTAATCACAATGGAGATGTTCCACCTTGAATTATGTGGTTTGTTCTGTCATTCTTCCTGAGAAGAGCCTGCTACGGGGTCACTTGAGTTTGTACTGATGTGTTTTTAGAAAAGCCTTGTAAAGACTGTCTTGATTTAAAGGACATGCTGGCAGAGCTGCTTTGAAGAGTTTATTGACTAGACAGGCCCTCGAAGTGAAAGGTGCTCTAGCCCTTTTCTCACAGGCAAGCAGAATTGCCTGTCCCAGGTTGTACGTCACCTTGAAAGTTATCTGAGTGGCGGAGCTTTTTTCAGATCCTGCTTCATTGCATCTCAGTTCTACTTTCTAAAAGACAAGAATCTTTTATCATTCTTGGTGTTGCTTACATTAAGTAAAAGATAATATGAAAGATTCAGCTCAGCTCTGGAAATGCTTTTAAGATACGGCAGCTGGATGTGAGCGGTCTTTCGGGTTTTTTATTTTATTTTGAAATGATTCATACTAAGGGTTCAATTTACTTGCCATCTATGAGTAGTGCTGTGAAAAAAGTGGGTGTGTTATCGCATGTGAAGGATGAGTAATTGTGAGCCATGGCACATATTTTCAGCTGATATCCCTTATTGAAAGCAAAATGGCTGATTGACCACCAACAAATTAGGGACATTATCTCATTTACATTTCATCATAGTGAAGCAGGCAGGTCAGTATTATAGGGGAAGTCATTAATCTGTAGCCCTTGTCTGTACATTGCAGTATTCTGAAGGTCAGCTTCTCATCTAGCATCTGAGCTGTCAGTGATCACTTTTCTTAAATGCATATGTTCTTCCACCACTGGTATAACAGAGGCACAAAAAAGACCACTGTAACAATAGTTGAACAGCTAATGACCTGACTTTTAACCTGAAAGCTTCATTCACCTGAAATACCCCTGGTGGGTAGAGTGCTTCAAAAAGCATCTGTGCCCTTTCCAGTTTTCTCTAATTTTGCAGCTTTTTGACATTAAATAAATCAGATTCATTCCCAGTTCTTAGAGCAAACGGATGCAGTGGTATCAGTATCATAGGTGTGAAAAATTAATCAACCAAATTATAATGTCTATTATTAGTCAGCTGTTTGAATGCAGTGAGGCCTGATCTGGAGGAGCCATGTCGTGTAATTTTCAACCGCTTCAACTATTACCAGCAAAAGTAAAGCTGGAGAAGCAGATTTCCAGAGGCAAATCGTGTCACACTCAAAGGAAATTTCTGAAGACCTTAGGAGAAAATTGCTGAAACCAATCATTCAGGACAGGGTTACATGACCATTTTTAAATCTCTGGTCATTAATAGGACTAAAGAGAACCCAAGATCAACATTCTGGGAACTGCAGGTCTTTCCTGGCTCAGCCAAAGCTAGTATCTGACCCCAAACTAAGACACTTTCTGCTGAAATGAAGTTCTAAAACAAAATCTACAAAGTATGTGTACTGTTCACCAAAATGTAACCTGGATATCTCTGAAGACTTATAGAAGGATGTTTTGTGGACTAATCAATCAACAGTGGAACATTTTGGATGACTTTGGCCCTATTGCTTCTGGCAAAAACCAAATGTGACATTTCAGGGTAAGAACCTTCTACCAACAGTCAAGCATGGTGATAGAAGTGTGATGGTTCTAGAGATGTCTTGCTTCTATGGGACATGGGTGCATTGCTGTCATTGAAGGAACCACAAATTTCTGTTTGTATCAGAAAATTCTGAAAGAGGCCAGGCCATCAGTGTGTAAGCTGAAACTGATGCAGTAAAACAGTGATCCCCAACATACAAGCAAGTTGACATCAGAATAGTTGGAAAAACAAAATTAAAGTAATAAATTACCTAGTCAAAGTCCTTACCTGAATTCAGTTGAGATGTTGTGCAAAGACAGGAAAAGAACTGCTAACTTTAATATCTCTAAAATGTTACTGAACTAAAGCAGTGCTGTATGGGTCAAAAATCCTCCACATCAACACGTGACCCTGGGCAACAACTACAGAAATTATTTAGTTTTTGTCATCGCAACTAAAGGAAGACCAACGTTTAATTGATGCTGGAGGGGCAGTTATTTGTTTTGCACTTATACATGCACAAAAAAATTGGAACGTGAACACTTTTTTTCACAGAAACATATACAAAAACAATGCATCACAACTAAATTACTCCTGTAATTTATCTAGCTTTGTACAAATGCAACACTTTTTTACAAAAAAAAAATCATCTTTAATCTTGAAAAAAACACATTTTTTAATTAAGAGCTGACTTTTTGTGTAACAAAGCAAATCTCTTTTCAATTATTTTGAATAGGATCAAATGAAATTATCCCCAAATATTCACACACAGCAATTATAATGGGTGGTCATATTATTGTTATGTGTAGAATATAAAGCACAGAGTCCAAATAATGGCATGTTTGAATGAGAAGTGTTTTAGAATCTGTGTGCACTTCTGGGATTGCATAGTAGCACAAACCTTGGGGAGTCAATACCTTCAGGCATTATGACTTCCTGTACACATGGTATGGATCTGCAACATGGAAATCTACATTGGCAGCAGTTCTGTGATGTACGGGAACAAAAAAAGCTTATTAATCTCCCTACCATCCACCACACAGGCCTGACTGATGTATCACTCCAACCCAGCATCCTCCTCTGTAACCTGCACAGCCAGCACATTTGCACAGTCTGCTTGGGTAGCGGCCAAAAGACGGACTCTTTATTTGCATATCACTGTCAGGAGTGCAGAGGTTGCTCGCCTTCGAAAGCACACCAAGGTCAGAATATGCAAACCCCTGTTTGTGTTTCTGAGCTGTGTGGGTTTTTTCTTCTTCCCTTCTTCCACTCAACACATATGCACCTAACCGGAGGCAGTGGAATGAAATGGATTGGCAAGGACTCATCTGTGATGTAATCATAACGCTCTATTAGAATTGAGTTTTTTTTCCCCCTTTCTTCAGTACAAAGTGATTCTTGACTGCACTGATTTAATCATGTGGCCTCACAAAGACCATGTTATTTTTTGGGTTGAAATCATTTATGTTTAGCAAATAACTGCCCTGTCCATGAATGTATTCATTATAGAAATGGATCACGTCTCCCTTCCATTTACATCTACATATGGATGACTGATCAAAGCAATTTATATGTATGGCATGTGGTCTTTTCCCCAGTAACTGGTTACTTAACATAATTTAATAGATATACATTCTTCTTGAAGTGGGACTATTGTACTGTTTGACTGATGCCGGTAAGAGGTGCAAATGGGGGAATTTTGTAGCTGGATCTTTCCCAGTAATAAAATGTGAGATGGTAGTAGTCACATCTCGTAAGCTTTTACCTGATTTCTTCTGAAGAAATTTTGATTTACCTTTAGCACATCCCATATTAACTTGTGATCCTGACCTCTTTTTGTGAAATGACCTTTACAACCCAGAGGCTGCATGCTGGATTAAAGCATCACACTTTAGGCCTTTTTCTTATTTTCTTTTGTTAAAAACCTGCTTTTTGGACTGATGTCTCTTACTACTGTCAAGTTCTGCCACAAGTGCTTATATTACTACAAGCCTTCATAATGTATGGATTGTCAGACAGACTCTTATATTATCTAGTGATTAACAGCAGATGGATTGTTTTAAAAAAATGTCTGTTGGAGTATATTATTGTGCCTTAAAAGAGTTGCCACAAGACTGAATCAGAACTCAACCAATGATGAATGATTGTTGGCATTTCTTTACCAGTAAAACCCTGTTGTTAATCTGCACATTTTTTATGTATGTATTTCCCACATCGCAGTTTTTTTTCTCACTTTTAATCTCTCTTCTCTTCAGTTGTTATTTATTTGCATTGGTCTGGTTTTTAATGGGTGGATGGTATGTTTTAATAGCCCTAATTCTACACAGTACAATGAAACACAATCCAGTGTCTGGAGTTGGAAAATATGTTGAATCAATATATAAATATATTGAAGTAAAACTCTCTTCTGACAGTAATTCCTTTTGGGAACCTTACATAAATTAGCCAACCATAGGTAGTTTCTGACAGTAAAATTCCTTCTGTGGTATAGTCAAGTTTGATACTGTCTGTCCATCTGTGATACTACTTTGGGCCATTGGCGTGACACGAGTGGAGCATTCCTAGTGGGGCAACTCTCAGCTGAGCAACAATATATGTTCAAAGACAAAGAGGTGGCACAAATTTGTTCTGTTTCTGACAATCCTATAATAGAGACAAACTATATGTAAGTTATGATTGTGGAAATGATGTCCATTAATATGTGATGCTTCAGCAATTTTCTGGGCTGGCTGACATGGCATCAAGGTCATGTATATGAGGGAAGGTGAAAGTTGTTTGACTGATTCTTAACAAAAAATTCATTAAGCATATTGTTAATGTTTAGCAACGGGCAGCCAGTAGGGCAAGGCCATCTGCCATATCCTAGGAGACGCAAAGGACTTGGGCTCATTAAAGTGTCTCCGTTCAAATGTCCCTGGAGAACTGGCAGGAAAGAGGAGAAAGAGGAGCAGGCGCAATGGTCTTCCTGTGTGTGAGGTGTTTCCATTTTGCTCAAACCAGGAGGTTGATAGACACGCTTATGGATTGTAAGTTACGTTTCTCGTCACTCGCTCACCCACATAAAGAACTTTTTCCTTTGCGGGGGCCATCGATTGCGGGTGCTGTCACGGAGCTATCGCTGGCCCTCTTCCATTGTGAATACTGCAGAGTTCCCTATTGTTGCCCTACTTCACCCTCTCAAAGGCTCTGTGTTGGATGAAACAAACAGAGACCATTGCAGCCAGCTGAGTGTAACCCCTAAGTGGTCTCCCTCACAAGCACAAGCTTTTCCCCATATATGTATTTTGGACCCTTTGTGTTACTGGTGTCCATGTAAGAAACGTATTTAGTCTCATTTAAACACAACTAATAACATGGCAGTACAGCTTTTAAAGGACTGCCGCTACCTGACAAGGGACCCTTTCATAGATGTAGTCTTGAAATGAGTAGACTAAGGTTACTATATTTTGAGTTTGTCTTGAGAAGACTGGACTTTATCCAAAAGACTGCAATACTTGGTGGAAAAAGAAGAGGAGGACAACCAACAACTAGCTGGATGGACTGAATCACACTGACTATAAATACACCCTTTGAACCCAAAGAACAGAAACGGAGGACAGAACATTTAAGAGACAATGTATATGTGTGCTACCTAAGAGGCGACATTGACTCTATGCCACTTAACAAGTCAATTTCAGTGGCCTTGCAGTTACAGTGGCATTTAGATCGGTTGAAAGGATTCTGAGGAAAAGGAGAGGTGTGGTGATGGTAGGCAGGTCAGCTGAAAAGCATGGGTCAGGTAGAAGGGTATAAATTCGGTCCACTATGACATCAGCTACCTCGGTCTATCATTCCAAAACACCATCAGTCTTCCAGGCACGGTCACTGTAATGGCATAATGCTTCATGTATATGGCAATCCTTAAATATCCTGTTGTCTCCTATTATGTCCTGTGCATTTTGCTCAAAACACTGTGCAGTTTAGCTTGCATCTGAGATACTACAAGGACGTCTGTAATAGCAGTGTGCTGACAGTTTGTCTGCTGTGATTGATTCAATATATTCAAGTTCAATGTCTGCTTGGTGCATAAAAATTCCCCCAGGAAACAAGAAAGCCCAGCAAACCATCCTTAGCATATGTTCATTTTATTTAGCTTTATGCTTGGCTGGTAGTTATCATAAAGGTCAGAAAAAAGTTGATCCAGCTGTCACCAAGGTGCTGCTGAAAGGGCAAGGTTTTGTGAAGAAGCCACACGCCAGGCCCAAGACAGGTTGTCGTCCTTCTCAGTTCTAGTTTACTTCCATTAGGCTTCGTGCGACTTTTACCATGTTGATACAACCACTGCTTGCCGCCCGCACTAATGTCAGCCCCTTGCACCTGTCACTTCACCAGCACAGGTAAGTCGACTTTACACTCAACTTGACCCCTTTCCTCTGACCTTTGATCAAACCCCCTCATCCAGTCACAAAAATGCTCAGTTGTGGCTAGAAATGGAAATGGCATTTTCGTGCTCAAAATCCAGTTAGAAATTCACCTTTCAACTATATATGTTATGGTCATTTTCGCAGATTAATCCGACAAATTATTTCCAGCTGCTGACTCTGATCTAAAAATTGATCAGCATTACATTTAGTTTTATCATGCTTTACTCTTGCTGCCTTTTTGTCCTCAAATACAAACACAAAATAAATTTAAAGTTTTTTTATAACTTGATTACTACAGTGTTCCTAAGGGAGTAGAAGGTTCACACTGATTATGTATGCAAATTATATCTTTCTTTCCTTCTCCAAGGATAGTAATAAAAATGACAAAAACCTGCCTCTCTTTTGTTTTAAAAGCATTTGGAGTGGCGCAGAGCTGATGCCACAAGGAAAACTGCATCCAAACAGTCTGCACATGTGAGAGAATCGTGCTTATTTATACGTCCTTAATGTCTCTGCACATACGTGCAGATATATGTGATGAAACACTTGCGGTAGGTAATTTAATAATGAATGTTCTCTTACTAGTGAGCAACCTGTGTCTGGATTACAAAGTGGGAACAGTGTCACCTAGTGGCAGTGATGAACACCCTAGTTCCTCAGTCCCATCGCTCTACCCACCTCTTCTATGAGCATAAAACATCTGTCTTGCCTGCAACTATTTACAGTGCTACTTATGCATTATACTGCTTATCAAGATCACATTATACCTTCATATATATGTTTAGTCAGTTCTTCTTCTGCACCCATTGCTATCATACTGATACAACATAGTTTTGTTCTCTGAACCAATTATGGATGTACAGCAAGACTATATCCTTTTTTTCACTGAAGTGTGGCGGACTGCAGCCTTCCCCTGCAGTGTGACGCATCCATGGCTGTTTTCTTATGGCTTGGAGAAATCCAACGAAAACGAATGGAAACTGTTGTAGCGCAGCGCTGTTGACGCTGGTCTTTGTGGGACGCTAGTGACCCTTCATCCTTCAGGCAGCACCCCACATATAGACTGACCCCAGCTGGTGAAGATAGAGAGTAAACATTCTAAGTTACAGCAGAAGTGAAGTGACTTCTGAGGTTCTTTTTTGTCTTTTTCAATTTCTTGCCTTATCAACAGTGACTAATCGTGACGACTTGATTTTGAGTTTCTCTATTCATCTGCAGTTTTGCCCTTGATGTTGCAGCATTTACCAAACTGCTAATCACCCTAATCTTGTGTATTCTGAAATCCTCAATGCAGATTTCGGTAAGCCCAGTTTCAATATTTGAAAAGGTAGCACAAATTGTGATGACAAAAGTTTACATCAGTCATGGTAGCTGATGCTTAATACCCCCAGCAAAATCAAAGAATTACCATCTTATGGATCATGGACCCACCTTCCACCTCTGTGTTTTCACCCATGGACTTCCTTGCACTCTTCTTTGAAGCTGTCGCTTATTCATAAATTTTTACACTTAAAGGATTCCCCGCTCAAGAAGTCTGGGCATTTTTTCCTACTTCCCTGAGCAAATATCGCTTTTGTAGTAGATGCAGTCCCCCCCTCCCCAGGAGCCACTTCCCCTGCATCCTAGGTTCTGAATCACAGGAGCAGTCAGCATGTCTCACTGCAGTGATCACTCTGCCTTCACATCACATGGGGGGGTCATGACTGAAGTTACTCCAGGAAACCTTGTGGTTAGGGTGTGTTTGGTATGCGCACACACCTTGCTGGGCTCGAACAGCTTGGCAAAACCACAGAAGCCCGAATGTAACCTCTAAAATTCCATATTGTGCTAAGTGAAAACATACTGCTTTGGCATGGTATTTCTACACTGTTGGCCTTTATTTTGTCAGGGTTCAACAGCCATTATGAAGTCGCAGTGGTGGTTTATGTAATTCACAATGTAAAGGATTTTGAATACATTTTCCTTCAGAGCTGTGTGCCATTTCATGTAGACCCATCCAGGACACTCAATAATGCAGGCAGAGCAGCATGTAATAGCTGATGCCCAGTACAGAGGATGCTGGTCATTATTCGTCTCCTGCTTCAGAGCCCTAATGAGCTGGGTGGGGAGGAACTGACAGAGTAAAGGGGTCACTGCTTTGAGGCTTATTATCTCAATCCAAGTGCTCTTTACTCAAGGCGTCAATGCAAGTCTTCTGTTATGGGTAAAGAAGACTCTTTTCATTGGATCGCAGCCTGAAGGAACTGGCGGTGTGAGCAGCCTAATGGTTAGAAAGGCAGGCTTGAAGTCTGAATTTGGTTAATTTGAGGCCCAGGAGGGTCCCCGCTATAGTACCCATAGCACGGTATTAATTGTAATTAGTAATTAATTGTTTCAGTGAAATTCCAAGTCGTATAAATGGGCAAAAGCTGGATGAATCCATCAGTTGAGTCAAAATTTAATCGATTCTGTCCTATGGTAAGAGTCCTTTGGTTTGCAAAATTTAGGGGGTCACTGCTTAGACAACATGCTGTCCTTACTGTGTAGTGTATTGCATAAAACAAGGTTTTTCATCAGGTGGACCCATGTGGAACATTTTGACAAGATGCACACATTAGGTGTTGATCGTCCAGCTCGTACACTGACTAGGGGCATTTAGATTATGGTAGAAGGCATCAGTATAAACTACCCTCCCCCATAATCATCTCTTTTCTCATCTCCAAACACAGCCGAGTTGTGTGACAAACTGCTCCAATGCACGCTGGATTGCAGGAGGTACAAATAAAACACGGAAAAGTGGGCCCTTTACACTCTTGACCTTTTCGCAGATACTGCCTTTCAAAGGTCCGATAATGCACTAGTGCTTTTCCTTATCTAGGGGCTCTCCATCCATCTCCTGTCAAATGCCTTTTGGAAAGAAGAAAGAAACTGTAAAACCACACTGATTTTTTAGTCGGTGTCACAGGTATACCTGTGGTCTGGACCTGAAGTCTTGTTTGATATGATACCTCCATTTTGATTGACTGGTGCTGAGTGCTTGTTCATGTGCTGCTGCGATCTGTGCATCTGTACTGTCCTTCAGTCCTACCTCTTCCAGCCATTGGTAGGATCTCCTCATGTCTGCCACCTCTGCTAGCTGTCAGTAGTAAATTCCATGGAGGGGTTTAGCTATGGCACCTCTTATCACACACATCCTCTCCCTGCTTTGGACATTCCCCCAGCAGCTCATTTTTAGGGAACATTGCTTGGATGTACTCCTGGATGTTTCATATCTCACTCAGGACACTTGTCATCACACTTTCCAGGCCCCTTTCCCCTACCTTCTGGCAGGTGTACAGTACCTGGGTGTTGGATTTTGGATAGAAGGTTCTAACATTCTGTCAACTTACTATAGCAGTTTGGTATCTGATGACTGGCAGGGCATACGTCTTGATGGCTCTGATCTTGTTCCTCCCATTGTTTCTTTAGGACCTCATTCTATGGAAGTATTTGGATGTTGCTATCTTCCTAGTCTATGCCTCATGGTTCCCATGTGATTGGAGGATTCTCAAATACTTGTAGTTGCCCTGTGTTTCTGTTATGTGGCCCTGTGATAGTTCAAATCCTTTCACTCTTTTTACTATTGTCCTGCTGCACTTCACTAGTCCAAAAGACATCCTAATATCCTCACTGTAGATTCTGGAGGAGGGAGTCAAAGTCTCTTTCAGTACAGCTTGATGTTATTCAAGTACAGGAGGTGGGTGGTGGTAACTCCACCCTGGAACCTGTATTCATAACCACTCTTACTGATGATCTTGCTGAAGGGGTTCAGGCCTATGCAGAACAACAGTAGAGATCTCTTCTTGGTATATACCACATTTTATGGTCACCTGGGCAATTGTCTTGGAGTTGGTTTCTAAAGTTTCCTCCAGTGGTTCATTGAGTTTCTGATGAAGGTTATTACCATCTTATTGACTTTGTGCAGCATTCCGGTATCTATTTGTTTGGCATTCAGTCATATGCTTTCTTGTAATTAATCTAGGGAACATTCAAGTCGGTCTGCCTAGTCTTGTCTTGGAATCTTTGATGGGCAGCTCTGTCTACCAGTAGCTGCTGCTTCGAGCCACTGGTGTTGTTTCCAATCTCATTCTGGGCAGGCTTCATATATTTAAGTTATATTTGCATTCAGTTTGCTGGCTGTGACACCTGACAGGACCTTGCATGCTGTGGATACACAGGTTACCGGGCAGGAAGTGCACGGTGTTGATCGCTTAGTAGGGTCTTTCATGACCAGTACTTTTTTCCTTTGGTCATCCATTTAGGGTGGGTGCCTCTTCATTTGTGCAGTTAGGTGGGTATGTAGAGCTGTTAGTTTCTTCAGACAGTAGGTGTGGGTCATGGGGTTGCCACACATCACCATTGAAAAATAACGTAAATAAAGTTTGGTCGCACTTAATTACATATTCAATTATACAAATATGGGTGGCATCGATCAGTCAAACTATGAACCAGGTTATGTAGGGTGGGCCATGCAGCTAGTCAGTTTTCAGTATTACATGCTAATACTGTATGTTCTTTATTTAATTTTTCTGTTATTTTTAGCCACAGCTTCAATATCTCTTTCATATCTTAGTGGAATACAAGGCCAAATTACTTCTGAAGTGGACTTTAATACCCTAAGTATGAGCAGTAAACCAACGTTATCAAATTTAACGGAGACTAGGCGATGGGCTTTGAATATCCCACAATGTGCTGTAATTAACAGTTCAATCGAATCAACAAAATTGAAAACTGTTATCCAACTGGAGGAAAAAAGGAATTTCAGCACTTTTAAAAGCGGTTTTCTACACATAATTAGAGTCAATATCTGCAATCAATCAACAACTGGATAATAACTGAAAATTATGCAAGTCATTATTATTGCTAACACTGCCTACTGCTAGGCTGCAGGCACAGTTTAAATCAAGCTTGATGAATGTAAAAACACACAGATTTTAGAGAAAATTATGGAAATACTTACAGACGATGCTTTTCAAAATAAAAATGCACAGCAAATGTGTGTTTCCTTTTCAGATATAGGCTTATTTTACCCTAAAGACTGTTTTACTCCAGGGCTGCACCACCCCAGAGCGCTGCAGTCCTGTAGGTTTGAGAGAAAACATTTTAATTAGTACATGGCTGACACCGCAAATACCATGTGTGGTGACACCCTATTCTGTTAACCACTTCAGTATGACAATGCAGAACTGAAAAGGCAAAAATCACAGATCTGTGCATCCTTGCATTTCTCTGTATACTGGGCTTGCTGGCTGACAGCTGTGGTTTGCAGGTCTCCTGCCACAATATCAAACACATGATGACACTTGTGTGAACAAAGCTCTCCACTGAGGCATTATTCCACTTGTCCCATCATGAAATCTAAACCTTGTTAGTAAAAGGTTCCCATCATTTTTCTAGTAGTTTGTACGGGGAAACTTTAAGTACATCGAGGGCAAGTTTAACACTCGGAATTTAATGTATTTGTGTATGGAGGGGAGACCAGGGCTGGTTGTCAACTTTTTACTGTCGTGAGGATTTCTCAGTCTTGAGTCCATTGTGCAACACTCATTTTAACATTACAGGAAAGCTTATAGACTTGTATAAAAACCAGCACTCCCCCCCCCCCCCC
>UFQX01000005.1:887993-905250 GCA_900497675.1 Arapaima gigas | reverse complement strand
TATAAAAACCAACACTCCCCCCCCCCCCCCTTATCCCCATTACTTAGATCAGTGAAATCTTTTTAACAATGAAACAATGAAAGGCTGACAGTCTGACAACCCTATCATGGTTGTCTTTGTATTTTTCAATGAGTTTCCAGTAAAAACTGTGAATCTTTTTAAAACACGTGCGACTTTTTTTTATGCTGGAGATACCAAGTAAGTTTGAAAATAGGTAGAATGAGCAAATGTGTATAAACATTTGGTCCTACTTCTGGATTTAACTATGATAATTTTGAAGTAAGTCACAATTGCTGAATAAGTTGTGCCACAGTCATGAGACAACAATGTGATCCTCTAAATGTCAAAGATACAGGATTATCTACAGGAGGAAACCAAGGCACCCATAGGAAACCCACACAAATGAACAGACACGAAGCAGTGAAGATTCAGTGCTGCCCATGCAGCCCTCATGTGCCCACTTATTATACAATTTGACAATTATACATCAAGAAGTATCAGTTTCTTCAGCAGTGCAGCCCATCTGATTTACTGAAGGCCTCATATTGATGTCCCTCTCACTGTGTTGGGCAGCATGCTAACGCTACTGAGGAGCTCCCAAAAGATTTGTGCTGTGTATTCACAGTAAGCCAGGGTCCACCCAGGGATTCAGACAATTAGGTGCCCTTGTTTAAGGCACTGCACTTGTACTGAGCTAAAAAATAAAAACAAAACAGCACAAAAAGCACTCAAATGATAAAGCGACAGATGGGGATCAAAACTGATACAGATTTCTGGAGTCATTTCCGGCCTGTGTTCTCTGTGGCTATCTGCTGGAGCTCTTCATGGCACAGCCATTAGGGAGGAATGGAACCCTGAGCACGGCTGTGGTAAGCAGCCGAGGACCAGCAAAGACAGCAAAGCCTGATGTTGGGACTCCGCAGGCTGTTGGTGCCATTGCTGCTGGAGATTAAGACTCCAGCTGTGAGCTAGGCTCCTGATGAAACTGATTTAAAAGCCTCAATGTGCCAGCATTGCTTTTATTGAATCGTCCGTAACAGTGATTTCACCAGGGAGGTGGATATGCTTTTCCTGAAGCACTTCTCTGTAAAATGTGCTCGAAGAGAACATCTATTTCTGTCTTTGTGATTAATTTATTGTATGAAAACTAGAGTTGTATCCTGTAGCATTTGAGCTGATGTCAAAATCTGTCAATGCTGTCAAAAAGATGCTTTCATAATTGGTTACTTCCGAAGGCAAGAGAGAACATTTTGCTGGCCCATCATGCTGAGGTGAGGTTTGGGGCCCAGGGCCTAGTAGGGTGGCTCCTGACTCATTCTGCTGCTCTCTGTTTCTCCAGCACCTCACTGCCAGCTTCCATATATCAGGCCATCAGATGGATGGGTACCTGTCCAGCTGGCCTACCTGCACTGGCACTTGCTTCTTTTTACTCTGCTTTCCTCCCGTTTATGCCTTGATGGTGTTTGGCACAGGAAAATCTAAGATGGGTGCTCTGCACAATATGAGCATTTCATCCCTGTGTGCTTCCTTCAGACTCATATGTTTGAGGACAACTTCTTCATGGGATGTCTGGCAAGGGAGAGCAGCCCAGAGCTTCAAATGTCACTGACTATGACCCTGTGAAAGCCAAGCCACATAGATGAACTGACCCAGTCCTCCAGAGCAGGGGTTCTTAACCCAGGGGGATTTCAGGATACTGTGAACTTGGATGGGAAAAAAATGACATATTTGTTTTAACTAACCTCTAACTGCAAGCCAGCATTTTCTTCATGAATGTAGGTAAGAAACCACAATGGCATTAGCAGTACCTGTGACTTTGTCACCAAAAAAAAACAGATGTTTTCAGATCACATTACAGCTGTTAGATATCTCAAAATATAGTTTACATCCATCAACACTTTGAAATTATGGTAGTTATTAGGATCCATAGGAAGGGCTCCATAGGCTTCACCAAACTGCCAAAGGGGTGCATGGCACAAAAAAGTTGAGAACCCCCGCCCTAGAAGGACGACATCCCCTAACTTCAGCATGAGAAAATAAGTCAGCAGATGGCAGAACATGGGTGTGTTCCCCCCTTGGGTGTGTTTTGTACACTCAGAACTAGCAAGGACATGAAATGAAAATTTGTAAGCTCAGCAGAGAGCTCAGGTTTTTGTGAGAGTGGTCAAGACCCTAACAGGGCCTAATTTTTAAAAGCTTACACACGAGGGGGAAAAAGACGTTTCTTCAGAAACTATTCTTGATTTAGCCCCTTTTGTGAGTTCTTTTGCAGCTCTAGCTACAGACTGCAGGTTTCCCTCTTCAAACTCCCAGGAAAATGCTGACACACTTGCTTTATAAAGTGAAACTGCTTGTGGCTTCACTGAACAGGATTTTAAAGACCAAAAAAATTTCTTGATGGGTAAAAGCTGCTTTAGTTGCAAAGAACAGAGAACATGCCAAGCGGAAGTACCTCCAAATCTAGTTTCAAATTCTGGGTGAGATAGGAAAGATGGTAATGGATTCATTGGTGAGATAAGAAAGCAGCTATAAATCAAATGTGTATGAAGGTGTAGGAGCTCAAGATGAGTCACTCTTCTGCTTCTGTCTTCAGATTTTGCAGGGAGATGGATGCATACAAACAGCATGATGGGAAAAATGGCACCTACACATGGACCTGTCACAGTGTTTCCACGACAACAGCCCCTGGATGTGAACACTTTGTCCTGATATATAACTAGCCTGACAAGAGAATCAGAGCTTTCCTTGCTGTTTTGTTTATTTTTTTAGCTTATTTAAGTTTAGTTCTTACATTACTCACATACTATCAGTCCTTATTTTACCATGGGTTCAGATTTCATCTCCATGTAAATGAGAACACTATTTAGGCATGACCTGCTCTTTTTTAGTGATGCTCATAAGTAATTGTGAATGAAATGGAAACTGCTGATTTACAAACATACAAATATCAGGAGGTTCCTCGTGACTCTTTACATGTCACTGTTTCAGTGTTTTGGTTAGCAATTGTGAAAGAATGCATGTTGATTCATTTTATTTTGTTTATTTTTGTGTATTTCATATTCAGTTAATTTTAGTGTTTTTCATGTTCCGTCAAAAAAAAAAAAATGACCAAAAACCTCTGGCTGTTGCCATTTTCGCAGACATTTGTGGACGCACTTAGGGTTAGGGTTCTTTATCTGTCATTTTTAATATAGCTATCTATTTTCTTCTTTCCCCTTTTTCTGAATTGGACAGACAGACACCGCACTTGACAATCTTAAGCCATAACTTTCCAACCAGCCTTTTTGTATCTCATGCCACCATTCTGGGATCTCTTCTTGGGATCCCTTTGATTTGATTTCCCTTAAAGGGTTAGGGTTAGGTGCCATTTGCTCTGTGTGACATTTGAATTTGGTTGCTCCAAGATTGCTGTACAAGAAACAAGCAGAAGTTCACATTCCTCACAGAAAACCTACTACTGTGTGTTATATCGTTTCTTTGAGACATATAAATTTTCTGAATTTGTTTTATTATAGCTGGTGGTGGCCCAGCTACTATCTACCTGTCTGCTAACCAGTTTCTTTTAGAATGGTGGTTACATCCATATAAAACTGGTAACCTAAGAAGAAGAATAACTTTCCCTTGATTGTAAAGTGACTTCCAGAACTGGAAATTCTGCTGTCCCATTATACATGGATGGGGTGACCTAATGGACTGTCTCCAATCTGCATGCACCCCATTCAAGAGATGGAAACGCTGCTGCAAAATGGCAAGTGGGAATGATTCAACTACTTTTAAATGTGACCTGAGGTGTTGTTTTGAAAATAGATAAAGAATCACTGTAACTTACAGGTGAAAATTCAAATGGTGGCAGAACTTTCCAAATGCATCATCTGCAGTTCTGAGGACATCATCTAGTTCCTATTGTCTTCCAATGACAACAAGTCTCATTCGAGAAAACAAATATTGGGATATTTAACCTTACATTTAACATTTACGGTTTTGAGGGCACTTGTAGGATTTAATTTTCATTATTATGCCATTAATATTGTACATAATTAAGACAATTTTTCTGATGAGTCTAAATAAATATGTTGCAGTACAATATTCTCGTAGAACTGAACAAAATGCAAACCTTAGTTAACGAAGTTGTTTGTAATATCAGTCGGTATGGAAACATAAAAAATGGGAAGCTTTAGTTCTGTATTCTGAATAAAAACAGCCACTCAACCTTTATATAAAATGGATGTTTATATAATAGAGTCCTCTACAACAGAAAACGACTACTATGGCTTATGAAAATATACCTTTTTCATAAAAATGGATTATTACTCACTACAATGGCATTTCCCATATCATTTCCAAAAGTGGTATTCATCTCATGACTGGTATTCTGTACAGCGGTATTACTGCTTCACATTATGGCACAGAGACATACACTTGGTGCCTCAGTGGGATCAATCTGCATAACATCTTGTTATATCAGATGTATGGCCCTCTAAACTACCCCATAAACAATGACCACCAGTAGTTTTGAATGGTGCCGACTGGACTTCGAGTTTCTCTTTTAATGCTCACTTAACTTTGCTGTGATTTCTACCCTGATATAAGTGGACAAAAAAACATCTGGTAATAAGGAACATTTCCTAGTTGGCTGGTTTTGTGTGGTACAAGAAACTAAAGGTGCAACTGACTGACAAAGGGGAAAATGAGAAAACTGTCTAATTGCTATAATGAATCTTTCACTGAAGATGTTGCATATATGGCATTCATATAGATCCAAATAGATGCCTATGAGGCTCCCAGTGTCCCATCATCCATCACTTGAAACAATGCACCTCTTTGTAGGACAGAATAAGGGATGCCGTCTTGGCGGTACCAGATTAGTGGCGAATGATGATGATGATCCATTCCCTACTTTATCAATGTGGCATCCGTATTGCATGGGGTAATTCTCTCTGAAGACTGATGATGTCATATGGCGAAAGAGCCACTAATGTAATTGCTTCTCTTGTGAGATCTCTCTAGAATTTGGCCTGCAGAAGGAAAATTCAGCTTTGTGCAAAACTTTTCAACAGGTGCACACATAAATCAGCATTAGGCTAAAGTGCAAGCTGGCTAACATGGTACTGTAGAAATCCCTCCACTTTCACCTCGGTCTCCCTTATAACAGGTCTTCCTTCAAATGGAGCCACTTCTTTTTAATAAGTCCTCATTGTTCTTCACATCTGTCATTTTTAATATAGGTATATATTCTCCTTCTTTCCCCTTTCTCTGAATTGGACAGACAGACACCGCACTGGACAATCTTAAGCCATAACTTTCCAACCAGCCTTTTTGTGTCTCATGCCACCATTCTGGGATCTCTTCTTAGGATCCCTTTGATTTGATTTCCCTTAAAATAGTTCCTTAGGTACTCAGATATGCTTCTCTCATCACTTCTGTGCATCTGTCCACATGTTTGATTTCCTTTTTTTACTCGTCTGTTTTAGACATCATCTCCAGTCCCCCCTTTCTTGTGTTCTTCTTTTCTTATCACTCATAAATACAGCATCTTAAACCATCTTACTCTTGCCTTCTGCTTCTGTCTCAAAATCCTGTAACAGACTTGCCATAATATAAAAATTGCATTCCAATAGATTCAATTCTAATAAATAAACATAAAACACGAGCAATTTAAGTGATTTTTAAAATTAAGTACAAAAAGGTGCGGAAGGAATTGAAACAAAAACTTATACAACTTTAAACACTGAAAGCTAAGTAAAAACTAACTTTAAAGGCACATATTGAATGACACCAGGGATCATTTGTGTGGATTTGTGTTCAGGTGTTTTCATCATTCCTCATGTTTTCATCCCCAAGGTCGAAAGGCATTAAACTATGACTAGGGGGCTGAGTGCTAATGAGTTAAGATGCATTTCTACAGGAATTGCACCAGTTATATCCCATACACATCGCACACAGGGCAGGACAGAAACCAAGAGAGAAACTGACAGAGGCAAATGGAAAGTGTGCTTTTAGTGAAAGGAAGATTCATTTGTTTGCCAGACCTTTAAAAAAATTAATAAATAATAACCAAGAAACGGCTCACTGTCAGTGATGAATTGAATGTTAACCTTTATTAAAAATCTTGCCCATGCCCCAGGTAATAAGCTTCCTTAATGGAAACTGTTATTTGAGTAGCAACCAAAGACCCGTCCAATAATTATCCCTTATGGTCTTTTGTAAGTAGCACTGATGCACTGATTCATTATTTATCTGAAATTATAAAAGTGATACATTTTACTGTGTTTTTGACAAATATGTTAAGGTTGGTTGTTGCAAAATCATCGTCAAGTAACTTTTTTTAATGTTGCAGAATCGTAAGAATTGAAGTAGCCAATCAAAACATTTTTGACAATAGAAATTTTAGTAGATATTAATACATACAGTGACATTAAGACAAGCTGTGAAGGTAAATTATAGATGTTGATTTTGGATGAAGTCTGCAGTATTTCTATAAGTAATAGTAAAATCACCCTAGGAAATCAGGTTAAACATTTTATGATTGAGGAGCCAATTTAACCATCTTTGTTCGCCTCGAGTTCTGCAATATAATATCTTGGGTGGAAAAGTTTAATGTGGATAGTTTTTAGAAAAAACAAAAAATCTGTCTCATTTTTATTCAACAGCAATTTGCTGTGGTGGCTGAGACTTAAATCAAAAAAGAGTTTTCTAAAACATCTCCTTATTCAAAGACAGATACTACATAGTGTTTATAAAATATTAAACATTGTGTTAAGATGCTTGAATGAAGAATTAAGCTGCTGGTTTTGATGTACATGGTACTGAATTTGTAAACCAAAGACTGGTCCAAATCACTGTCAAGATAATATTGAGATCTGAATAAAAACCTCCCAATTCAAGATTGGATTTAGTCTGCTCTCTGCAAAAAAAAAAAAAAAAAAAAGACCAGACACCTTCTTTGACATGGCTACCATCTGGTGCTGTGGCTGCCGGTCCTATGTTGGGGGTGTAGAGCCCAAATGATCTGACTCAGAATGACCCTCTTTCAGAAGAACTCTAAATATTGTTTCTAAGCCTACTTATTTACAGCAGCCCTCCAGGGTGAGTTAAAGCTTGTAGAAAAAACTTTAAAATGAATGAGCAGTAATACAGTACTTTAATTTTTAAGATTACAAAGGGCCATTTCCTGCAAAGAAACTGTGATGCATCAATTATGAAACAAAAAATGAAGGCAAACTTTTCCATTTTGTATTTTAAAAAAATGCTTAAGGTTTTCACTTTGCTCCAAATGATTTCACATTAATGTTACTTACTGCTTATGTGGAATTAAGTTGTCCGGGGCTCCTATGTGGTTCCAAGCAATTTTTAGTCAGTTTTTCTGAGTCCGGTTTAGCTTTCTGGGAGAAAATTCATCTTGGTGCACATGCAAGCTGCTCTGTGTGAACCCATAAGGGGAGTGTAACTATGGGGGTGCCATAGTGGTGCTGTGGGTAGCGCTGGCGGCTCATAACATCTCGGCTGCTCAGTTGCACACAGGTTTGAATCCAACTCAGCCTGAATGGAGTTTGCGTGCTCTTTCAGATTCATCTGGGCTTCCCCCAGGTGCTTTAGTGTTTCAGGTGGCCGGGTGATTGTCAATTATCCGTTGTGTGTGAGTTAGTGTGTTTCTGTTAAGGGTGGATAGATACTAGTAGGCAGCTTACTGCAGTGATTCTAGGTTTGTCTAAGTTACCTTAGAAAAAGCTCAATAGAATAGAGGTGTTAGCTCAATAGAAATAAACAATGCTAACACATTATTCAAATGGTAGTGATAAAGGGCTTAGAGATGTAGGCTTGTAGCCTGAAGTTCATAAAGGGTGTAATACTGTTGAACAAACTGTTGGAACAAGAGAAACATCTGCATAAAAATGATGTTGACACTTACATCCTTTCACATGTCTGAAGGGATTGTGAGACCAGTGCATTGTGAGCGGACTTGGGCGTCAGCAGTTGATTTGCAAATAATTCTTTTCCTTAATCAAAAAGCAGCAGGCAAAAGTGAGCTATGGCCTGCCCTCTCGATCAAAAAGATGGTTTGCACTTCGCGGCCAGGCCAAGGTGATTGTTCTCCTATTACCATAGCTTCACCGCCATTAGCAGGCACACATTCCGCTCACACTTCAGCATCGTCGCCATAACGATTTGTGCAGCCCGTTTCAAATCAAAGATGATGGTTTATAATCAGAGGCGAATTGGGGCTGCCACCGCCGGTCTGTGTCTTTGGCCTGATCGTCACGCTGCAGTGATTTTTCCATTTTTACACAATATGCTAGAGAGCACTATGTTAAGACATTAGAGTGCCTTCTTT
Source organism: Arapaima gigas (assembly GCA_900497675.1). Classification (NCBI taxonomy): domain Eukaryota; kingdom Metazoa; phylum Chordata; class Actinopteri; order Osteoglossiformes; family Osteoglossidae; genus Arapaima; species Arapaima gigas. Next base: position 896,918 of record UFQX01000005.1, on the reverse strand, counting down.
GCCATTGCTTTGCAAACTGTAGTGCCACCAAAGGACTGCTGTGCGGATTGTAATGCCAGAGATGAAACAGACGGGTGCCGGGGACGGGGGTGTGTAGAGGCGTTGCGATGAAAGGTGGGAGAATCGCTTGCTGTCAGACAGCTCCTCCACTTCCTGAATAAAGCTACTCCCCTTTGTGTGCGGAAGGACTGCAACAAAGCAGAGGTTCAGGATGAGATCCCCAAAGGTCATTTAAGTGTTGGCACCATGGATGGGCTTTACGGTCTGAACAGAGGGAGGTTAACGTGTGTGTACCACCAAAAATACATGCAAGGGAGGTGCTGAAAAAAACATTATAGCATTTCAGCCAAGGCCTAATACTAGAGGCTTTGTCTATAATGGAAAGCAGAGCTCTGTATAATGCAAAAGTTTGTAACTGAGATGATCTTGCTCTGATCTGTTTCTTGGACTTCTAGCATAAAGTTAATTCCTACAAGGGAACCATTAATACACAGACATCCTTTCATCTATCATTCCATACAATCATGCATCTGTCCACCCATCTGTTTTTAACACCTCCAATCCCGGTGAGGTTCAAAGGACAAAAGGTGCTACACGTCCTGGGTCAGCTGTCCCCGCCCTCCCAGATGAATAGATGAATCACCCTTTTCCCAACTTGACAATAAAATGATCTCAGATTTGGTGGTGCTGATCTTCATCCTGACTGCATTACACTCAGTTGTGAACCACTCTACTGTATATTGAGGCTAACAGGACATTGTTTGCAAAAATGTCATTATGGCTGCAGCCTTTCACTTGAAGGTTGCAAGTCCACCTCCCATCTCCTGTTGAGCAAGGTACTTATCTTCAGCTGCTCTAGTAAAATTTGTCCAGGTATAAATGGCTAACCATTTAAATAGCTCAACATTGTCAGTCACATTGAAAAGTGTGAAGAGTGTCACAGAAAAGTGTCAGTTAAATAAATAAAATGTAAATGAAACTGTGTTTGAGGGTGTGGTACTTAAATTTCTACAGAGGTCTAGCCAGCAGCCAGAGTCTAAAATTGTAACTTCTGCTGCATAGAAGCTTTGGTTGAGTGATGACAAAATAATTGTATTTAATTTTATTTCTGACTTTCATGGAGCAAGTCATGCTTATAGTGGCAGGAGTCAGTAAAGTTGAGCTACTGCTTCCCAACCTTGAAGATGGAATGTAAGCATTAGAACATTAGAAACACACACACACACACACACACACACACACACACACACACACACACACACACACACAGAGTTCTTTGTTCACATATTCTACTTCTGCGGTGAAAAATTCTTTTTGACACTGGATATGGTAATTGTCTCTGGTTTGATTAATTTAATAGGAGTTTAATCCCTCATCTGGGTTTACTTACAAAATTAATCAATTACAAAAAATAAAGAGCTCAGGGCAACATTTCACTGACACTCAGTGTAGAGAATATTCATTCAGTTGTGCAACATTTGCTTGAAAATATGTAAAATAATGACAGAGAAATGCATTGCACAAGACATTCCACATGGAAATTGTTGTTTTTCTGCTGCCAGTCAGCTGCAGGGCTGCAGCAGAACATGCTGAAGGGACCCAGCCAGCTGTAACTACCACAGAGACGTGAGTCATTGCAGAACATGGCCAGTACAGCAAACCAAAATATGGATTAATCCATGAAAAATGCCAGGTATGGAAGGAAATGACTGCAGGGAGTGGGGAAGGAGCTGTTTACTGTGGATTTCTCCAGCATTTCCATATCCCCTCCTGTCCATCCTTCCAGAACATTCCCTACTTTTCTGCAACCTGCCAGTTTACTTGCATTTTCTTCAAAGGTTCCATCAGGATCTGCCTCACATTAATGATTTTTGGAAACGCTTGAATGAGAGCTTCTCTTGGTCCTCAAGATACTTTCAGTTTATCATGGAACCTTGTTCGTAACTCGATTTGCTCATAAACCCATCATTACAATAAAAAAAAGCTCAGCAATACAGACGTTCCTCGATTTATTCATGTTTTAGGTTCTATGAAAACTTTAAAGTTCTAATAAAATAAATATTTGTTTGAAGATTTCAGCATTTTTTTTGTTTTCATCAACCACTTGTCCCATGAACAGTCTGTTTGCTGAGCCTATTCTAGGCCCAAGGCAGAGAAGACTGTGGATGGGGCACCAGTCTATCACAGGACTTTTTAAAATGATTTTTTACTAACTTTAAAGAACACGTGCAACTTTGATCAAGATCTGAGCAATTTCTCTCCTTTAATCTATACAACCAATAAAAGCATGACAGAGATGTACCCAGATTAATCCATCAGGTAGGTTCTGTAATTTTGGATACAACTAAAATATGTAAAAAGTCAGTGAGTTTTAACATTTTATTAACTTCAGTTAACAAAAAAGTAAAAGATGACCAAAAATAAAAGTATATCATCTCCTCAAACTTATTATCACTGCCAATGTGCACTGATTCCTGCCATAAATATGTGTAACATTCTTCTTCTCATTCATCCCCAGCACTGGCAAATATAGTGGAAGGGAGATGAGTTATTCCTCGTTGGTTTGGGTGCATTTTCCTGCCAACTAAAAAATCAGTGTGGAAACATAGGTGACCTACTGTGTAGCAAACACATTATAACAAATAAGTGATGAAAATGCAATTCAAAGTAAATAGAGAAAAATATTCACATCTTTGAAAATTCATAACAAAAACATTTGTGATACAATAACCAATTACAGCGAATTATTTTATGTTCAGATGCTAATATTCATACTACTCACAAATTGATGTATTTCGACACAGATGCTTCTTTATTTTTCAGTAATGTCCTCTCTGCCCCCCAAGTCTGTCTCCTCTTACAGAGCGGATTATCTGAAAAGTGACAAATCAAATTAACCAAAAAGTCCTTTCTAAATAATAAAAGTGCATTTTTTAAATAAATAATTCACTTTTGCCCACTTATTTTGGGACCAGATTTTGTCAATTAAATGAATTTTTAAATAAATAATATTGACATCTTGCAATCCTGTATCAGAACATGGCTACCAGAGGGCTCTACTGGCTGGGAAGCTGCCTTCAACAGTCCAGCCTGCAGTTCTGTGCCCAGTGTGTCCTTTGTCCCCCAGTCACTGCGAATACACCCACATACACCCACACTTACTGCACCTCCCGCTTCCCTACACACAGCTTCTGTGGACAGCACCATGCTGCATTTGGCTACATAGCTCTCTGTGTTTCTGTGACCATGAGAGGGAGGCCCATCCAGCAGCATGAGAAACAGACAATTTTCCATGAGCTCACAAGGAAAAGTGCTCCACAAAGTCAGCGTTTCACATGTGACTTGATGTAATGCTAAAAACAAGGTGCACTTTACCCTTTAATCCTGTGCCTGTAAAAAAACATTATACACATATTTACAAGGATAGATATCAGAACATTGTGAGTAACATTTAAGAATGATGTCAGATAAATAATTATAATAAAAATTTAAATTATTTATACATATATATATACACATATATATGTATGAAGAAAAGTGAAGGTGTGTTTTATGAAAGGAAACAGGGACTCGGGGTAAGCAGCAGCGGGCCAGATGAGCAGGCTGACAGGTCGCCCAGCACTGCTGCAGACTCTTTATTAGCTGCTCCATGTTGGGACAAGGAGGCGCCGCACCTCCTTTTTGCTGTCTGTGGCTCCTCACTAACTCGACTCCCACTATCTGCAGGCGGCGAGTCTTGTGCCTAGGGGTGATGGGTAGGGTGCAGGAGTGGATATGGGGAGGGGGCAGCACATAGGCCAATTTGTCTCTTCTGGTTTCAGGGTTCATGTGCAGGCAGTGTGTCTTTATACACTGTGTTCTGTGCTTAAATTAATGTACTTCAATAATCCATAGATCTTCGGGGCAGTGGGTAGCACAGAGCTGTCACCCACACACAGGTTTGAATCCCTCCTCCTTCTGTGGTGCCCTTGATCAGGGTACTTAACATGCATTCATACAATTAATAGTACCCAGCTACATAAAGGAAGTTAATGTTGTGAGTCACTGGGAGAAAAGCTAAATTATTACATGTATTCACTTTTAACCGGAATCAAACTGGCTATTTTTCACAGCTACATATAACGTTACATAATTGTGAGTTTTAATAACTTGTTGAAAGAGCAAATGCAAGGTTGTCATGTTCGTCATACGCCCTGCTGTTATTACACTTTACAAACTGCACTCTGCTATATATTTCAACTCTCCTGTGTAGCTGCTCCCGCTGTGATGCCTCACAACTGACATGTTGTGAGTGTAATGTAAACATAGTGCTGTTGTTGACTCATTAGAGTCGTCTTAGCTCCTGTAACATCGTACAAACTATCTGTTCATTATATGAGTTTCGGTAACTAATTAATGAGATGCACTGTGGTTCATTCAGCAAGGCTTCAAACGCTGCTGGGGGAATATCTACATCACACTTTCAAATGTGGAAACACACATCACATTTTCTGTCAGACTTGTTGGGGGGTAAGAAAGAAAATGGAGCACATTTAGGTTTCTGGGCACATTTAAACTATGCACTATGAAAAAAAAACAATGGAACATAAATTGAGGATGCACTTATTTCTCAGAAGAGGATAATCGGGGTGCTCCGGTTTTCTCACACAGTCCAAAGACATGCGTTTTAGGTTAATAGATCACTCTCAGTTGCCCTTTGTGATAAGTGTCAGTGAAATGTTGCCCCGGGCTCTTTATTTTTTTAAATTTATTTGTTTTGTAAGTAAACCCAGATGATGGATTAAACCCGTCAAATTAAGCAAACCAAAGGCAATTATCATATCTGGTGTCAAAAAGAATTATTCATGGCAGGAGAAGCAGAATGTGTGAACAAAGGAGTGTGTGTGTCTCCATCCTTTAATGGACTGAGTACCCAGTGAGGTGCCCACTGATTTCAGGATAGGCACCGATCCGCCTTAACCAAGTTAGTTAATGGACGGATGGACGGACAACAATACGGTTAAAGAATAAATATTGCAAGGCCAAATTGTTACATTTTATACATTAAAGTTTCAAAATTATGAAACCTACTTAGACTGTATTTATTGAGACATTGTGTAAAAAATTTGATTGTTCCAGAATGTTTCAGTTAAAACGTCATTAAATTCTCCTGATCTATCTTGATTGTAATTTCACTGCAATATCCTTTATTAAGCTTATATCTGGGGGAAAAAATCTCAGCTGGAAGATAACTTACAAGAAAGAAAGAACATCTTGCTTAATGCTGATAAACACAGGCAATGGATTATATCCTAACACCCTGGTAATTGGTTCCTTGGGGCAGAAGACTGGAGGCTTGAGGAGGCTCTTAGTGAAGGTAAGACTTTGTGGAAAGTGGCCAGCTGACGGCAGCACTAATATCTCTCTTAGCTTGATCTTCAGCGACACCCTGTTTGTGTGTTGTTCTCATGAATGAGACTTAGAGGCAATTTGCTGTTGTCTTTCTCCATCTTTTCACTGCTAGATCCCGACAGCTGAAGCAGTATCTGGACATCCACTCAACTTCTCCATCTTCATCTGGGTCTATCTCCCCTCAAAGTATCAGGATTCTCCAGAGGTCCTTGCCCCCACGAACGACAGCACTACTCTGAACTCCAGCGTACCCTGACTTTGTACCTGACCTCGTCTACTTGCTCCAAGATCGATCTGCTACTGCTGGGGTTTGACCTAAACGCCTTGGTTCTGCTGTTGTTGAGGTGCTGCTTCTTGGAATGTGGAAGAATGTGGCCCTGTTTAGCCTGGAAACCTGTAACTTGGTCAACCTGACCATGTGGCATTAATTAACCACTTGCACTCCAAAGCCCAGTGAATCCTGGGACTGATGCTTGGTGTGCTCATTGTGGGCATCAAATACATTATCAGCTTGGCCTCCTTCTACTACATCTCCTTCATCTTCATCTACCTCACCGTCATGTTTGATTTAGGCCACCCGGGTGACCACGATACTTTTTGGGCCTGGTGCCATTCTTCTCGTTTGTGGCTGCCCTCCTCAGGGGCCTCTATACAAGTTCAACAAGACCACCTGGTGTGAAACATGCTTCACTATCATAGACGGCAGGGTCACAAGGGTGCTGAAGCTGGTGAAGGTCATTGTCTTTCTACCCATGAACTACTTTTACTCCTATATTCTGGACACCATCTTCAAAAGTGCAAAAGGTGATGTACAGGACCCAGACAGTGAACAGATGACTGGTTGTGGTAACAGTCTGACTTCTTTCATTACACCATCAGCACACATTCCAGGTCAGTTACACTTTCACAATAATGTTGCCGACTGGCTCAGTTATTAATTTAACCAAAAATGATTTGATTATACAACCAGTAAGTGCTGGTGACAGTCAAAAGCATAGTGGTTAGAGCAGTTGCATCTTGCCTTGGAGGTCGCTAGCTTTAATCCCACCTCCTGCTGTAGTACTTGATGGAGGTGGTCACCCTGAATTGTATAGCTGTATAAATGGTTAAAGCAAGCAATTTGATGACCAACTAATCTGAAATGCATATTTGGACTGTGGGAGGTAACCAAAGCACCTGAAAGAAATATAGACTAAGCTGTATTAGAATCTGTGCCTCAACATCCCAGCTACTGGGAGGCAGCAGCGCTATCTGCTGTGCCACCATGGCTGGTCCATACATTTTATGTATTCATCTTGACAGTAAATATTCAATTATGTTGTATTACTTGTATTTATTATGCCTGTTTTTTCAATATATTATAACAGTACATCTTATATGTTAGTACATTAACTAGTCATTAAGTAATGTTACATTTGAACCTTAAGGTTAGAAATATTTTGTATTTGCTGTGGATCTGTGAGAGTGCAGTGAAACGACAATAATAATAAACCTGAACTTATTACAGCTCGGCCACTGTTCTCATCTAGAAACATAAACCTAATGTGTCTACTTGCTGCTGTGTTCCTCTCCACCAGGAGGTGTGTCCAGAGGCACTGACAGTTTCTGCTGGACACCGTGCTTCAGAGCAAGGGCCCCCCCACAGCACACCCCCATGCCTTCCAGAAACGAGCACAGGTCCTGGGCTGCTGTAACCGATATGACAGTCACACCCAGGAACTAGTAAAACTGCACCACAGCAGCACAGCCTGGCAATACGTGCAATACTGGGATATTAAAGTACTGCAGAAAGTGTGAACTTTGCCTCGCTGACAGTTCCAAGACGTGTGCTGACAAATGTTTGTTAAGCTGTCTTCCTGTGAATGAATACATTTCAGAATATTAACATTTAAATTACTCATTGCTTATCATTAACTTAACTCCTTATTAGCTATGCATAGTTGATGCGATGCAAGATTTAGTTTTCTCAAGGATCTTTGCTGACATCTAGCGGGAAGTATTGAAAATAGCAGAACATTTTTAAATTGCCCTGTATAACAAAAATTGCATGATCAAGGAAGTATGAATTTTAGCACAGTGTAAGTTTTTTTGCATGAGCTAAAGGCACACTAGTAAACATAGGGCACTAGCAAACATACAGTATTTATGATATTTCTTTTAAAAAGGCACTGTAGAAATGCAGACTTTTAGCGCAAGAGTTACTATTGGAACTCCGTACTGCTCAATACAGAGCCATTTCAGGTTTATCCTAGTTCATTAAATTCATGAAAGTTTTAGAACCATCTAGCCCAAATATTACATTAATTCTGGTAATACTTCAGGTCAGACCAAACAGTTCTCATGATAAACAGAAATTAAATTGTCTAAGCTAATTAACAGGAATTGTTTTCCACAAGAAAGATGTCACCCCCCCAATCACCCACTGAATTAGAAATATCCAAATATAACTTGATAATTTAAAATTGTAGACTGTGAGAATTAGAGGACGTAAGGCATTTTCTTCTTTTAAATTAAACTGTGTGTTGGTTTCTTGTTATCTTTTACCTGCCCTATTATTGCAGTATTGCCAAGGTCACAAAGTAGAAAGGTAAAAATTAATAAAATATATAATCAAATTTTCTGTTAATACTCTTACATCACTAACATGTGCAGTGTCATTTTTAATTTCTTCATTTTCACTTTGTGTTTTGCTATCAAGCAAGTCTGCGTGTTGTATTTGGCACATTGAGCAATACAATATATATACTACATCATCCAACCGTACCACCTTAAACTTCTCACATTTTGCAAATGAACTGCCACGTCAGCATGACATACACACTTCCTAGCCTTATTTCAAAGACAAAGGTAGATATTTTCAAGGTACTAAGTGGCCTTTTTAGCATTTAATGATGTTGACTAAACAAAAAGCACACTTAGAATGAGAAGTATCACTGTGCCAAATTTCAAACCTGTGACTTGAAAAAAAGTCCATTTAAAAAAAAAAAAAAAAAAAAAAAGAAAAAAAGGAAATCCTGGCATACCCCAAAAGCCCTTAACTGACTATAATAAAGGCAGGAGGTTCCATCTGTCCTGTTCAGGAACGTCTGCAGCTTTGCCCCTCATTTCAAAACTGCCAGGTTTACACTTCTGGACAATATGCCTGGACTTCCACACACAGCATTCTGTACCATGGAAGTATACTCAAACAGACTTGCACATCAGTAACATATATAAAAACCTTGTTTCCAATCTGACTTTTTTCCCCTCAAAGAAAAATGAAATCAGTACGTTGATTGGCTAAAATGACTCCATCCATTATAAACCCCTTGAAAAACATAGGAGCCAATGGCCCAGAATTACTAGAATTCAAGATGTAATGCTGTATGACATCATAAAATTAGTTACAGGAGCCATCAAAACACAATTACTGCAGCTACACTTTTCTATTTGAACTGTTCACCTCACATATCCATTTGGTTCACCCAAAATGGCTGTATTAACTGAAATGATGCCAAATAAGAATAATTCTTGGGGGGGGGGGGGGGGGAAAAA
>UFQX01000005.1:640331-887947 GCA_900497675.1 Arapaima gigas | reverse complement strand
TGGGGGGGGGGGGGGGGGGGGGGCAAAATCAGGAAACTAAATGGACATTAAAAACAAAACTTCCCACAATAAGACTAAAATTGTAAACTTTTCAACAAAGTAGGGTTCAATAATAAAATTTAATGTGCATTATGCCCTTATACAGCATCATGGTAAAAAGAAGTTTAATTTCACATCCATCAGCAAAGCAGCTGCATGTTAGCTGCTCTGGTTTACTTCTTTTGAATGTTTCTCCCGGTCTGGCATTCATTGTCATCCTCATCACTGGAACTCCCTGAGCTGTTGGCAACAGCAGCACTCAATGCCTGCAGGTCCTCCAGAACACAGAGCAGGTTTTCTGAGGGAAGGAGAAACACCAGGTAAGATGAGACCCATCTGGCACTCACATACACACAGGTAAAGAAAACCTCTAACTGTTTATCAGTGTTTTAGCACCAGGTACAAAAGCCCGTCTTACGTGAGGATGCCTTGGGCTGCTGCTCTTGATCAGCTGCTGATGACTTCAGAGCTGCAGTCCTAGCTTTTCTGTATTGTCTCAACAGCCCACTTTCACGTACTGTTGCCTAGAAATACAGATATTCAGCAAAAATGGCTTTAACATGCAGTCATACACCTGTTTTTTTAGTACATACATCTAAGAAAGGGAGTAAAAGAGCGACTTGCCAGAAGCAGGTTTCGATCTCTGTCAGTCTCCTGCAGAAGCTTCTGTAAATGCTCAATTTCACTTTTTGTCTGTTCATCCTGTAAGGAACGCATCTCCTTCTCTCGCTGCCTTTCACGCTCTGCCTGTCTCTCTGACTGCCTCAGAGTTACCACTGCAAGACAGGTCACACAAGCATCCATTTTTCTTCATCCTTTTATTGGTTTATATACACCCCTCATGGAGCCTCACATTTTTATACATTGCCAGCAAAATGGTTTTGCAAATTCTTGACACTTAACATAAAATGGTAAATAAAATAATACATTATAACTTTAAATGAAGCCAGACTGTCCATTCGGTAAGTATTCACCCCTTTTGCTAAGATGCAATTAAACCCAGGGGCAAAATAAAAATCACTGAGATTCTGTAGTTGGTGTGTTTATTTACAAAAAAATGGTAAACATAACAACTAAGGGACCTTTTGGCAGGGGAGGGGGGGGGTGTTTAAGGTGATACCAAGGACATGAGGAGATGAAAGAATGTTCTCCTCAATCACCATGAAGCCCAACATGAAGAGAATGCACCACAGTTGGAAGTTGTGCAGCAGGTGTCCATGCTGAAAGTCACTTGCCAGGGTCACCAAAGACAGTCCTCCATAGCACAGGTGAAAGAAAATGTTTGCAGACCTTCACAAATCTGTACTTTGGGTGGGTAAAAGTTTGAACTTGAATGAAGTATCTTAGAGTCTGACAACAGGAGAGAGATGTCAAAACTAAATGCAGGAGGATTCTCTGTTGTCTTATGTGACCAAAATGTTAGTTTTTGCCATAAACACTAGGTGATAAATGCTTGTAGCAAATGTAACAGAAAACTTTCTGCCCCTTCACTAAATATTCTACATGGAACATTAACGGTTTTTTTTTTTAAAAAGTAGTTTAAACAATACCCACACTCCCACTAATATAAACATAGTGAGAAACAGATTAAGCATGTTTCAACTGACTTCACTGAGGATGACAAAAACCAAAGACAAACCAGTTTAGCACCAATAACTGAATAACCAGGTAAATATCTTACCTCAAATTCTAGCATTCATTGATAGCATTAGATATGCAACATGTACATATTTTTATATCATATATACGTGTGTGTCTGTTTAGGATTTTTTCTAAATCACCACCACACCATCTAACAGTAACCATCTCAATCCCAATACAATTAAAGGTTCAAATTAAAAAAAAAAAAAAAAAAAAATTACTATTAGAAAGTTTCTCTCTCTCTGACCTTTCACGCACACTAACAGTAATTTTTGCCATTTGTGTTTTCTCTACATAATCCATGGCAGCAGGACATTTAAAAATAAATTAAACAGTTTATTACACATTTAATTTACCGTGGCATGAAAACTACCGTAGTTACTACAAGGGAGGCGTTTAAAAACAGCCATCTACACAAACCATTTTATTTTGAATGTTTCTAGCCCTATGGTAAAAGACTGATATTCTCTCTAAACCTTTACAACTGGTGGGTCTGCATTTAAGAGCTGTCAATATTTTGGAAGAATTTTTTTTAATGTGTAGTTCTGTAGACCACAAGTGGAATTCCTACCAATAACTCTTAAAGTAACTAAAGTGTGTGCATCATGGTATAAATTTTTTCCATGCCAGAGATTTACCCTATAAAACGAGACCTACTTAAGTACCATCGTACCTGCTTTGGTGTGCTCCCGTCTGGCTGCGTTCAGCTGGGACTCCATCTCCCGAAGCCGCTGTGCGCACTGAGCTTCTGCCTCCGACATCATCTCCTTCAGGACTGAGGTAACCAGAGTTAAGCACTCTACACTCAAAGCTTCTTGAAATTACCATATAGAGTACATAGATAAACTGCATTTTAATCAAAACTACAATAACTGGTATTCTATCAGTAAAAGTAAACAAGCATTTCAGACACTGTTATAAGGCATTTAAATCAGATAAGTACAGTGGATCCTCAGCTTATAAACAAAATAAGGACCAGATGTTTGTAACTATTTGTTCCCAACTCAAGTCACTTTTACTACTAAGTAGCAATCAATAAAACGTGATACAGTCCTTATTAATGGTTTAGACCACCATATATCCATTATCTATAACTGCTTGTTCAGTAGTGCCCTGGAAGCATATAATGTGAGGCAGCACAGGCCTGGACTTGATGCCACTACATCACAGTGCAGCACTAACATTTTTTAACTTTTAAATCTGACACAGTAGAGAATAAATCATCCCCAGAATTCGTAACTGAACTGTTGTATCACAACGAGCCAATGTACAGTTCAGTACTAACAAGATCCTGCAGGACTTGTTTCCTGACCTTTTCTACTCTCCTCCTGTTGACTGGCCAGCTGGACACGAAGCTGAGCCAGGGTGTCCGCGTGCTCCTGCACCTCCTGCTGGGCCTCCTGTAGCTTCCATTCAGCCTGCGAGCAGTTCTTCATCAACTGCAGTTCCTCTTCCCTGCTCTGCTGCAAGGCTTGTCTCAGCTGCGTCAACTCTGACTCAACTGGGGACAGAAAAAGGGCAAACACAGGGTAAACCTGGTGAAAACAGAGTATTGGGGGGGGCAAAAAAAAAAAAAAGTGTCAAAGTTTAGCTGGCAAAAAACTAATGCCCAAAGATTTTCACATGGTAAATCCTCTGCTGAATGAAGACAAAATATGGGAACCTCAGTGCCTCCACTGGATTAAAAATAACATTTAATGCTGGATGTCCTTAGGCTAGGAATTATTTTACCATGTCGAGTATTTAAACTTTGGGGGGGGGGGGGGGGGGGGGCCCGGCCCTAAGGGCCCTTTTTTTNGGGGGGGGGGGGGGGGGGGGGGGGGGGGGGGGGGGGGGGGGGGGAGGACCTGGCCTTACAGGCCATTTTTTTCCCTTAATGGAGTGTTCCTACACCTAAAATTAAGCCTCAAGTATTTCACTTGTTTTTGAAGATTCGTACAACATGACTGTATAATTCTCTGTGTGATTTATACAAAATATTAGCAACACGGTAAAAAACATCATATTGTTTAAACTTAGAAAACACAGCAGAACAAGACAAAACTATGTAGCTCAAAAATGAGTGGGGCGTCAAACATACACTGTTCACGGGCCTCGGAGAGAGCCTCCTCAATGAGGCTTGGGGTTCGCTTCAGCTCCTGTGCAAGCCTGTCCCTCACCTTACTTGTCATTACGAGCTCTGCCTGCAAGTCACTGTAGGAAGATCTGTAGAATGAAGCAGCCAGCAAAGCAAGGGCAGGTTGAGTTATTCCAAGAGAGGAACTTAGGAAGCTACAGTGCATTCAGAAAGTATCCAAACTCCTTTACTTTTTCACATTTTCTCCTGTTGCATTGTTCTGCTAAAATTAAGTTAATTTTTTCCCCACACACCAATCTATACTCAATGCAACATAATATCAAAGTGAAAACAGGATTTTAAAATGTTTTGCAAATGTATTAAAATTAAAAAAAACTGAAATATCACATTGACATAAGTATTCAGACCCTTTGCTATAACACTTTAAATTTAGCTCAGGTGCATTCCACTTCTCGACCAACTTTGAGATGTCTCTACACCTTGACTGGAGCCCACCTGTGATAAATTCAATTGATTGGACATGCATTGAAAAGGCACACACCTGTCTATATAAGGTCTCACAGCTGGCAATGCATATTGTTACGCCCCCACTACTGACTCCTGTCTAGGGCGGCGGAGTAGGAGCATAAACAACAAGCAGCCCACACAAAAATAGTGAAATAGGTGGTTTATAATTCATTCAGTGTATGATACAATATACAAGTATATACAAACAAAGGTGCTAACCAGGATAGAGAACTTGGACGGTGCCTAAGCAAAGAAAGAAACAAAAGTTGCCACTGACCTGATCTGTATTTTCAGTATCTTATCTATTCCTAATGTAGTGAAACAAAATAAATATCTACCTAACTACGCTAGTCTAAACTAACACGGACAATACAGGGGTTGACACCCACCCACTTACCTAATGTGTCTAACAGTACGTACAACCCTACGTGAAGTTCAATGTAGGTGCGCGCACATACTACCCTGTTCTCAATCCAAGCCAACAACCCAGTGAACAACGTGACATCAAGTGCGTGACTATTTACACCGTTGACTAGACAAAATCCACTATCCAAAACCAGAATCCTTAAGCCAAAACAAAGTCAAACCAGAAGTTACACGTAACATATAACAAAGCCAAATACAAATAGCAAACAGCAATCAAACGAGTGAGCCAAAAAGCTAGCTTTGGGGGTGTCGCGGTGCTGCTTATCAAGGGGAAAGCCCGCCCCCAGGTCATCGGTTGGCACATTCCAATAGGTTGATTGTCGATGATTGACGGATGGAGCAAACCACCTGTGACACAGAACAGAAGAGAGACAGGGGAAAAACAGAACAACAACCGCCAAACAGCAGGAGCAACACAGACACGTAACAATATCAAGAGCAAAAATGAAGCCATGAGGCCAAAGGAACTGCCTGTAGAGCTCAGAGATAGGATTGTTTTGAGGGCCAGATCTGGGGAAGGCTACCAAAAAAAAAAAAAAATCTGCTGCATTGAAAGTTCCCAAGAGCACAGTGGCCTTCATAATTCTTAAACAGAAGAAGTTTGGACCACGCAGGACTCTTCCTAGAGCTGGCTGCCTGGCCAAACTGAGCAAACAGGGGAGAAGGCCCTTGTAAGAGAGGTGACCAAGAACCCAATGGTCACTTTGGCTGAACTCCAGAGATCCTATCTGGAGATGGGTGAAACTTCCAGAGGGACAACCAATCTAGGGCTTTAGGGCCAGACAGAAGCCACTCCTCTGTAAAAGGCATATGAAAGCCCATCTAAAGGACTCAGACCTGAGAAACAAGATTCTCTGGTCTGATACAACTAAGATGGAACTACTTGGGCTCATCTTTCAGTGTCGTGTGTGGAGGAAACCAGGCACTGCTCGTCACCTGCGCAACACCATCCCAACAGTAAAGCATGGTGGTGGCAGTATCATGCTGTGGGGGTGTTTTTCAGCAACAGGTACTGGGAAACTCTTCAGGGTTGAAAGAAGGCTGAATTGAGCAAAGTACAGAGCTATACTTAATGAAAACCTGCTCCAGAGCACTCAGGACCTCAGACTGGGCCAAAGGTTCACCTTCCAACAGAACAATGACCCTAAACACACAGCCAAGACAATGCAGGAGTGGCTTAGGGAAAACTTTGAAAGTTCTTGAGTACTCCAGCCAGAGCCCAGACTTAAACCCAACTCAACATCTGTGGAGACCTGAAAATGGCAGTCCACCGACAGTCCCAAACCTGACAGAGCTTGAGAGGATCTGCAGAGAAGAATGACAGAAAATCCCCAAGTCCAGGGCTGCTAAGCTTTTTGCATCATACCTAAGAAGATTTAAAGCTGTAACTGCTGCCAAAGTTGTATCAAACTACCCTACTGTTAAGGGTCTGAATACTTATTTCAATGTGATTTTTCTGGGTTTTTTTTTTTTTTTCTTTCCCATAAGTTTGCAAAACATACTGAACTCCTGTTTTCACTTTTCATTATGGGGTATCGAATGTAGATTGTTTAAAATTCATCTTTTTACACATCAATTTTAGCATAACACTAACAAAATTAAGTAAAGGGGACTGAATACTTTCTGAATGCACTGTAAACGGCATGATACAGTGCAACGTACCTTCCACAGACAACCTCTGTCTGTTTAGTAGCCTGCTGCACCTTCCACAGTGCTTCTTTTCTCATTATTAGTCCTGAAGACATAAATGATAAAACCTTTCCTTATCTTGAGTACATTCTTTTAATTTTGATATCATATAGAAATTAAGATACTTTAAATCCCAAATCCTGCCTCTGTCCTTTTGAGCTGTTTTAATTATTATGGTCTAAAAGCTTTTTACTGATGGCAAATATGACCCACCTTGGATAGTATCAATTCTAAGATTAGCAAAAGTCAGTCTCTGGCCCAGAGTAAGTAGACAGGTTTGAGCTGCCTGCACCTCTATCACTTTGGCATCAAAGGACTGACTGAATCTACAAAGAGAAATAATTCATTTGGTTTATCATGAAAAACACCATTATGAACACTAAGCATTATGATTAACAATGCATGTTGAAACTTTAAGGTAGGCATTATTAAATTCTTTTGAATACACATTAGATTGTTACATGGTGTGTATCTAAAGGTTGAACCATTAGTACCTAATGAACTCAGAAAATGTCCCTTGATCTCTTGGCCTTACCTAAATGACCAATACAACAGTCTGCTGGGATACTACTATACCTTTTAACACTCTCTGTCAGGGTTTTTAGCGATGTCTTTGCCTCATGACATGCTTGCTTTAGCCTTGCATTTTCATCTTTAAGCTCACACAGCTCGTGTTCCAAAGTCTGCAACACATATCAGACCCCAGTGCATGGCACTAACTTTAAATTTCTGCAGTGAATCATTACATTCTCAAAGTGTCTAAAATAAATATCCTTTCTCATTTTAAAAGCACTTATAAACTGTGTGGAGAGCTCTTTGTTGGTTAGGTGGAAACATTTCGTTCCAAGCACTGAAAAAAGCTTTATTTTTTACAAGATTTAAAACTCCACAAGATCAGGGCTAACTTTTTAACAAAAACTTTTGTAACAGTGGGCTTCTCCAGCACACTCACCTGTCTCCTAACTCTCTCCAGGTCAAGTTCAGCACTCTTGTCCTCTAGGCTGCATTGAAGCACACTGGTCTGATGACTCTGTTTTTTCACCTCTTGCTCTAAATTTGAAATCTCAGCACAATATTATAACAGCTGAAGTGGACCTTTACTGAGCATTAACCATTTAAATTCATATTCCACCCCTTAATGTTTGCATCTACTCATGTGCACCTGTCCAAACATGATTGCTAAACATATAAGCGATCAACATCATTAGAAGTACAGCATTTAAACCAAAAATGCATTTATCATCTAAATATGCAGTGTTATGCATGCATAGCATGTTCTGGTCATATTTTAGGGCCTTACTGTGGCACCAAATTTGTTCCTCTCCTCTCGCAACTGTATTTCCTTTGAGCGAAGCTGCACCAGCAGAGTGAACACTTTCTCTCTCCAGCAGCGCAGAACTTTATGGAAGGCAGGACTTGTTTTCAACAGAGGATCTAAGAGGATCTAACAGGAAGAACCCAGAAGGTTCACTTGTAATCTATTAATTCAGTCATCAATAAAATAATTAGAAGGATATCAATTTTAAGCTGCCAGGTCATTTCAGTTAATACTGCAAAACTACAACACTCATGCTTACCTTCTCTTCCATCTCTGTCTCCTGCATCACCAGTATGTCATTCACAGAGTTCAGTCTAATGGTCAAAAGCTCCACAGTTGCCTGTAAAGCCTCTTTTTCCCTTTCCAACTTCTAAAGAAAAATGTTTTATTTTCAAGATTTGACATGAAAAAAAAAAAAACAAGATCTAGTAGAACCAGTAATAGCCTCAGCTTATATTTATCTAGATTTACTTGAATCGTGTGGGTTAGTTCTTCCCCTTCATGTCTCTGTGGGGCGAGCTGCCCGATGTAATTCCTCAGGCTTTGCAACATGGCTGACTGACCATCAAAGGCACTCTCCATTTCTCTGCATGGAAGGTAAGGCAAAAATGTTACATGAGGAAATAATGGCAAACAGATCCAAGATATTGTATAATAAAGTCCTCCTACTGTAATCCCTGTGTACAGCTGTGCAAATTACTAATTAGCATCAATAACAATCCCAAAAACTACAGCACAACCATGTAAGCAAGACCTTTAGAGGCCTCATTGTATTGAGCATCCGTAGTGAATGACACAGACATTGAATTTGGTGATTTTGATGGTCTAAAAAGCCTACTGTAGCTTTTCTCTCAGTCTGTCCCTTTCATTGCATGCTTGCTGCAGGCTGCCTTCAAGCTGGAGGACCTCTTGGGTGGAGCCGCTGAGTTTGTCTCTTAGCTCCGTACAGGTTTGTTGTAGAGCAGACACTTCTTTTTGGTGTCTTGCAGACAACTCTGCTAACTGCAAAAACATTCTACTGCATTAATATGAAAGCAAACTGCCCATTATTACATGCAGCTTCTAACATAAGACATTATGTCATTACAGTTAATGATTTTTACATTTTGCAATGTAAAATTTTGCAAACCCACAATATACTAATTCTGGAAAACCTGTTGTCACATTCTTGCTGCAACGGCAGAAAGTGAATGCAGGGATTTCTCTTGAACAAGAAATGTTCAAACCACAGATGCTAGAGCTATAGCTGGCAGAAACATTCATTGCAGCACTTGTAAAATTCCCTGCAGATCAGTATCAGTACCCAGCTCTGCTTTAATGGTAACAGAGCTCCCAAGAGATTTGACTTGCTAAATGAAATATTCATTCATTCATTCATTCATTCATTCAAAAAAAAAAAAAAAAAAAAAAAAGACCCACCCGACCCCCCTCACTCTCCAAATGGAGGATTTTTCACTACTTATTTCAGTCTGGTTATCAACCTAAAATTCATAAGACGACTTAAGACATCTCCAGGGCTAGTCATCCGAGTATCTGCAAAACCAAAACTAGAATTGGACATCTGGACATTTTTTATTGGACTGAAGATGCATATCTGTGTGACAAAGACTCTGGTTTCATGACTTGGATACACTACATGTTATCACATGATCTTCAGTTAGTTGAAATTATTAAGCTTTTGGGTCACGAGGTTCAGCAACAGAAATGTACCATAATCTTCTGAACTCTGGTCCAGATAAATATTTAGGAAATTTTGTTTGGGAAAGAACAGGACTAAGAACAGGTCATTTAGGCAGAATTGATTTTGTATTTTTTCCCCACAAGCCCTAAATGATTAAAGAGCTATCTGATGGTTGTTTTTACTTTTAGTTGTTACCATTAAGGACATACATTATCAGAAA
This sequence comes from Arapaima gigas, assembly GCA_900497675.1. NCBI lineage: Eukaryota > Metazoa > Chordata > Actinopteri > Osteoglossiformes > Osteoglossidae > Arapaima > Arapaima gigas. The sequence goes on along the minus strand of UFQX01000005.1, from coordinate 878,349 downwards.
TATGTATTTCCCTATGTGCTTATCCTGCTTTTGCTAGTTCATAAAACCCCTTTGAAACACCGTTGCTAAAGAGAAAGCCCCCAAAACTAAGACAAGGTCCACGAAAAAGATAGATTTCAAAACTTACAACCTGCTATTTGTTTCAGCAATGAGCCATAAGGTAAAAACAAGAGCATCGGACTTATTCCCATCCCCATCTATAGATCCAATATCTTTAACTTATCCTGGTCAGGGTCACAGTGGTCCAGAAGCTGTCTTGGAATCACTGAACACTGGAACGGGGAAACTATATCCTGGATGGGACACCAAACAATCCATTTCAGGGTAACTACGCATCTTCTTTAGAACAGGTAAACCCAGTTTTGATCCTCTCCCAGAGCCTGCCATGTATGTTTGTTCCAAACTACACAACAGATCGTAGCTGAAAGGACATTTATATTTCAAGTCTGTATTTATTGTTCCTGCCTTCATAACACCTTGGTTCCTTGTGCAGGTCCAAAAAAAAAAAAAAAAAAAAAAAAATCCAAAACATTCAGTACCTTACTGAGCAGTTGGTTTTGTTTGTCCTTAAATGTCAGGGATGCAGGTGTTCATATTTAACATGCAAAGTAAAAGTTCTCAATTTTTTTGTGTACATTGCTTAGAAGTGTTTACTCAGTAGGTGTGACATTTTCAATGCCATTCATTGTTGTCTTTGAAATATTTCAACCATCCTTGAAAATTTGACTTTCCTATTCCATTGAAGTGTTAATCAGAGCAAGGTGAAAAGCATAACTGCTTATCGGTTTTTTCCTATGACATTAAAATGTGACTATTAACGTGGATTTTATATTTCATCCAAGTCTAATGTAAATTTAAAACTAAAACTACTGCAACCCAGGTGCTGAGTTTGTTCTCTTACCTTTGTCTGCCATTCCCTCTGCACCTCCACCAGCTCTTCCTTAAGTCTCAACACCCCCTGCTTGCTAGTTTCATCCAACTCCTGCCTCTCCTGCTCCATCTTGGTCCTCAAAACCTGAGATTCACACCTGCTCCTCTCAACCTCCTTTTCTAGCTTCTTTCTCTCCTCCTGTTTCTCTTTCTTCAGTTTTTCCAGCTAGATACAAATGTTAAAAAAGTCATGTCTTGATCTGAATTAAATATCTGTCAGTCATCACATTTTTAAAGCCATTTAAAGAGAGCCAATAAAGCATAAACAATATATTTTTTCTGACTGACCTTTACACACAGCTTTTCCTGTTCTGATCTGCTGTGGCAAAGGTCCTCTGCAGTTTGGTCTAGTTCAGCCTTGATGCGACACAGTTCAGAACGGGTTTCTTGCAATTCATAGCTCTGCCTGAAAAAAGTGGAACTTGAATACAACATAGTCAAATTGCAGAAATTGCAACAAAAATTGAGATAGAAGATGTTCACATAAACACTACCTGCTAAGAGTGCTCTCTCGCTCTCGGAGCTCATCCCTCTGCCTCACTGATGCCTCCTTCAATGCATCCAACTGTCCTCTTAACCGCTCCACTTCAGCTTTCAGTCTCTCTGTGTCCAGCCTCCACTCTGCTTTTGTTTGGATTCCAGCCAACGGATTACTCCCATCTCCACACCTGAAAAACAGTTAGGACAATATAAAATGCTAAGATTTGCCTCTATAAACAATAGTGACAGGTTGATTTTATGACATTAATATGAAGACAATTTAAATGGAAAACATGCTACAATATCTCAGTAATTGTACATATCTTTTCATTATCAAGCTTTGATTAGACATAAAAATACAAATAAGACAAGGGTCTAAATGACTTCTTTCAGCTTCACAACCATTCACAAGACTTTTTGGGTACATTAACATCAAGATACAACTTGTTTACTCTTAATACAATAGGCTTTTGAAGTTCTTTTCATCATTCACTGTTGTTTAGTGTCCAATCCAAACAAATATTTAATAAACTACCACACAGTTCAAGATCTAATTACCCACCTGCTCATTAGCATAACCTCTTGCTGGGAACTTTGATTCTGTGCCCCAGAAACATCTCCATGCAACTGTATCAACCTCTGGTTTTCTCTGCGCAGTTCTAAAATCTCTTGTTTTGCTTCAGCAATGGCAAGCCAGGGATTTTGACCAGTGCCCACAGGGACAGATTGGGAAGGGACTGTCCATATTCTTGCTCCTTGATCAGCAGTTAATCCTGGCTTTGCGACAGTCAGTGCAGGCGGAGGGCCAAGTATAAAATGGGAAGGAGTCATCAAGTCCTCATGGGTTGCTCCTGCCAACAGTGCAATAACAATAAAATATCCTTGGACTGTGAAGGGGAATGCTACAACACCTAAACTGCCCTGTGTTTAAACCTCACTTCCTACTGCAGTACCCTTGATCAAGGCACTTACCCTGAATTTTTACAGTAATAAATCAAATAAATACAGTGCTTGACAAGTGGGTAAATAAATGTTAAGTTGGTTGTCCAACAGTGTAAGTATCCACAGGGAAATGTATAAGCTTAAAAAAGCAACAATAAGTATACATACACAGGGTATGAGGAACATTAACGAAACCAGACTTTTCAAGTTCCTGAAAGTACTCCTGTCCATAATTAATAAGAACATTACTTTCAATCATTATTACTATTCGTACTTCCCCAGTGTTTCGGTGTGTCGGTATTAGGGACTATTTATAAATAATAACGTGGCCGGCCTAGCAAAAGTTAAATAACATATAAAGCACAGGGATATGTGATCCTTACTTGCCGCATTGGACGCCACGAAATGCGAAGGTGCGTTTAACTTCTCATCCATGATGGCTAGCTGTGTCCGCTAACCAGCTAACACAAGAAACGCAGATTTTTAAAACAAAGGGCTGCACGTAGGCTTTAAACGGGGGAAAAAAAACAGAAAAACACAGCAACTCTAAACAGTTAATTTCGTGAATGACAACTAAACAATATTCAACTGTCGCGCTTTCGTTTTAAACGCATCACTTCGGTTGTATGAAAGTACTTCCTTTTATGCGTCCAATAAAAAAGCACCATAGGCCGTACATTCGTGTGTAATGTACTGTTGTAGGAGCTGATTGGTTGAGACTAGGAACGGAAGTGTCCAATAAGAATCTACTTTGTTCGGTAAAACATGGGGTTGCGGCCGTTACTGAACCAATGGGTCGATTTGAATAACGGGTTGTTATGTCGGTAGAGTTTAATGCAAAAGCTTTATTTGAGAACTGCTTTTTCATGTTATCTCTGGTTTTTATTAAATTCAGTTTAATTTTCTTTTAGATTAAATGTAAAACAAAATTTCTACGACACTACGTAAACGTTTGTCAAAAAGGAATCTTCTCGAAAAACAGTAGCCCAATTCAGTGATAGTGAATGCCGCGGTATGGTTCCACCGTACAGAGATAAGTGTCAAAATTAATAAGAAGTAGGGGAAATATATCATATATGTTGTTTATTTACATCTATTTGATTGATTGTAGATGGAACATTTACTTTAATGGGGTTGGAAAAAGAGTTAAACCCTTCAGTGTCCTATAGAAACACAAGAAGTGGAAATAATGTGTTGCTTAGCCGATGTCTATACAAAGTATCTTGTAGTATTTCCATGTACAGAGCTGTATGCTTTTTGGAGTAATTCATGGTAAATACCTTGCTCGGGGGTACAAGAGCAACAGTAGAATGCAGGATTTCAACAGCCACTTTCAGGTAACAGCTCCATGTCCTGAACTGAGTCATGACATTTGCACACTAGTGTAACACGGGATTCCTTGTTATCTGCCATGACTATGTTAGTCAGGTTGATCTGAGCTCAGTTAAACTGAGCTTTAGGGATTCTGTGTAGGTATATTTATGTAACTTACCCAAAACAAAAGAGCCAAAAGCAAAACTCAGCTTTATTTTATCAGAAAAAGTTGAAGTCACATGCTGTCATTGGTGAGGTGCTGAAGCAAATCACAGTGAATTACTGTGGTGCCTTATCCCACAATGCAGCTATAGTGTGCAATGAAGTTCTCTTATCTCTAAATGCACCAAGATAGGGGTTCATAACCTGGAGTCCTTAAATGTTCTTCTTGGGGTCCATGGATTCTAGGCTTGTTTTGAAAATAACACTAAATAAAAATAATTTAAAAAAAACACTACTGTGCAATTGCTGTTTATGACAATGTAATTCATTGTGATGGTAAGCAAATTTCTGTGAAATAAACTGTGTAATGTTTTCTCAAAACTTATTTATATTAGAAGGAGTCATTTAGCCTTCATCGCATTCTCTCAGGGGTCCACAGCCCAGAAAAGGTGAAGTACCACAGTACTGAAAGTTCTGTATTAAAAACATATGGCACTAAAATGTAAGGGGGCACCAAGAGGGGGCGCTGTTTGCTAATTTTTACCCATCTGCAGCAAGTCAGGGGTATTGCCAAAACATTTGGTTTGGATGATGTAGTAAATGCACGGGAAAGGCTGCTGCACCCAAAAACACACGAGGGCTTTTTGAAGGTGGCTTCACACAATGCACAAATGCAGCTACAAGTTCAACTCCCATTTCCTGTTGCACTACCATTGCATCGGGTACTTACCCTGAATTGTTATTAATGATTACCTATCTATAAAATGGATAAATCATAGTAAGTAGCTATACATTGTATGTAATTTTGGAGAAGAGAATCAGTTAAATAACTACTTTTTGAGATATGTGGCAAACAGCAGAACAGGGAAAATTCAACACAGGGCATTTCTTCCAGGCCAGCTTTGCAGTATCCGCTCATGTCCCCACAAACAGAAGGAACAAAAGCACTGCCCCAGGACTAACTGGGACTGTTGTGTTCAGGAGCCATCTGCTGTGGGAGGTCACCAACCTGCTGGCCTGCATGTCAGCCAGAAGGCCTCCACAACACCTTAACCGCAGAGGTGGGATAAATCAGCGTTGAACAGTCAGTTTTCACTTGCATCATTCATTAACCGGAGGTAATTAACATCGATCCCCTCATGTTCAGCAAGCAGGGAGCTGTCAGGCTTCCTGTTGGCACTTCTGGAATCACAATCTAAACGAAAAGATCATTTCCCTCTACACTTTTCTCCCTCTTTCATGCATACATGAGTGTCACTGATGATGTCCATGATTGTGTGTGTGTGTGCGTGTGTGAAAATTTCATTTTGTTCCATACAACAAAATCACTTTTTTCACTTTCTTATTGTAAAAATTCTACTTGAAAATCCTCATTTAAATCTGGAATCTGTTTCTTGGATTTAAAAAAAAATGTTTAATCTTACACACAAACAAATAGGTGCTTATCTTTGTAATATTGGAAGGTGTACTTCCCTTGCATTTTGTATTTTTCCCTTGTATTTTGTTAAAAATAATGTTATCTTTTTCTGGTATCAAAGAATAATTTTAGGAATTATACAGGGAGAGAACACAGTACAGTGAGTGTCCTCGGTTGCCTAGCAACTCCCAGGCTGGCGAGCACTAACTTGATGTTGCAGTCTGGTTTGCGAAGGTAAACTAGGGGGCAATCTGATTTTAAAATAGGCGCAATGTAGGCGGGACTTCGGCTACACGTTGCTGTTGCTGTGAGCCACTGTGGGCAACTTCACTAAGGGTCTTATCATCTGTCTTGGATAATGGAAAGAAGGAACAATGCAGTGCAGTATTCTTATCCACTGGGTTGCCATTAACCATTTTTAAACTAATTATTTCATCCCAGATTCCACATAAGTGCATTTGTGGAAACGAAGAGCCATTTACATTGTGTCAAAAAAAGAAAAACCCATTACCGTGTAATAACGCAGATGCAATATATTGTCATATTGTGGTGAGGAAAATATATATGTATTGGTAATAGATAAGGAAGGCCCACAGTAGTGATAGATGTGGTGATCCAAACGTTGCTGTATATATACGAAAGGAAGGGCCTTTCATAAAAAGAGCTGCGTGTCCACAGTTGGGTTGATATTGTTTTGTTAAAGCTTAATTAACATAGTACTGTTAAATGTATTTTTACAACTCCTGTTTTAGAATTCCTGCACTAAGCTACAGATGACTGAGTATTTAAAAATTATACAGCAGTTTCTGTTTAGATTGTTACATTATTCATCATAGTATGAGTGCTTGTCGGAGTGGGAATATTCTGTTCATTTGTATTTTCTTTCCTGGGCTGAAATCCATGGCTGTTGCTCTCATCTTTTCCAGGATTTCTTTCTTTTCTTCACAGTGTTCGGAAACAATTCCTTTCTGCTTCAGTCTTCTACCTTCACTTTCATGCGACTCTCTTTTCCTGTGCTCATTAATGTTTCATACTTCATTTTTTTTTCTTTGATGGGATATGCATGTTGTATCCTATGCTGGGGTGTCTGTCCTGATTGGGTCTGTACAAGTTTTTGGTTTTCACCTTATACTGGTGCAAGATAAATTTTATGCAGTCATCTATCATGCATGCATTGATATATGTACAGTATATGTCTCTTTTGTAATATCTTCTGCTCCACAGACAGAATTTCATTTTGTTTAATATAACTATATTCTGTGAACAGCCCACACAGGCTTTCTAGCCTACAGCCTACTTCATATTAACTGTCTTTAAAATTAATACGATGACAAGACTTTCCTCTGTAGTCTTTCAAAATGACTTTCCATTTTCAAGGCTCGGTACTGTAAGTGGTTGCAAATTGTCATTTGCGGTTGAAAAATGAACAGCGTTTTTCATTTTAGAAAAGGTGTAAGATGACCATATTTTTGAGCAAAAGGTTAAGATTTTAAATAAATACCTTAAAATGCTGTATTATCAGTAATTCCCCTCAGTGATCTTTGAATTTTCATAGACCTTAATGTTTGGTGCAGTGTCATGTCGATTATGGCTGTGCAATGATTGCAAAGCCTCCTAGTGGCAGTAAAAAGTGACCTGATTATATTATCCGATCACCCCGTATTTAGAATTCTCAGTGAGAGTTGGAGAACTTTTCCATATCGCACTTACATCAGGGCTTAGTGATAATGTGTCACACAGCAGGGATTTCTTGGAGTCAATGCAAATTGTGTTTGAAATCCATCTCCTTTTACCAGGAGCGCATTCAATCATTTGAGATGGGTTCCTCTTTTTGCGGTGCGCAATGGCTCTTCAGCAGCCCCGTGCTGGAAAGGGACGTCTGTCGCAGGGCATGGGGGGCGCTCTCCCCATACACTTGTTCTCCTCTTCTTTTGCTTCCCAAAATCACTTTGTCACATAGCGACGCATCATTTCACATAGTAAATTTTTTAAAACGGAGCTGAAAATCCTTTCAGAGGATGCGCGGGCCATTAAAGAGAAAATTATTCATGTGATTCCTGTACATTATTTATCAGCAGATGAGGAAGCTCGCGTCCACACTGCTTCCACGGTATTGTTAGAGTTCATTGCCCCGTCTCTCGGGTTCGGGGGTTTTTTTTTTTTTTTTTTTTTTTTCTCTAGGGGTTCTGGAGCAGCTCTCCAGGACATCAGTGAAAGGAGAGGACAGGGTCAGGTCCCACAAAAAGGTCTCTCTGTCCCAGTGATGCTCATTAAGGTCCCTATTGTACAGGACTGATCTGCTGCAGGTCTTGCTGTGATCCCTGTGTAATACTGTGGCAAAAAAATGTTATTGCTGCATAAACTTCTCTGGCCCATAATCTTGAGTTGAAAACATTATTAGCTCATTGTCTTTTTATGTCTTTTTTCAAATCTCAAGTTGCACGTGAGGAAAATCCAGTCTCACTGTTTATCTTCTGCAATTATAACATAGCATTGCTTTGAATTCAGTATTTCCTAACAACATTTTCTTTGGGAAAGTTATTGCCTTGATGTGGATCAGTTACCTCTGGCAGAGTTTGTTAAATCCTGTTATAAGCAGAAATTTTTTTTAGAGGCCCGTTGTAGATTATTTTTCAAGTAACGCAATGGAAGAAATTTATCAAAGCATCTGTTTTAACCTGCTGCCATAGCAGCAGGATTTCATCAGGCACGCTCCTTCAAGTTGTGTAACTGCTTTGTCAGACGGATGGAAACAGTCAACATCTCACTAATGTGCAGTAATCAATATGCCATCTACAACAGCGCTGATGATAATGCACAGGTGGGCAATCGCACTCACAATCGTAACTCTTTCCCGTGGTGGAAAGCAGCGTGCAAAACGTGCATCTGAGGTCGAGCAGCAAGTGAGCCCTGTCTTAAAGTAACCATGGCATTTGTTGCCCCTCTTGTATTTACAGTCGCCCTTTTCTTACTGCAGTGCTGCATGGGCAACAGATGGAGGCCTTGTAGGTGGGAGACTCTGGGTTCTGCTCCTGGGGAGACAAAAATAATCAAGTGGAAATTAAAACCGAGAGAGCATATGAATATCCTCTACTCTGTAGGATCGCTAATATCAGCACTTGATGGTGATAAATGGCTGTTTCTGGCCCATGCTAATGGTCTGTGTGACTGATCAAATCAGTCTTGTGCAAAACCATTTCATTTCTTAAGTATAGAACTTTTAGCTGAATGTTTCATTATTTGAATTAATTTATACTGTCTGTCTCACTTTGTATTATTCGTGCATGACCCTGAACATTTTTGGACCATAGAGAACTACTGAGCTTTTTAATATTCCTTTCATGTTTCATTTAAGAAATTTATTGCATTAGTAAATACAATTCAGTTTTCTACCTAAGGCTTACATAAACAGAATAGGGGGGGAGCAAAGTCTGCTGTCATTGTACAAGCATTTCCAGCAGAACAAGAGGCATAACCCTCCTACTGTGATTGGGATTAAATGCTGCAAGTCTCAGGTCATGGTGCATATTAAAACAATTTTAGATGACACTGAATTAATGTTTTTGTGCTCGGAGATCTTCCGTGTTTGTGGTAAACATTCTTCTGGAGCCTGATGTCACTGACATTTTCAGTCAGTCAATGGGTGTGTCTAAAAATGCATTGCTTTAGCAAAACAGAACACATTTGTAAAATGCTAGCATGTGAGACAATTGCAGTGTGAATTTACTATCTCAGTGTGATTTTAGTACATGTATTCATTTTAGTGCTTGATTTACCATCCTGGCATTTCTGAATAAAAACCTTCAGTTTTGAACTTTGACCACTGTAGGTCTTCAAAAACACAAGATGAGCAGCTATAGATTAAAGGTAGGTTATTCAAATGGTTCAGTGTCATTGTCTAAAATCATTTTTCTTAAAATTGCCCTGTTTGTTCAAGGGAATGTATCTTTATTCATTGAGCTTAGTGCTGTAAGGTACACTTTAGCACATTATGGCATTATGAATCAGGAGATTTCCAAATACACCCACATCCCAGGTACTCCTCTGGGTTATATATGTAGCTGTAGCTGTACAGAGAAATGAAGATACTGTTTGATAGAAATACCCTACCCAGATGGGCCATCTGAGGTTTTTCTTAGTTTTTTAATATACTTTACAGTTACTTTACTGTTTACTGTGCCTGTGGAGACAATGACGTCTAGAAGTACTGAGACATACACCCACTATGGCACCAGAGCCCATCGATTGTAAAAGAAAGGTTGTAAAACCCATTTATTAAACCACTGCTTCAGCTGGCTTCAGTCTTTTGCTTACAGAAGGGAATGACTTTTGATCGTGTGATATTTTCCCAGTTGCACCAACAGGAATTATTGCAACAGATCAACCATTGCTTCTCTTTAGGGCTTTGGGCCCTCCAGCTAACAGTATTGGGCCCATCTGCACTTAGAAATTATAGCTTATATTTATATACAAGCTCCACAGAAGGTGCTCCTTGTATGTTTGTCGTTTCCTATATTTTCCTTTATGCTTACAGAAGTCTTTATCTGTGGACCTATATATAAAATAAACTGTAAATTAAAATGAAATAGTACAGTACTGTACTGTGCTTATTACACGTCTTCCTGACCTAGATTAAGAAATGAAATAATACATTATTGTGGAAATAAAAGGGAATTTGCATTTTAGCACAGTGCCATTTTTAGGTCGAATAAATTCGAACATAGTAAATGAGTTCAGTTCAAGTTCTCTCATATTCTGTACAAATTCCGTCTGTCTAAATGCTGTTTACTATTCAGCAAAATGGCATGGCTGTAGACTGTATAATTTAAAAAATGAATCATCTAAGAAAAAATCAAACTATCATAAGACCAAAAAGATATAATTCACTTAATTGTTTTATCTCTCTCATTAAAGATATTCTCCCTCACAGTTTCAAATTCTCTTGGGGTTTTGCTTTCTTTTTTCTTCTTTTTCTTTTTAATATTCATTGGGTCAGGGATTTTTACAGACTAATGAGGATCCTCTGCTCAGCTGAGGGTTTTCGTAAAACTCCACAATAAACATGACCATTTTCTTGTGAAGCGTAAATTATCCGACTCCTTAAATGAACTATTATAAATCCATGTGGTAAACTAAATTCGTAGCTTCTCAAGACCAAATAGATGGAGAGCTGAAAGCTCAACGAGATCCTTTACCGTAGCAATACAGGGACTCAAGGGATACCTTCTGCCGCCCTGTGTGCCTGAGCTGCGAAGGCCAGCCTTCTGGTCACACAAATGGCAATTCGAGTCCTAACAGCTGAAGGCCTGGTGCTACAAGGGGTGACAGCAACCAGCGAGAGATTGATTTTTATTGGCGAAAAGTAAAGTAGTGCTCTGAGGCCGACAACTGATACTTCCAGACACTAAAAGATGGTCACGACGGTGGCTGCTGAGCCCACAGAGGCTACACTCTTGTTCCCAGTTGGCCACCATTTGTTGCAGTACAGCTAATGACATTAGTGAAGCTGCAGGCCTGACTGGCCACTAGATGGCAGACCTCAGGTTATTCTTGCAAATTGACAAGTGAGAAAGGACCTTGTTATGGAATGAAAGCTGTCTTTATGTTTGCTTTACTTAATAGAATAAATCAGCCATAGACCATTCTTTGACTGCAGAAACTTTACATTTCAAACACAAACAAAAAGTCAAGAAAAAATAGAATGAGGAGAGCAATCACTTAAAAATGCCCTTACAGAAAATGCTGCTTTTAAAACAAAATGTGCAGGTGTCTCAGTTATTGTTATTTGACATGGTGACATGCCGAATGTAATTTAAATTACCGCTGCATTTTAACTGAGAACCCTTCTGCAGCAGTTATACTAACCTTCCTGAAAGATCCACTCTTTAAATATAACAATGGCATTACATTTCGAAGCCTGATCATGTAAAGTAAAGCCAGGGGCAAACCCAGAATCAAGGGGATATACGAAAGGTGTATTGGGAGCTGCTGTTGCAGCGTTTCTGTTTCCTCAGTTACACACTTAATGAAACGTGTCCGAAACCATTCGATTAGATAGCATTAGACAGCTTCAGCCAAAGACATTGCACAGGGAGAGACATCTTAAGGTGGGCATGATAAATACAGGAACAGCAGGATCAAATCTCCCCAAATCTCAGTTATAAAATATAAAGCAGGGAGATTCTGGGCTTTAAAGGCTGGAGAGACAACCAGTTTTCATGCTTCACCAGACATTTCATTTTGCTACAGTGCTGAAGTCATTTGTCTGATAAGAAGTGTAATCAAATGGAATTCCAGGTGCTAATTGAAATGTATTTTTAAATCTGTGGATCTCACCCTTGAGAAAGGCATAGGTAATCCCTGCATTAGATAGCTAGATCAGCAGTGTATACATTTAATAGACATGGAATTATAAAAAAAACAGACTGTGACAGTAAACAATATTGAACACTTTCAATTGTTACCACGCAAAAAGATAATTTAGGAATTTAAATTATGTGAATTTATGTTGAGGTAAACGGAAGAAATTACTCGTTTTTCCCCATCTGCAATCTTTAACATGAACAGAAAAATAACACAACTGTAGAAAGTAATCCATAATGAAACATCCTTAATGTATCAAATACATACAGAGTAGATTATTTATAATTAGATATTGATTATTTTCACTCTGGCTAAGAAACTGCTTCAAAGATTCCCTCAGCATCCAAATCGGTGTAAAATCAATCTGTCGCTCTACTCAGCTATATTATGTTTCTTTTAATAATTGTCTGGCACTTTTATCTGCAGATATTTTCAGTTTTGCTACAGCATTTTAGGTTAACACCCTACAGTAGAGCTCCTCCTGTGAACTGAAGTAGCAGTGGTGACTATACACTACCTGTTACCTCAGTTGCAATAGCAGATGAGCCAAGGTGATATGAAACCCTGGCTGATTTGATTTAAACCTATTACCATTGTTACTATTTTGAAAAGTATTTCATCTTTCGTGTTTTCCATAAATATCCCGACTTTAACATACCACTGGAACTGCATTTGTGTAGTCTCAGTTATAATGCCATTATCCCACATGCCCATTGATATTTCTGCGTAATGCATCTTAAGTATTAAAGATGAAATGATAGTCAGCATGCACAGTCATGCCCTTTACCTTATGCTGTAATCCTCATAAAAAAAAGTCATTTAAATTTTTTCATTATACTATACACTATAAAACAGTAATATTAAACATGCAAACTGTAATGATGTATGAGATACACATCTACAGTTTTTTGCTTTTTATCCAAAATGTAACACTATTATTATTATGCTTTCTTAAATATCTGCAGCATTATATGGATGAAATTTCAGCTGAAAAGCCATAGAAAAATTTTTTGTCTCTTTCCTTTTGCTACAGATTTTTTTGTGTGTGAATCTTAATTACAGTATTATTCATGGTTTACAGCTTTGGCTCACAGGCAGCTCTCTCTGCAGTGCAATGCAAGGCTCGCAGGTCGTTGCTGCCATTACCTGTGGATTAATGTGCCACATTATTCCTAGCATTGTGCACTTTCAATCGCCCTTGGTAATCCTCCACTTCGCAAACAGACTCAGGCTGTAAAAACTTCCATTCGGCCTCATGTCGTTCCCACAAAGGAGGAAAAAGGGGGGATCAATATTCTGTGGAGTCTTACATTATGCTGTGTCAGTTGTGGGTCTTTTCTCATTGCTTGAGCTGGACAGGCTCATGGAAAGCAGACAGCTTTAATAAAGAAACAAATTTAACCCATACACAACTTAATGTCAAAATGACAAGATGTTTTTCAGAAGTGCATTGACAATCAGATCGACTTTAAGGTACCTTTCTGTGCAATAATTGTCTCAAATTCATTTTTTTGAATAGGTTGTCTAAAGAAATGTTTGAAGAAGTCTCAAGAAAATCTCTTTGATTCTCTGTGGCCTGATATGTATGCAGTATATTTAATGAATTAATAACTGTGACATCTGCTGTTGACTACAATGTACATCTGCTTTTTGTAACTTTAGTTATTGTTGTTGAATTGTATTTCAAGAACAGGCGAGCTTTCTGAGGAAACGAGAGCATTTTATGCTATTTTAGTACCGTGCTATAAATGTTTAGGCTAGTATAACCCATGGGGAGGAGTTAAAACGAGGCTGATATAAATCTTTGCTTTGCTTAACCATGGGCTGGGAAAGGAACCTTAACCAAGTGAGCGAACTTGTAGTATTTTCAATATTTTAAGGAAAGAAATTGGTGATCAGATGTGTGCAATACATTTTCAGTTTCAGCTAATATTTTGCAGGTTTGTTTGTATGTGATGTGGCATTTGTTTCTCTCAGCTGGGATATAGTCATTGCCTTTGTCATTTGTCATTTTTGCTTCTGCATAGATGCATCTCTCTGCATGTAGTCAGAGCCTCAGTGCAAAACAGATGCATTTACTTCCCAATCCTGAAATCTCAACATGGCTTCTTCACTTTAGCTCAGAATACTCCCACACGTTTCAAGCACACCTTATACTGCAAATTAAACCGTGCAGAGGAACCCTGCCAGACTTCCTCTGAGCAAAATATTCCTGGTAACCTTGTTCCTGTTGTACCTGCCAGTCAATCTCAGAGTGAAAACTACACAAGTAGCATCACAGACGTATGATGAAAATAAAGAAAAGACTGGGAAGGAATGAATAGATTACGCTTTTCATGCTCTGTGAAGGGCAAGAACTGTAAGTGGCCCTCGGGAGCATGGTTAAATTGGTGAAGGTGTTAGTTGATGTGCATTTGTTGCCACTATTTTAGCCTCTGTGAACATTTTGCTTGAGCGATCAGGGCATGCCAACCGTATGGAATGTTCCTCCAGCAGAGAGAACATCTTGGGAGATAAACAGTTGTGTCATGTTTAGTGAAAAAATCAGTAACAAGCACAGACTGTCTGATGCTTCTTATGTACATGAGACATTTTTCAACCGGGACTTGTTATAAACCATCCTGACATCCCCTCCATTACGTGTCTGTCGGACGTCTGCTGGCTTCACAGAGAACTGGTGTTGGCCCTGGGGTGATGAAACAATAGGATTTTATGCAAAGTGCACACCATTTTCACTCGGAGGGCACTTTCTCACGTTTGGTTCCGCTAATGCAGTAGTCACAATTTCACGGAACGGTGTTGGATTATGTTAAACGTATGTAGAAAAGCAAGCTTTTGCCCTAACATTATCCTACAAATTAATCTGGCCATTTTTCCAGATTTGTTTTCAGTATTGCAGAATACAGCGTTCTTAGCGGAAGAGCATAGAGGCATAAAAAGAGTCCTAACATAAGCAAATATCTGAGATAGGATAATGCAGCCATATTACATTGCACCTTGAATACCACACTGTCTCGCCATGTTACATTTCTATGACTAAGGTATTTAGAGTTTCTCATTTTGTAGGCAAGTAGATGCAGTTCATTACAACAAAGCAGTTAACCTGAACTATAATGTTCTCGACATGGTGAATGTAATGTTACATGCTGAAGAAAAATTATCTGAAATTTCCTACGCATGTTTTACATGCTGTCATTTAAAAAGAGGGTTTGTTCATTAGTAATTGTAAGGCCTTAACATTTCTTGCCACAATATAAGAAATGCCAAGTTATGAAACGTGTATCAGGAAATTTCAGATTACTTTGTGAGATACAGTACAATTGCTCAGCTGAAACAAAAACTAGCACACACAGTGGGTGCTCATAACTCGACTGTACACGCATTAGTCCTTGTCAATATTAATTTTGTTTAATAAATCTAACAACCAGAGCAAAACTTTGTACTTCAAAAGTTTAAACTTTACTATAATTGAATTTCATAGCAGTTATACAATTATTTGATATTCAAAACAATTCTGGAAAAAATGAAGCAGTGTTACATTATTTGAAAGCCCAGCAATCCATTCAGTTTTATGGACAGTGTTCTCATGGTGGCTGAGTAGCATTGGACCAGAAGTTACAGCATTGATCAGATAGTAATATCAATCAATCAATTAATAATAGATATTAAGGGTTTCAAAATAGAAAAAAAAACAATATCTTCTTGTATGAGCAAAAATGAGGCTTCCTTTTTATAGTTCCCTTGCATGTAGCTGCCATTTTCCACGCTAAAGCTGAAAAACGTATCCCTGGGGGGAAGGGAGGTTCACGGTATGATGCTGCGCACCCCCCTCGCCCCATCTCCCGCCCCACCTGCAAAGCATCCTGCATGACACTGGTGGGCGCGGATCAGGTGCCCAGCTGGCGTCAGGCCTGACAGGAGGAAACCTGCTAATTAGCTCTCCTGGAGAAGGGGCTTGGCTGTGTCAAATCCCCAGCCTTCATTAAGCACATTCAGAGGAAACTGGGGGAAAAAGCACTGGGGATATAATGCTCTAATTCTTTTTTACATGCAATTTTGTATGTGACACCACGCTCATATACCACTGTGAAATGCACGGAAACATTTGCATGCAAAACGTCAGAATGTGATTTGCACATCTGGAGCAATGATCTGCTCTGCTGCTCTATATTTTTGGTTTTTCAAAAATCCTGCTTCTTTCAGAAATCCTTTTTTTCAAACATAGGCCTTATGAGACCACAACAAAAGGGTGCATTGGATGGATTAAGTGAATTCTGTGAGAGACCTCACAGGCGGAATGATAACTAGAGGGGCTTCGTTGCAGTAGCAAAACATGGAGAACATGACGCCACTTGCTTTGGGCTTCCACAAACCCACAGGTGTAAGGCTGCACTTTGGCTGCACTACTGTTTCCTGCTAAAATCTGACACAGCTTGGCTTTTAAAATACAATTCAGACTGAAAAACCGCATCCAGCAGAGTATGTAAAGGGTCACTCGGAGGCATTCAATATCCATCCAGAGAAACAGGGCTCAGCAAACCTTTCATTTGCAAATGCAGCAGTTTTAAGGGACCTGGTTAAAAACCACCATAGATAGATTTCCTGACAGAAATGTCAACAGTTTAGTTAGGATATAATTATATTCCATTACTGCTAAATAATAAACAAACTAGAGCACATTCACAGTAGGGGAACAGAAAGAGTGAAAAGGCACACTTAGTGGCTTAACGCTTCCATGTAGTGAACTGTCAATCTTAAGTTCCTTTGGAGAAACATATATGGTTGTCTTTCGTGTGTGAGTGCGAGCGTGCATGTGTAAGTTTTATACAGTTGTGGAGACAAATCATGCCCTCCATTCACATGGCCTGCACTATGTGCTTCCCTGACATTTGCGCTTCCTGGCAGGGCCCTCCAGCCAATAGACAGACACGACACGCAAGGGTAGTGGCATGGCGCCGTCTGCCCATCACCACAAGTTGCCTCCGCAATCTGCATTCAGCGAAACCCTCCACAGACTCCCAAACAATAAATATGGAAATTCAAAACATGGCAGAGCTGCAGTTTCGCTATTGTACAGTATGAGTCAAGTATCACTTAAGCATAAATGGAGTGATAGTGTAGTTAGGAGTGCCTTTTACTGCCACAGTCATGTTATCTAAACCATTCCATTATCTCTGAATGTAGTGAACAACCAGTTTCGTTTTGCATCAATATTGAAGTCATAGCTGTCAATCAAAGTAAACTTTCAGTGCCACAATAGTTTAGCATTGCATGTATTGACAAGCTGCACGTACTTGTTACAGTATAAGGATACTGTCAATAGGTTCATTATTTTAAATGCAAAGATCTCATATAATGTATGCATTTAAGGTATTTGACATTTTGTGAGTCACAAGATTTGAGAAGGCATTCTTAAAAGAACAATACCGTACAATGATCCATAGAATAATAGTAAAATAATCCAAGCACGTGTTGTGTTATCTCCTCAAGAAGAACTCAGGTTTGAATAATTATATCTGGAAACATATCAGAAATGAACAGATTTAAAAGGGGAAAAAATACTGGTACAGAGACAATGTAAAACTGAATGTTGAACTGAAACTGTGAATAGACTTTTTTCAGCACCCTAACCTTAAAACTTTATCTCTAAATCTGTACTTTGCAATGTGTATTTTTAATAAAATTACTATGCAATACACCAAACACAACTGAGATATGGTTTTATACTGCTCTACCTAAAGATGTGTGCAGGTAAAGCAGAATAAGAGCAGAATTTTCAGGATATGGCTTCTCCCCCTCACATTCTGCTGATAATCCCACTTTGCTGATGGCCATTTCAAATTTCACGTTTGGTATGAATTTTACATTCAATACATAACTAAATATGTATGCAGCCATATGCATTCAAAGCAGTTTTTTCTGTCACTACATTAATGTGTTTCTGTGTTGTCCTATAAGGTGATTAAGTACTAGAATTTTGAATGTATTTTAATGGAACCGATTGGATGTAATTCTCCAAAAATCAAAAAGCACAAGCCATCTAAAATGCTGGAAAAACTAGAAGAATGAAATATTTTTGATTGCAAGTGTCCAAATTTCAACTTGTTCAAATAAAATCATTGTAGCATCCTTAAACACGTGAGTTTGAAACTGATCTGCATAACTTATGATTAGTTCTTTTTGGTTAAATAGGAAAACATTGTTAAGGAAAATTTTTAATTTGAATTATTTTTTAATTAAAGGTTTGGCATCACATCCAGGATATACCCTCCACTGCCTTATGTCCTGTGCTTCTGGAAAAGGTTTCAAACCCCTGTGAGTCTAGCCTGGATAAGTGGTTACTGACAGCTGGCAAGTGAGTATATGTAAATTAGATATGCTACATGGCACCTTTAGCTGGAATCTTTGATTTTGTGTGCATGATTACTCAACATAACTCTTGAAAACATATTTATTAAATTCTAGTTTGGTTTGAATAAATAATTATTATATAAATAAATATTTGTGGCATAATAATGTAGCACTGCTCTTTCCCTAGAACATGCAAACTTCCTGTGTCTGCATAGGTTTTCTCCAGGTGCTCCAGTTTTCTCCCACAGTCCAAAGCCATGTGTGTCCAGATTAACCTGACCACTTTAAATTGCTATTTGCATCCTTGTATTTGTGTATGTGTAAGGCCAACCTCCAGTGGTCTGGTGTCTTGTCCAGGGTGTAGTTTCATGACCTGGTGCCCAGTGAATCTGGTAAAGGCTCAGGACAACCAAGACCCTGACAAGAGCAAGTGGTCAATGCAAGTGACTGAGTATTATAGTTAAATATGCTATACCATATTCAGGACTATTCTGGTCCTGTGCATTATGTTGATTTTTTTAACAATTTACCCAGCAAGGTTTATTAAAGTTTAGTTTTTTTAAAGTAATTAAACAGTTTTGTATTAAAAAAGCAAGGTTCATTGCAAAACAAACAAAACAAACAGGTTTTAATTGAAAGCATCCAGAGTTTTAAAGCATTATTGTTCAATTTGTTCCCAATTTTCTGCTATACATTATGGAGTAACATGCAAGGGAAAAACTTAAGACAAATATATTCATTCAGCATTCATTTGAATGTGAGGATAAATCAATTCGTCTATATGAATTTAAAAGCCTGGGAGACCAGAAACGTACAATGTTTGTTTCATAGCAATGAAGTGGAGGGATACAGAGGATGGTCTGCATCTGAAATACCATTGACAATGTCGTTGAAACATTGAGTGTAGCGCTTTAAGGAAATATTTTATTTATTTATTTATTTATTTATTTATTGTTTGTATTGAACTACTTTAAATGAAGGCAGTGATCCGTTTTGAAATGCATTACCTTGGAGGTGGCAAGAAACAATACATATTTAGCGCCACCCTATTATTAGTATTATCGAATCAGTAGTGCTCGGCATTTATTTACGGATATATTTTAGAAACTTCATTTGGCTGGTGCAGTTTTTAGTTTAAAATGCATGATGCTCTTTGGGAATGAGCAAATGCGCTTACCAGTAACGGCCTATTCACGTTTCAGATGAGTACTATTTTAGTTATTTAATGTAATGTGAGTTAAATAAATGAGACGTGCCTAAATAACACAAGGGACATCCGTGGTGCAGCAGTAATTTCTCTGTGAGATGCTGTGATTTCATAATTCTATCTCTGATGTCACACCCACATTCAACACTTGGGTTTTTCAACCATGACTTTCATGGCAAAACTGAACAAATACAAAAATATATAGATGTAAAATAAGGTATATGTAATTTAAAAAAACTATCGCCCAAATATAGTTAGAATAACGATTTAATTTGTTTTCGTTGCAATTTTAAGAGATGTGTCTTCGTTTAAGTAAAGCCGGCGCGTGAAGACCGCGAGAACGCCCCGTTGCCTAGGAACGCGCGCGTCTTCAGTGTCGCTCCCGACCTTGCGGGCGCGTTCGCGCTGCGCGTTCTCGCACCCGGACCTCACCAATGGGCGAGATAAGAGCATCAAAACCGAGGATAGTACCCGGAGATTAAAAAAGACGAAAATGTGGATGGAGTGAAAGTAGAATAGAACACATAGACGAACGTTAAACGAATAGGGACCGCAAACAGTTGCAAGAATCTGAATGAAAAATATTTTTTTTCCTTATTTGATTTAGCAAAAATAACCTATTTTAAGGAGACGCCGGGAATGGGGGTGCTAATAGGTCGCCAAGGCAGGTGAGTCCGATTTCTGCTCTTTGTGGTTTTTAAAAGACACAGGGCTCGAGGACTGGAGCCCGCATCACTGTAAATTGGCGTAAAACAATATACATACAGCGAGAATGGCACGGCATTTCTTTGAATATTTGTTATAGTCGGTTTTCCTCCGGCAGTTTATGATTATTAAAGCCTGTTTTGCCTTCATATCTCATTAGTCGGTTGTTTATGGTCGAGACGGGTTTGTGTGAGAACAATTTTTATGTAATCTGGATGGATGGAAGAGCTGAAAATATAACTGGAGTTCCAAGTATTCTTCTAGCATTTCATAATAATCTTTAACGTTCAATTGTGTCGTTGGCAGTTTAACGGTGCAGTTACAGTCTCCATATGGCGCTCAGTTGTTCTGCAACACGGAACCACAGACCGTTCCTGCAAAACTTGTGTTTGGTTCACGTTGGGAGTGTGTGCTCGAGCCGGGGGCTGCAGGTTTCCACCACACATTTATAACGTGGAATGGAGGTTCAGCATCTTCATGATGCCTGCACCACTGAATGGTGCGATGATCAAATGATGACGATGTTGATGGTGGTGGTCAAACCTGTGCGAGCTATTGTGTTTTCATCCGTGACACAGCTGAGCTGTGCAACCTATTGGTTATTTGTATGTACCTTTCTGAACAAGACGACTGTTGTCAAGTTTCCCCAGTCGGCTGCTTCTCAGCGCCAACTGCTTGAAACGGTCCCTGGATTGGACGGAGAGTCAGCTTTTTATTATTTTATTGTGGATACATACACATGAGTGATGATATAAAGAGAAATAAATTGGCCGAAGTGCGAACGCGCTCATTAACCTGTTATATCCCGCAGTACGGATGGGGATGTAGAAACAGAATGTGGGAGCCGCTTTCCGCTCTCCTGTGTCGCTACAGAAATCACTGCAAACCTTTAATGTTTCCACCGCCTCCCACTCACCCTTGTTTTTCTCCCATTTGCTTTGGTTATTTACCCAGGGAGGGCAGCCCGGCAACTACACTCAATCTGTGTACAGCGCGGGGCACCGGATCACTTGTGTGGTACATTGAAAACGACACGTTTGGTGCGGTTAGCAGGACATGTGATGCGCACATGTGTTACCGTGTTCAGCGGAGGCGCGGCGGAGCGCCGTTTCTGCCCTTGAACTCTGCGCGTTTCATAATGCAACAAATGAGCGGAGCGCTTCGGTAGAGACCGCGGGACGGAGGCGGTCGCCATCGCAGGCTCACGAGGAGGAGATGTCAGCCTCCGAGTCGTCATGGAGACTTTGTCAATGAGCCATTGTGTCGCTTGAGCTCAGCGCGCCAAACGCTCATAATTCAGACTGGCTTTTAACCCCCCCCCCCATCCCCCATAGACACCGGAATGTAACCGAGACGTGAAGGGTTGTCAGCTAAACGTTTCAGGGATGTGAAGTTTGGGAAGTGATGAGGTCGCCCTCAGACCCTCCTCGCGACTGCAGACCGCGTGTCTTCTTCGGCCGATAATTTACAACCGACGAAGCTTTTGAAAATCATTTCATCCTGTGTTTTCGGTCTTTGGTTTAGATTGTGGAAACGTACCTCAGTTACTGTGCACCAAAAATATATGCCATTTCTTCGTCTTCGTCCTCTTTAATCTTTTAAATAACTTACATTTGTATTTCGATTGAGTACCAAACTGACAGTTAAATGGTGATCTGTAAAATAAATGTTTCAAATTGTTTCACGACCCTGCTGTATGGGGTTTTTCACAGCCGTCGCTGACTTCTAACCTTTTTTCCTGTCTGAATTTCTAAATTATTATAATTATTATTATTAGGCTGTGTGTTTGTGCCTTACTGCAGATGTTTGCTATTCAACCCAACAAAATCAAAATGCGAGTAAAGAGACAAATTGTACAGCGTGCACAGTTTCAGGATCCAGGTCGTTCACTGGCCGCTCGTTATTGAGCTGTACTTTTAAGGCGCTGAAGTTAACGGTAAAAGTGGTGGAACAGCGGTGTCGCTTTGCTCATGCGCGTGAAGGCGGCGCGCTGCAGCCATTTAGCGGACTTCTGCATTTTGCACTGAACGTTAACTGTACACCATTGAGGTGTACAAACATCGCTAATGTGACAAGCATTGCATTGATAATGCAGCGACTCAGCATCTCCTGCAAAACAGCAAATCACTGAAACAGCTGCAACTGGAGTAGAAAATTTTGAAGCAGCCTATTTATCAGAGAAATTCTGCTATCAGTCATTATGTGCATGTTGTACATTGATTGTGAAGCATGTGTTCCTATTCCTCATCCAGTCACTAGTGATAAGTTCCCTGACAATTTATTTAATATTTGACAGTCTTATTGCTGACTAAAACATTGAAAAGGTAACATTGCAGAAAACGTGGAGAAAAAGACATCCTTGGCAGTCATGGTCAGAGCAGGAAGCATATGGGGATTTGCTCAGAGGGTATCAGATTATGTGTAGGCCATCTCTGATAAAGAGTTGAGGATATGGTTTAAAAAGTACTCAGTACTGCACCCAAGGGAACCCAAGCAGATATGTTCAGAAGCATCCACTGTAAACACCAAATATCAGCGTGTAATATGACCAGTATAACTGACCACCAGGAGCACCTTAAAAGCTACACCTGTGGCCCAGTAGTAATATAACAGACCTGCTTCAAAACTGCTAGCGAAACGTGACCTGTTTATGCCTTCTGCTCCACTAGCAAATACATAAAAAAGGTTAGGAGTCAAGCAGCTAAATAATCAGAAGAAAAAAACTTTTTGTTTTGATTATTTTGTGTCATACTTTGTTGTTGCAGGTATTCAGAAACATCTGTAGGAACTATTTGACCTTTTTGTTTCTCCATATAAATCTTCATTTTTTTATAACATCTGATTTGTGAACTGCTGTGTTGGAATCTGCCCTGATGAGGACAGCAGACCATCCTGTCATTTGGGTTTTCTTTGGGAGAAAGGCTTTGCTGGGCTATTAGTATTAATGTATTAGGTTTCCTCTAATCTTCTTGAACAGCTGATGTTTATAGAAACTTTTACTGTAGGAAGTTGTATCATACTGCAAAATTGTACCATTAATATACAAGAGGTTAGTGTGAATTCAGGATGTTTTTGAATACAGTATTAAGTGCACCATCACCTTTGAAACTAGATGATACCTTTTTTACTTTTTAAGTTTTGGGAAGAGGAACAGGACAGAGGTTCACCTGCAAAAGTCACAATTTTGTTAATACTGTAGGTGTCATGTCACTATTCGGTTAAAGGAGTAGTGGCTTCACTGGCGTTGAACTTTCTCAAGTCGTCTGACGACTTTTGAGCATTTGTGTCATGCTGCTGGATGTGCCACGTTATGCCTGGCAGTGGCTTTTTTTTACCCCGAGTAACACCAGGCAGTGGCAACAATGGAGTAGCAAAGTGCTAATCTTCCTGGAATTTGTGAGATAAGCTGTGTGTGTGTGTCTGTGTGTGTATGGGGGTGGGCTTCGGGGAAGACAGGGAATCAATTGTCAAGACCCCTCCTGCGCAAAGCTCTGAGTCTGCAAGGCTTTCCTGTCCGAGTTTTAAAAAGCCAAAAAGCTTGACTTATTACAGCTCTCTTTAAAATTGTGTCATGGTGGGAATTGGATTAAAAGGGGAAGCCCTTCTGAAAATGTGTTTGAAATGACGTGAGATAAAATGATGTCAAATGCTGTACCTTCATTAAACTGATTTCTGTAGCCCTAAGGCTGCTAGGTCTGTCTGACAGAGCATTAGAGACTCTATAACCATTTGGCTTGGACAGACTGTCTGTTCCAGGAAGGGTTTGGGGTGCATGCATCACTTTTTGTCAGAGAAACACACATGAGGTTATAGTAACCTAGTGTTACTGAGGAGTAGTGGTTGATACATGCAAGCAAACTGAGCCTGATCTTCCTATGTGTTGATAGTTCACTCTAGAACAATGTACTGTACATTTTTTTCACACAGCAACACTCTTTTATGCAATATTTTTAAAGGTATTTCTTAGGATGACTTTCAAGCATATCAACATCACAATTTATTCCTGTATAATGCACCTCAGATAAGTAAAAATAACTAAGTAACTATTTGATTTTTTTCTTAATTGGAAGATATTAATATTTGCATTTTATACATCATAATTTGTTGTGTACTTGAATGCTTCCTCATAGTAAAATGGAAAGAAGCCAAAAATTTTTTTCTCATATTTTTGAAGAAAAATAAAATGTTCTGAAATGCAATATGAAGTACTGTTCAGTAATTAGTAACTTGTTTTAATAGGAATCGTGCTTGAGGTATGAAGAAGTGTAGGTCCTTTGTGGGATCATTGTATTTGGAAAAATTTTAGCATCTGTTTTGACCCATTCAACAGAACAGTGTTCGACTGCATTATTAAGAGGCCATTCTGGAAATTACTTTTTGGCACTTGTCACAGGGATTGCTGTGGGGCTTGTCCTTAGCTGTGGATCACCACTTTGAGCAAGTGTTACTTTAATACTTATGACACACAAGTGTTTTTCTTGGAGCTTCTGTTTGTTGACACTTGCTCAATCTAATGAATTTGCTGTTAGCTGGAAATGTTTCGTGTTTGAAATGCATGAATAAACAAAAGATGCCTGTGTATTCCAATACAGTGTGAAAGAACAATTATCAATTTTCTTCTGTATTTACAAAAAAATGAAACCGCCTTGATTGAGCTTCAAACATCTCTGCATTATGCAGAGGAGAGGGTGATTAGCGCAACCACCTCGACTCATTTCCATCTCTTTCCATTTCTTCATCCTGTATGCTTTGAATCGTACATTCAATGCATTTCCGCATCCAGGATGGGCCCCGTGATTTTTCGTATTTGGATCTCAGCCAGCAGATGTGCTCATACAAGTGCAAATAACTGTTTGAATTCATTTATGGTTTGTGCAGTGCTTTCTGGATGCGACAGAAGGGTGAATGCTTAATGCCACCTTCTTAACTATGTCTCATCCTCATTCAGGCTTTTGTGATCCACTAAAGAGGTCAACTGGTCGAAAGTTAAAAAGGCAACGTTTACTGATGTGTGCCTTGCTCGGGTCAGTCAAAGGAGCCAGAAACAAGTAACTGATCAAATGGCAGAAATGAGAAGAGCCAAATGAAAGGTATGCCTGCCTTATAGCATTCATGTGGCATGTTAGATGTCATAAAGAAGCAGGAGGAACAGAGCACAAATTTCACCTGACAGCAATTCCCCGACCTTGTCTAAAAACATCTCTTGTGCTCACGTAAACCACCCCATGGCCACACTCTCTTCCCAAAGGACAAGCCCGCCATTATGATCACTGGAGGCAGTGCAAGGTAACTGATTTAAGAATTAAGGATTTATGACCTACAGGAGTGATACGTATCACGTGTTTCTGATACTCTCGTTTCATTAACTGAATAGAATGTGGTGTTCAGCTGGCAGCCATATGCAAATGCTATTCTTCTTCCTGAAATATCCTTTTTGATAAGGAGATTTGATGACGCAACATGACTGACATAACCTCAAGACAGTTGGTTAGTTGCCAGGCAAAATACTGTGCATAGTGTGATGTGAGCATGGGGCAAAATGCTAGTAACGCTGTAAAGCAAATACTGGGCTAATGGCATTGCACCGTCTTCATGAGATGTTCTATGATGTAGAATGATGATCACAGGGCAGAAAATCACAATTTTCAATAATCAACTTTCCATATGCATGGGCATATTCATGGAGGGTGCAAAATGATTTGAGGGAATTCAATTTTAAGTTGTTACCACTTAAAATGTAAATGATCTTAACTCCTCTGATTTTTAAATTGGTTTCCACACAATAGTGGTGCAAAATCGCTCAGAGGACTGACATGGCAAAAACCATAATCTTTCTAAACCCAAGTCAAAATGATGCAAATCAAAGCATGCCGTGAGAGCATAAATTTAATATAGCAATTTACAGAAACAGATTACTTAGAATATTAATTATAATGCGCTACTTTAAAATATTTAGTGTTTATTTTGTATACTTCCACAGTATTTTGGCAGATTATTCTAGTTGTCGTTAAACATTTTTTTTCTGTGGAAACAACAGAATTATGTAAGAGCTGTTTATAAAGTAGACTAAATAACTGAAAACATACACCCACACGTAGTTTACTAGATACCTGTACATGGCTTCTGGTTTGATTGTTTTAATTCACGGAAGTTCAAAATGAACAATTTAGACGCATATATCTGCAGGAAGGCTTAGCTTATTGTAGCATAATTTTAAAACATTATTTAATCATATTTTTAGCCTGATGTTCTGTTTGGAATAGGCATCCTCCAAAATTTTTTGAACAGAGGTACTGTATATGTGGTTGCACCACTTTAGTAACCAAAGTGAAAGTTCTAAAGCTTGAAGACAAATTAAAGTAATAAGAATTCACATGTGTACAGTTTTAGCTCTCTTGAAGCCTTCCTTCTGGAATAATAATAATAATAATAATAATAATAATAATAATAGGATTCTTCATTTATTCCTCAGTTGCTGACATTCTCTTTTTTCAGCCCCCAGATTGTAAGGTAATAGTAGTCATAATGTGGTTGTACCAGTATGTCAACATATGTAACTGTTGGAAATTTCAAAATAAAATCTAAATTTACTGTTAAATTTCAAATGTTAAAGGTCTGCTACAGATGTCATTTTATTTTTTCTCTGTATAGTTCATATTTGTGTAAATTTTGTAAAAAAACAATTGACAAGGCAAATATAATCAGTCATTTCATAAGGAAAGGGGTTTGTTTAGTTTATTTTAGTTTAGTTCACGTTTGTTTAGCTGAGTTAGGGTTAGGGTTAGGGTTAGGGTTAGTAAGATGGATTCTGATATTTCTTTTTCATTGAAAGTATAGAGGTGCTGAGGCGTTTTTTTTGCTGACCTTTGAAGTCTTCATACTCAATCCCTCACTCATTCACTCACTCATTTTCGATAACTGCTTGTTGAATGTATGGTTTAGGTGGTGTGGAGCACAGTTTAGAGAGTGCAAATCATCTTGAAACATACTTACAGGTTGGCCAAGGATCGGGTTGTTTTTTTATTTTTCTGGGCTGAAACTGTGAAAAGGAAGTGTGAACTGTGGTTATTTTTAAAAGCTGTCACTCTTCCAGTGGCTTTTCATCTGCTCAAACTTTGATAAGTGGTAATGGGTAAGCTATATCTGTCTTATGGCCAATAATACTCAGACTGTCTTCAGAGGACTTTAATTTAATTCACATTTAATTAATACAGCTATAAAAACAAATCATATGCAGTTTTGATGAAGTAATGTAGCGCTTACCTGTGACCATACTGTGAAGGCATAACTATGTGGGCAGTGTAGATTAGATGCCAAAACATTTAGTATCTGGGACAATAAGAATCATTGGACGATCATGACAATAACAAACACAGTAAGTATACTGACAGGAATAATAATACATTTCGATTTCTGTTTGTACTTTCATGTCAAGATAAGGTGCCACTGCTAGGGATGACTTATTTAAAGCAAAACTAAAGCTCACACTGTGCACAACATGTGAGACCATGTTGTTTCTTCCAGCTTCCTACAGAGCGGTGAGTGTCATTTTTATTTTAATAACTTTTGTCCACATGAAATGCAGACCAAACGAAGGTTTCTGAATCGAAGGTAAAGGATAAACCATAATGCACAATGGCAGTGAGGAGGTATTTTCATTGTTTGAGAAAAATAAGGAAAGGTTTTAAAAGATTTATAGTGTGCAGATAGAGGAGGGAAGGAAGCAGCGAATACTCTAGGTCTTTGGGTGCACGCATCAGCAACATACATTAGAGTGCATTAGTTAAGCTCAGTGGTGGGGAAAGCATGTAAATCATTCATTGATTGGATAACCTGAGTGCTATGAGACATTTTTAACACCATTAATATTAAAAAAGTACCAGGTAAGGGACAAAGGAGAGGCTTTTCTCAAAAATCTTGTTTGGATTTACTTGTTCTCAGTCCTGCTTTAAACATATTCATTTCTCTAAATGCATCCTTTATGTTCTCATTTGGTATAAAAAGTTTGCAGATTTGGGACTTGTTATAAATGGCATTTCAAATAGAACTATATTAATAAAAAGTGCCACAAAGCAAATGTGCAGTACCCCTGCCAGGGCTTATGTGAAGGGCAAACATAGTAATAGCATCCAGGTAATGGTTGTGCAAGCTATTTAGAGCACTTAGGGACCTACTTTGGCACAGTGCACTGTGCTAATCCCCTATTTGATGAAGACCATGCTGTCCTCTACTGTACCGTGCCATCCCATACCATACCATTCCAAATCCACAAATGTGTCATTCACCTTGATTAACTTTCTGACAAATCTCTTACATGATCTCTTCTGTTGTTATTTATTATGGCTACACAATGTAATGTTTCTGGACAGTAAGTGCTGAAATGAAGGTGAACACTGAGGGTAGGTATCCTCACCATATCAATAACTGAGGCAGGACCGTGGGATGACAGTTATGGTGAGTGGTAGCGTCCCCTTGACATGTAGGTGAATTGCAGTGCATTTGCTCTTGTGTGGATTACAATGGAAATGACATCTGGTGTCTCTCTGTCTCTGTATAGGAGGTATATTAGGTTTTTTAAGTGGCTGTAAACTAAATCAATCAGTGCACACTAGAATACACAAATGTCGAAAATGAAATAATTTAATGTTTTATGTGTATGTGTCAAAATATTGAGATTGTTTACTTGTCTTTCTTTAATTCCTTAGACTGTAAAACAGGAAAATCATTAGCAGCGAGCTTTTAATCGGTCTGATCGCACTTTTATATTTTCTTGAGCTTTTTCCTATTCATTCTGAATGAAAAGTAGAGGGTGAAACAGAATTAAGTTTACCTCGACTCCTATGGGACTTATAAACACTTTAAAACCTTTGACAGCACCTGTGATATATAGCTGATTGATTCTAGTCACAGAAAGAGTGTTTCAGGAGAAAAACACACACTTGACTTATTTGAATAACAGCTCTGATGCACCTTACAGGTTAGCCATCCATTAAATTTGGCAGTATTATTTCAGGTTACGCATTAATTCAGAGCTGAGTAAATGCATAATCAAAACACAAGTAAGTCTGCTTTATACCACTAGATTGGATCGGTTTCATTTCAGGGTATTTTGACAGTACCTGAAAAAATGTGTGGTTTAACTAGTGAACTGGTAATATTTGCTTTTGTGCACATAGGAAAATGAAATGTGGTTCAATTTTCAGATGCTTGTTTTTACTTGTTTGTGCAGATATTCGTGGATTTTTGCATGAAATCATAATACTGTGGTTTCAGTAAACAGAGCATCCTATTAAAATTGTTGATATTGCTGTGATATTGTGAGTACTTATTTTGCACACAAGTGGAAAATAAAACTTTTTTTTTAAGTTTAGTTGATGATCGACAATAGTGTTTAAATAAATTCTCTCTCAGTTTTACGATGTTTTGTCCAGGAGAACACCCGGTTAGCCATTGTCCCAGATCTATTACAAATGCACACTTGGAACAGGAATTTTCTGACTGGATGCCCTTCCTGACATCAACCCTCACATTTACCCACTGATGAACCAGGGGCTGGCTAGACACACACATCATGCTATGGGCAATTTAGATTGACCAACGATCCTGAAACGTGCAGTTTTGGACTGTGGGAGAAAACTAGAGCACCTGCAGGAAAGCCACACAGACATAGGAAGAACAGGCAAACTCCACACAGCCTGAGTTGGATTTTGAACTCACACCCTAGTGCTGTGAGACACCAGTGTTTAAATGAATTGTTGGAAAAACATGAAAGGTGAATTATTTTTGTTTCTCTACAGTTCTAAGTAGTTTTAAATACATTAATAGTAACAGTCACAATCTTCTCGGTTCAGTGTGAGGGATCTAGAATCATATCAATCATTATTTTCATTATTCAATATTAACAGCAAAATATTGCTTCTGTATATTAGTTAAAGGTAAGGTAACAAAACGTTTCACAAATAAAAACACACCCATCACAATTAGCCATTCATAATTATGGGTTTGGTTTTTGCACTGATAATAGTTCTATTCTCACAATAGCAGGACAAGGTATTCTTTAATACCTACAGTGTCCTAGCTTTGTTAGAGTATGTGTGCATATCTTGGAGGGCACTGAATGACTCTAATGCGCTGGGAGTAAATTAGTGAAGACGAGGGTCTGCTTCCTAGAGGCTATCATCGATCCCCTGGGATGGGCTTTTATAAAGCTTAATAAAAGCTTGCTGTATGAAGAAATGACAAGAAAGGCTGGACACGGGCTGTGTTTGAATGGCTTTCACTAAAACCCTCACTTACTCAATTGTGTTTCTCAATTTCAATTCATTCAATCAATGTACTGGTGGAACAAGGTCTGTTTCATTCCTCTAGGAAGGCAAACTGGAGACATTTACATATCACACTCTTAACCAAAGTGTCATATAATGATTTACCTATTTGTCCAGCTGAATATCAGTTTACTGGAGCAGCTCAAGGTAAGTATCTTCATCAAAGGTAATACTGGAGGAAGTGGGATTTAAACCTGGGTTCTTTAAGTTCAAGATGGCAGCTAAACACTGCACCACTTTCTAAGCCTGTAAGTTTGTGTCTTACTGTCTACAGTAATTATAACCTTGAATAACCTCTGGTTGTTTGTTGAATTTTTCTGTGCAGGAAGTTTTAATACATGGTTAATGTCTATTTTGTAGTTAATGTAAAACTGTATTTTCTGACACGAGTCAAATATACAGAACAGAATGCAAACCTAAATGCATATTGCATGTCTTATCACTCTCTGTATCT
The DNA here is from genome assembly GCA_900497675.1 of Arapaima gigas. Lineage (NCBI taxonomy): Eukaryota > Metazoa > Chordata > Actinopteri > Osteoglossiformes > Osteoglossidae > Arapaima > Arapaima gigas. The sequence goes on along the minus strand of UFQX01000005.1, from coordinate 847,699 downwards.
TTTACCTGTTTTGAGGTCCTGTGAAATTTCACTCCCTTGCTTCACCAGCTGAGGAATAGACATTGCCCGCTATGTCTGATTCAGAATTTTTGTGAAATTACTCCTGTGAAGAGGCTGAAAGGTTCCCCTCAGGATTCAGCCTGATACTGCAGGCAGCAGAAGGGAGACAATTAAAAAGCAGACTGCTCTATGGCATAATTGCTTTTCTCAATTGTTGAGGTTTGACATTGGAGTCGGAACAGCAAAGGTCCCGGTTATTGTTAAAAAAATTAACATTGGGAAGCCCTAAAGTCTTGTCAGACAGGAGCACAAAGTTGGTCAAGACACTGCGATGCATGGGAGTGTGTGAAGTGCAAAGAAGGGTGAGCCACTGGACACGGGTGTCAGGGGTGGTGGTGAACTTTATAATGCTGACAGATTGTGGATTTAAATATTTTAAATCATAGTCAGCACATGTTGGCTGTGTCAAGGAGATGGGTAACAAGTGTGGTAATGCAGCAGATTAATGAACTCTCCGCCGGATGGTCATCATGCATTCACGCTGCCGAAGGCACAGACAGACATCACTAGTCCTGTCCGTCATTCAGCGGCATTCCTGAAACGCACACACAGACACGTAAAAAAATATTTTCTCAGGTCCATTTGTCCACTTAACGTGAGTACAGTCAAGTCATAATGAAAAAAAAACTTTAAATTCCAAAAAAAGATTTTCTTAGTTATTTTATATTAGTATGAACGAGGGCATTTAATGATATGGCCTTACACGAAGAATAGCAAGCATACCGAATCTCAGCAGTGGCCACAACTGAAAGCAAACAGTTACCTTATCTCAAGAGTATGATTATACTAGGAGTTGTGAAATTAAATGAGTGTGACAGAACAAACAGAAACCAATTAAAAAATACAGAAATAGTAGTCCTAACCTACCGTTTAACATTTAATGACACTTAAAAGAAATTAATTGGCTACTGTTTTTGCAATAATGCAAAGTACACAGAGGATTTTACTGGCAGACGCTTCCATGTGCCCGATTGTCATTTTTCACAAGGATTATGCTGGTTTTATACATGCTAATTTGTCAATTTCAATGCAGAAACAGTACTGTTGAGTGAGAACAGTAGTGTGTAGGTTTACCTAAGCGTCCCATCCAATGTTCATTTGCGTGCTGCATAAATGAGTGGGTTTTCGCTGTGATGTTCCTAATCGTGCCACGTTCGCCACTGCAGAGGTGTTTTGTTTGGGCTGGAGGGGATAGAGCTTTGTTTTAAATCCTTACTTAGGAGAATGAGGAGACTTAGCAGACTGATCTTGGCCAAGCTTGAGCCTGTAGGCCTGCTTAGTATACATCGTAATGTTTCCTACCTGAACCTGTGAGTCCCTGACCAGAGTTTGTGTCTGGGAATCCCAAGGTCACTCAGCTCCATTTCAGTCCTCTTCCACATGTTGAAGTGCTCCCATGTGGTAGCTGTTTTTCGAATCCCACTGCTGTACCAAGGGCATTCACCAGCCTTGTTCTTTGGTGGCAATACCAACCTTTGGTTGTATTAAAAATAATCTAATCCACATAATTAGCCAATAGTGTTACGCTCATTATGCTGTAATGGGCTGTAAAATGCTTTTGCAAAGCTGTTCGCAAAGAACTGCAAACACCAAGAGCATCATTAGCTGCACTAAAGGGACTTTTCAGGTAATGAAGTGCAAATAACGGCATGATAATGCTTCTGAAAGGAAGAGCTGAAACACTGCAATGTATGGACATATTTGCCAAAGAATCTCTTATGCTTGTTTATCAAACAAGTAATGTCTCTAAAGCTGAGCAGCAGTTATTACCTATTCAGCTGGCTGTAATTTTGCAAAACGATATATATGCATTTAAGGAACAGCCAGTAATGTTATTATAATGTTATATGTAAGTTTCAAAGACGACCATGAAAATAGTTTTCTTAAGTGGTGTTACATATGTGATAAAACACATGATTACCACCCATCATTCCATGATGTTTTTTCTAAATGGGATCTGAGTTTTATTTTTAGCAGTCATCTTAATATTAGACATAAGCATTATAATATTAAGTGGAAGTTTAGAGTCTTTTGTTTTTACTCCTGCGGGGATGTGGTTGAAGACATGGTTTGTAATGTGGGAGCGGGCATGAGGTTGAAGATGTGGTTCATACCTGAGAGGGCATGCACTTGAGGATGTGGTTTGTATTTCCCAAGAGGCCTTGTGGTTGTGGATGCGGTTTGTGCTGCTGGAGAAGGCATGTAGTTGAAAATGTGGTTCATACCTCAGAGGACATGTGATTGAGGTTGTGTTTTGTACTTCCCAAGAGGACATGTAGTTTAGGATGTTGTTTGTGTTAGAGGTGGCATGAGGTTGAAGATGTGGATGGCCAGGCCCTAATTTGAAAGTTATTTACCATGCTAGTTTGAAGCTGAAACTAATACAGATGTTGTTGAAGGTCCCTAAGTTAAGCCTTGATAAAGATGAAAATTAATGCCCCATAAGGTGAAAAGTCACAAAGCTTTTGAGTCAAAGGAGGCAAGGCTATTTGGAGAGGATAAGAGTCACTGAATCTGTGGAGTTACTGCGAATTATTTTTTTTTTCAAAAGTTATGATTTCACATGGAATTAATGTCTAAGATGGAAGATTTCTAATTTAAATGATTAATGTCAGTGTCTTTTTTCTAGACCTAATACAATAGAAGACAAGACTGTTGGCCCTTTCCAAAAAAGCTAGCCCTATATATAATACATATAGTATATAATATGATACGATAATAATGTATAATATTGAATCTAATATTTATTATACCTGTGAGGCCACCCTGCAATGGACTAGTGTCTCATCTAGAATAGTCTCTGGACAGGTGCAACCCTGCTCAAGATTAGTGCTTAATGAAAATGGATGTATCGATGTACACACATACACACACTTTTTTGGAAATAGCGCAGCTACATTCTTTTCACAAAGTTGTTATGTATGGCTTGAGGTCCTAGCCATTCAGTTACTATGTTTCCTTTCTGAGAAAAAAGCAGCAAGGACTAAGGGGGTGTTTTGTAAGGGAAAAAGTTTTACATGGGGTAACGGGCCCACATAAGAGCCAGCCGCAGCAGGAAATAAGACACCGATTTAGGTGAGTCAAAAGCCCGGGAGGCAGCCATGACTCTGGCAAATACAGTAATACCCGGCAGTGCTGCCGCTTAACAGCAAACAGCAGAATGCAACTGGCAGCCGGAGTAGCTGATTCACCCTGGAACTCGGCATTCATAAATTCTACAGTAGTAAATAGTGTAACAGTCAAAATTATCTGAGGAAGCTCATAAAATATTCATCCTCCATTAAAATTTCAACAGAATTTTCTGAGATAATGAACATTTAGGGTTACTTTACTACATGTGACCAAAATCTGTCAACTAAGATGATGTGATGTGAACTTTAAATAGCTGTAGTACTGTCTGTAATGCAATTTCTGAACATTTTGGAAAAATATTAGTTCTACATTATTCCAGATAAACATTTGCAGTGTGATCAGGAGTAGCTAATATATTTGTATATTAAATCAATATTAAATCTCACTTACACCGAATTTGCACTGAAAATCCCTGTGATTTAAAAAAAGCAAACAACAAGCTTCGGATTTGTACTTTCGTAATTTGCAATCTTATATTAGCAGTCTATGTTTTGAATGTTATGTTCAAAAGATCTGCACAATTACCTCAATCACACTACTGAAATGAACTAAAACAGAAGAAACAAACAGTGTGGCACTGAAGTATGGAGATGCACATTGTAGTCTTACTTTGTGGATTCTTGCCGAACAGCAGCTCTAAAAGGATCTAAACCCATAGTCAAAACATCCACAAAATGAACCATGCCCACAGCATCCAACCATAACCCTTGGAGGCATTTCCCAACAGTGAGAGTGCATCGATTTACCAAATGATGGATGTGCGAGTTGGCAGTGTGGTGTCCTACACCAAAAATTGCACAGTCACACTCAACACACCCAGCAGCATTTGAACGGTTACCATCTCAAGAGCCGTTTTCCCATAACTTTGTGTGATGATCAAAGGCACTTAACTAAAGAAGCGGAATTGTGGGTCCCGCTTCACTTACATCTCCATTTCCAGCATGGTTCCAACCAGTGTCATACAGAATCCACCTAGGAGCATCTGCCAGCTTCCAGCAACTATAAATACAGCCAGCCAAAGCCCATTATGGAAATAACCAGCTCAGTACTCTTCTTACGAGTGATGCAGTAGGATACAGGCGGTCTGTCTTGTGGATGAAGGAAAGGTGGAGAGAGAGGCAGACTCACTATGAGAAAGTACAGGATGATGTTAGGGATTCAGCAGAGATGGCAGTAGAGTGATTTAAAGACAGGTAAGCCAAGATAAGTGCTCTGACAAGTGTAAGCAGTGGTGGAAAGGCAGCCCAGAGTTTCTAATCCTGCTGGCATCTCCTTCTGCAGCCTTTCAGAGAAGAACCAGTTATGAAGGTTATTAGGAATTAGTCCTGATACCTCTGGAAGCCACAGTAATTTTTTTCATCTGATCATGTTTTTAAAATTGCATTTGTTGATTGAAATACATTAAAATATATTAAGCTAAATTGGTCTCACCTTTAGTTTGGCACACACTAAGAGTGATTGTTTTATTTTATCACATATTTAAAAAGATGGACAACACTAAAATTGTATAAATATTAAAGCCCATTAAATGGACTTACGTTGGTAACATTTTTTTCTTTTTTAATAATTGGACAGAATACATATTTGTATTTTCAGAAGTTACACTGCATATAATATTAACTCAGTAAGGTGGACGTGCAAACTCCGAGATTGCAGTGGAAAAATGCACCCTGGGTAAATTCCAAGGTTAATCTCCAAAAGGGCTGCTTTATTTGATTTGCTCTGCTGTGTCTATCATTGGTGAAATGTAAGTTACAGAGCCCATTTTCCTGCAGATCCCTGGCCATGATTTGAGCTAGCTTCCCTGCGGCCATTTTAACTTCAGGTGAAAAGTTATGATTTACTGAAACAGTGATTGCCCTTCTTAGATGCCATCCTAGTTTCCCGGAAATCTGCGAAGGAGTAAAGGATTCATGACTCATAAATTTCTCATAGCCGTGTGTCCAATACTGGTCTGTGACTCATTATTTCACATCATGCCATCTACACTGACCTTGTCCTGGTGCTTCATGAATTCCCCTCCTTCACCAAGACCATTAATTGGTGCTTTTACAACACAAAGTGTGCCTCATACTGATGTACACAAACCTACTGCATAAGGACTATAAAGTTAATATCTTAACTGTAAAAATTGTACATTTTCATCTTTAATTTGTTATTTAGCCATTAAGTTCTATAATCTAGGACTGTGGAAACATTTTTCATGTAGAAGTCAATTAGAAAGTTTAGTGAAGCAGCACCCATTTTTTTCCTGCCCACTTCCCAAACCAGAAACTGCTTTTCTGTTTTATTTTTCAATGAGGATTTGAAACAAAGCCATGCATCTGAAGGGCAGGTTCCCCAAAAATAAAATTCATTCAAATACATTTTGTTGTATGAGTGTCAGAGCCTAATTGTAAAAACTACAGTTATTTTAAAATGTGAATTCCTTGCTGGCCTCAGGTTGTTTCCATTGTAGTTCTTCACATCTGCACAGAAATTTCAAATAAAAAGATAATCCAGATCTGCTTCAGTGGACTTTTTTCAGGACAGAAAGAACAATCTATAACAATTCCCTACCCTTATGTATCTATCATATATTTGCAGCATTACTGTATGGACTGTATAACATTTTGTTATACTTAAGTATTTTTGGCCTTACCCTTGTAAGTGAAGATTTTTGTTAACTCATGGCGGTCTCAAGACTCCTAAGGCAACGACATGTGGGTAAAGCACTGCAACCCTTTCTAGACTGATGCTACTTTAGAGAGAGTACTGAGAGTTTTCATGGTTTCTGCATTTTCTGATATTATAAATGTGTTATCCACAAAATATACAGTGTATTTCATGATAGGACACTTGGTGTGTTTCAATAATTTATAGCAAACTCATTTTAAATTGCACAAGAAAGTGCAGCCGTGTCCGTGGTTGTTATCCAATGGTATGGCTAGCCAAGGATGGGCACAGAAACATTTGTATAGTCCAGGCAAGCTTCACTATTGACTGGACACCATCTACAAAAGGAGAAAGGGAAGAAAATAATCAGAGAGTCCCCAATGTAAGAGAGACAAACCTTTCCTAATAGTACAGGGCAACTACTGTATTGTGTTACAGCGCAACTTTTAAAGGGTCAAGTGTTTAAAAAACAATACAGGAATATTTTGTTTTGTGGTGAGAATGTATAGCCCCCCTGCTCCCAGTAAATATTGTTCCTCTCAGTTGCTTTCTGTAATGTGCCTTTGATCTGATCTAAACAAAACAAAGAGATTTTACCACGAATGCAAAATTGACCTAATAAGTCATATCTCTTTCTTTGGCTTGTAGCATCCTTCAGATCAGGTTGTGGAAAGCCATGAAACGTAAGTGCTATCACAAAAGATGGAAGAAATGGGACTTATATCCTGGGGGGTGGTGCTGTGCTTTGCCTCATGGCGGCCCACTTTCTGCCTTTCGCTACTTAGCAGAGCATAAAGAATGGAACATTTGTAACATGAGTGGAAGTCCTCATGTACAGTTATATTACATTGAAAAAGGACAGATAGTGTGTGGGTCTTAGGGTTAGGGTTTTCATATACATCGCTAGAGGTGTATATTTTAGCATGACCTTGGTTATGGTTTGCAGCCCTTTTAAAAATTCCAGTTAACTGTGTCTTAGAGGTATTTTAAAGAATATGGCTGACTATATCTTGATGGGTAAAGAGATGGTCCAGAACAGCTTTCTATGGCCTGCCCTGATTGTGTGTGTTTCTTCCAGGTTCCCCATTTTTTCTTCTACATTTTGAAGATGATGTTCTGGCCAATTATTACTTCCACAATGACCCTAGTGTTTAACTATGAGTGTATATATGTACAGCTGCTCTGCAACAGGACCATGTTCTGTTCAGGGTTTATCCAGTGTTAAGTAGCATGCTTCCTTGGATTAATGCAACCCCATATGGATAAGGGGTTACTGACAATAAATGCATAGATGGATAGAAAAACTGAGAATTAAGATTATTGGTTTGAATTTGTCAATTTTATGGTGTAAGTGGTGGACTGGAGAACACCAGAAAAGAGGCCAGAGGGATCTTTGGAATCCATATCTAGTCAAACTTAGCCTCTGAGATGAAGCCAGGCTGAAGGTTGAAAGTGAAGACAAAGCCGGTTCTTTTTTAAAGTGCTCACTTAATTTAATCTGGAAGGTCCTCAGACTCAGTTTGGGAGATCCCATGGAAGAACATGGTCTAGCGGGTGGTGGAGGCAATACTGATAGAACAGAGTGAGTGGGGATATACTAAAGATGTCTATCCAGGTTTAACTCAGGTCTGCTTCCTTTCCAGAAAAGTGGGATTTTCTTTACAGACGAGTTACACTTTATTATGGCATGTGAATGAATTATGAATTAATTTATTGCATAACACTTTTAAATTATTTAGTTATTTTTCACTTTTGATCCAGGGAGTAAAAATTTTGAGGTTGTATGCTATTACACTAATTCAATTCTTTTCAAGGTTATCCTCCTGAGAGAGCAAGAGTGGCACAGTTACAGTAAATGTGTTTCCGGCTGAGATCCTTTCTAGTTAGCACCTGGGGACTACCACATTTGCAGTAATTGATATTTACCTTTCATAGTCTCTCAGCTGCAGTGAAATGGAATCTTTTTTGGATTGCAGCACCTGTTTTGCTTCTCCACTTAATAAAAGGTGCAGTGTGCATGATGATAGTATTGGTAGTGAGTTTTGGACACCCCTCTGTGTGTAAGAGTATTGTTCTGCTGATGTCAGTGTTTCAGCTTATTTTACCTGGACAAAGAGTGACAGGTTGTTGGTATCTTAACTCCTGGAAGCTGCAGTGCAGCAGGGGCCTGTTCTTGTGCCCATCTATATGGCCGGCTTGAGCGTGCCATGCTGCCCCCATGGGTGATGTGCTTATCGCCGTGCACCATGGTGTGCAGCAGCGGAAGAGATGTGTGTAACCATAATTCAATATGTAGTTCTCAGCAGTCGTTCAGAGGAACTGAGCAGAAACTCCACGGATTATTGACCAGATTGAAGGGGATGAGTACACTGATGCTGGGATCAATGAGAGGAACGAAGCCGGATCGGTGGATGCTCAGCATGGGGCACTGTGAAATAGTGACTGAGTGCACTTTACCATAGACTCATTCTTCTAAATCTGGGATCCACACACACTTAGGGGATGTGTAGTGAAGCCCCATTACAGCATGCTGGAATACATGTGGCAGAACATACAATGAGCAGATATGTACAGAAGTTTGCACATTTTGGCTCTGTGAGATTGTTGATGTCTAATCTCGATGCCAGCTTAGAAGTGGAGTTTTGATTGTATAGGCTGATACTGAACTTTTATTTTTTACTTTACATCCACAGTAAATAGCAAATAAAAGTTCAGTTAATGTGGCAATTCGAATGTTTTGTGGTCATGTGCATACTTCAACAGTGTATTTATATGCACGTTTCTTTTAATTTGCAAGGTGAGGATAGTATGATGGAAATGGGTAAACTGAGACTTATTTTGACACCAACTTATTAGATCATCTCCTAATGGTTTGAAATAGTCATCTTGGGAAATTTGTGTTGTTAGTTTTGATTATGGCCTACTTTTTGGGGTTAGCCTGGCAGTTTTTTTGCATTATGCTGCTGGGAATGTGTAATAAAAAACATAATTTCCATTTATATTTCAGTCTCTCAACTCTGAATTGTCCTGAGATTACGTTCAAGTATTGCTGACTGGATAAGCATCACACAGTAAAACTTGGCTATGGTCTTCTTACTTGCCTTTTGCACTTTTTAATGGGCTGCCACTTGGAGTTTAATCAAAGCCATCTGATATCAACAGGAAAACTGGCTTCCCAAGCACCGCAGACATTCATTTAACAAAAATTATGAATGTATGTTAATAAACACAGCACTGAGTTGTAACTGAGTTACAGTGGTTTAAAATTCAAATGGATATGGAGTGTGTCATTTTTTGACTGTCTGAATGCTATCAAATCTGAACGTTTAATAATTAGAATTTTTTTAGATGACAAATAATAGAGGACTGTAAGTTCAAATGACAGGGCAGAGATAGAATTTGATTTCAAAAGAGAAGTGCAAAAACTAATTTTGCTCTCTCCATTGTATGTACACAGCCTGTCATTTAATGAAAATTTAAAAAAAGCATTCACTTTCAAAGATTGTTGTGAAATATTTTGCAAACAGCAGCTTTGTTATTACCAAACTGACAACTTTCTGTTATGTAAAACCACATGCATATAAAACATTTAACATATGGGAAGATAACTGAGTAGGATCAGACAGCTCAAGTAAATTTTTGTTGTATGTAATGATCACTTGTATGAATAGGAAGCAAAGAGTTAAAGCTTGATGTATTTTTTTTTTTTTAATCTCAGTTCATAACTGAAGTGTGAGGACCTGTTTCTCATGAAAACAATTTTAGGGCAATTAAAAGGGAGCAATTAAATATTCTGGGACACCATGATGACTACTAAACAGTACTCACTTAACACACTAATGCTGGAAAGAGGATTACAGCAGGCAACTTCTCCAGCCTTCTTCACTGATATCTTCTCATTGGATTTAACCACATATCACATCTCATAACTGAAGCCATTGCTGTCACAGTCACTATCCTTCTATCACTTGCAAGATGTCACCCAGTGTGGCAATTAAACAGCTGGGATTAAGGCAATATTTCTCTCCATCTAGTATAGGGGTGAAAGGAAGTTGCACAGTAAAAATATTTGCCTCATCACACTGTAAGATAAACTTTTACAAGCTTAATCACACACTTCCACTGTAACTGCAAAAATAAATAAATTGTGACAGACAGATTAGGAAATATACTATTTCTTTCTACTCAATTGCACATAAATCATAAATAGTAAATAAACACTATTTAAAGCAACATTTTGGTACAAGACTGAGAAAAACAAAGGATCTTTAACATATTTTATTATAACTGAAATGAACATGACAGAATGAACAGTACAATTGTTAATACCTGAAGGGGAAATACTGTAATGCAGTGTTTAGTGCCCTGTTATGTTAATTTTGTATTAGTAAAATGTAAAACCTAAACCCTAAAATTACCACTGGAAAATAATGAGATATTGGTCCGCAATCTCTGGAAAATTCATGCCGGTTCCCAGAACATTAGTTAAATTGGCTATGTAAATTTCATTCTACTACCTGTGATATTACTAAAAGCATATTTGAAATGAGACATTATGTAGCTGTGGAATATTTCCTTCAAATCATTGAAATGAAAGAGAACCCAAAACTCTGCCAAGTATGACAAGGAATACCACAGCAGTGGTCATTGGTCTGTCTGGTGGAAACTATATTGAGGACAAAACCAGTAAAGTCATCTTTCCATTTCAGCTAGAACTCTGCACATAGGGATGCATTTTACAGTAAAGCTCAAAATCAAAACTTCCTGCCATCTGCCAGGTTTGTAAACTTGCAAGACAGATGCTATCATGCAGCTATCTTAGCCTGTCTGCAAAAAGTAAAAGGACATTCTGTGAATTACTTCCTCTGTTGTGTCAGGCCTTCACATTAGAAGATATTTAAATTGCATCCTGACAAAGAAAGGCGCACCAGAGCAACGACAAGGGATGCATTACCTAATAAGCTTGGCAGGCACACCGAATCCAGGCCTGTGTGATTATGCGGGGCCGCGGTACTTTAATCAATCCCAAAGACCCCTGACCAATTTCGGAAGAAGGTTGACATCACAGATAGGCTCTCAGTAAGGATTAAAAATAAGCGCAAGTGAGTCGACACATCTGCTTGAATGTGCCGAAGGGCAGTATGGGTACGGTTGCTCATTTTGACTTGATTTTGAGATCCCCACCTCCCTGTCTCCTATGGCCCCTATTGTGGAAGCACTTCCCCAGCTGTAGCCTTCCTAAACAGATGAGCATCTCACTTGACTTTTTTTCCATACTATTAGTAATTACATTGTAATTAGATTTACAATGGTGCTTGTTGCCTACTTGGAGAGGAAGGAGCCAACTGATTCACATTTGAGCTTCTTATTGGACATACCTTCCCTGTTGCAACACACAGTTGCCTGCCCACATGGCGAGAGCATAACGTGTGTTTCTGTGTGTCTGTGCGTGTGGGTATGTCTGTGAGGGAGAGGGAAGGAGGAAGGGAGAAAGGCTTCCTTTGACAGCAGAACACCAGATGAGTAGGAGTGAAGCCTGTTTACTGTGAAATTGAGAGGCTTTGAGCTGCACAGACAGGCAACGCCGCACCTACCCCCTCTGCCACTCAGACCCTTTTCTGCGAGATGCGCTTCCGCATTAATTTCTGATTAACCTTTTCCGGAGCTTTGGGGAGACCCAGAACACAACCGCGCCGTGTAATCTGGCACGGATCAATACCGAAAGCAGTTGCTGCATCTGATATGTCTAAATAGCATTTTGATTCTGCTGGCATGCTTGATACCAGTCCAGTAATCCGTGTGCATTTCAACTGAAATCCCCTCATTTACAAAGGCCTGACAGGGCTTTCTTAAGTTTTTTATGTTAAACAACATGTACCACTTGCATTTTATTGCCCAGGTACAGATATTATGCTCTTTTGTTTGTCTTGCCATTTAAAATGGTAAAGAAGTAGCTGATGTTGCAGGTGTGCTATATGTGTGAGCTTTTTTGTTTCCCTTGACATCAAGTCTTGAGAGGGAGTGAAGGTGAACTGTTCAGATCTGCTTTGGTATGCAGTGAGGCAATAAACACTATCTGATCTGAGTGACATGTGCTTTCATCTTTAAGGTGTAATTTCTCTGCTGGTGCAGACCGATTTAATCTTAAATGAAAGCCCCCTTTTTTCCCTTGGAAATGCAATATGCCACTCGTGGATTTTCAGACTCAGCTGAGAGATACAGGTGACCTGCTATTGTAGAAGAGCAGGAATCAGTGTCTGAGTCTCGTTCCATTGCAATAAATGATTTCTTAAAGAGGGAAATTATTCAGCAGTGAGCCCCATAGACATATACATTTTATGTTCTGTGAGCAGCACATATTTATGAATACAAAATGTATTTGTGTTTTAATTTTATTTCTAGATACAGAGTGAGTCCAAAGTCTGGAACCACCCAAAAATTTTAAGATACCTCATTTTGAATTGATCTAACCAATACCATTTGCATTAGACCAATGGGTGAATCTATGAGGTATTTGTGAACAACCTTCCACCGTCTTGAAGTCAACTTAATTATTCCAGATGGAAAGGGGGCCATATGACCACTCAAACATGTTTAAAATTTGAGAAGACATTCAATAGTGAACTCCATGTTTTGTGATCTTTAACGGGTATGAAGTTTGATCCGCCACAGTACAGACAATAAGCAACTACGTTGAGAGGGATACAGGAAGGAACTAAGACCATTTCACAGAATGTGATCAATGTGCTGTCCATTTTGACCAAGACACAGCTGCAGAAGTTGCTCCCAGTCAGTTTGAAGATTTTGAAGGACATCTGGACCATGTAAAATGATCCATCGTTGGAACGTGTGTTAGTATCCAACCAGAAGTTAAGTGCACAATTTGCTGTAGAAGTTGTGGATTATTTGACTCACACCATATTGACATACCCTGGTTAATTTGCCAGCCTCACCTCCCACCAAAAAGTTTGGATGTGGACAAGGTAAGACTGTAATAAAATTTACTATCCCATCTGACTTATTCACATACATTCTGGATGTGGTGCTCCATCAAACTTATTCACATTACTGTTTCAGATGTCTTTTTTTCCATTGGTAATGAGTTTGCTGCTTGCATCTGAAGCTAGTGTTTTAATTTTTTGTTTTTGTTTGGCATCAAAGGTAAAGAGGTATTTTCTTACAGAATAAAAAGGGAACAAAAGCATGCCGGTAGAACTGTTCTGTAACAAGGAAGAGATTTCTAAATTTTCAAAGAAGCTAATTAGTTTCTGTGTTCGTTCAGTGACTTTTGCACGGAACAAAGGTTGTTTCGTACAGTAGCAGCAATAATACTAATTAAACTCATTATTTCAAAGTACTTTGTCATTTTGAGACCTTTTTATTTACAGGCTTTATGGCAAGGGATTTGCTTGACCTAGCTTCAAAGAGGTGTAATTGGCCACAGAAAAAGCAGGCTTCCGTCACAGCAGGTTGTTAGACAGAGCGCTCAAGTGCTGGCCGAATTCGCTAAATTTCCACGGTAAACTTGACAGAGCCACACCATTTGTTTCTGTCCCATAACACGCATGGAATTAATGACGTGGAATACCTTCAACATGGAATATTGCTCTGTTATTGTCCTCATGCAGTCATGGGAGGTTGACTGCTTATACCAAAACGTGTCATACTATTAATAGCGTTCTAATTTTACAGTTAACATCTGGGTCATGATTTTTCTCCACACCAATTATTCAGACATGCTGGAAGAGACTCGTTTTTATCCGTTGTCCCCCTTTAAAAGAGTCTTGAGATTTTAATATTCAGCATTTAATAGTTGTTTTCACATTTGTTATCATCATTAAAAATGCATGCCAGATGCTAAGTAAAAAGAGTTTCCTCATTATTCGTTCATTTTCCTATGATAGGAAGTCGTGTCAGGAAAAGCCCTGATGGATTGGATACTCAGGTGGGAGTTTCAACTGTGAAAATTATATGCAATAAGCTGTTTCCACCAGTAAAATGCGCTAACATACAGACAGAGCATTGCGACAGTTGTAAGCCCCAAAGGAGGTGTATCAAGCTGTTCTCCATGTCACTGTTTGTGTATCATTAGCCTGGTTGTACAGAACAGGAATTTGCTACCTATACAATGCGAACATGGACTGGTTATACAGTATCCACAATAAATAACAGTATAGGATAAGAGTGCAAATTATAGGCATGTCCTGCTTGTACAGTATGGGTATAAGCTGGCTATACAATGTAGGAAGAGTCTGATTGTACAGTAACAGTACTGACTGGTTGTAAGTACAGACTTGGGCTGGTTATACAATATATAATCAGACTCACTTTACAGTATGAAAATAGCCTGGGTGTACAGTATAAGTAATGGCTAGTTGTATGCGTACACATGGGTTGGTGGTAACATATAGGAATGCTCGGATTGTACAGTATGAGTTCAAGGATGCTGATCTTGTCCATCATGACATGCAGTCATCAGTTACCTTCAACATGGCTTGCTGCTGCCACTGCTGGTCTCTACAGGGAGTGACATCAGTGGAAATCTGACATTCTGCATTCATGGTAAAGCCTGAGCCACTACAGGGTACAGCAAAAAGACAAAAAAGCAGACAAGGGGGGATAGGTGCTACAGACATAATGTGGTGACAGGTTACTATACTAGTAGATGAGATGCAGAATTGCAGCATGTAGGGTTCAGCAGTAACTACAGCAGGTTGGTTATACAGTATAAGTATTAGTTTGTTGTTCCCTATTAGCATCAACTGACTGCATAATATAATAACTAGCCAATTGTACAGCAGTAGAATTTGCTGAGTGCTCAGTATGAGTATTGGCTTGCATTCTATCAGTACTGGCTGGCTGTACACTTTGAGCACTGCCTGATTTTACACTATGTGAATAAGTTGGTTTTAAACTGGGATTATTGCTGGTAGTGCACAGCATTCTTATCCATGCAGCTAGTGTGACACCTGTGTCTGAACAATTCTTCAGAGCTAGTTATGTGACCTCTGTGTGTCTGGCTCCCATGTGCAGCGTGGCAGCAGGGTCAGCGACCCGGTGTTAATGCGCATATTGTGGCTGAGTCAGCAACATGAAACCAAATGGGCTAAAAGTGTAAATGGTGCTGCAGCACTCACTGATCAAAGTAGAAAAGTCAGAATCAGAGGTCTGCACAATTCACTGCAGCAAAAATTGCAGCGATTTAAGATTAAAGAAAAAACTCAGCACTTGATATAATTTGGGTGAACAACACCAGGTTAATTGAAATATATCCTTTTTTAATAATAAGTATGTTAATATACAGAAAATAAAACATCCTGTTGACATGAGCATCCTTTTATTCCTATTTACAAAATGTATTATTTGACTTTTTAAAATAGGTCCCATTTCATCCATTTCTTGTTTAGTTTATTTAAAACGTATGCTTGTGTAGACTATATCATAAAAAAGCCACTCACTAATTATGATTAATGGTTGACTATGGACTGGAACCATGCAGATTATTGCTATTGTTATAATCACTGTAGAGCTGTTAATGTTAACAGTATTTATCAAGGCATGAAATCAATGCACCGTCCAATACTACATGTTTATTTCTGCATATGCTTTTATTGCTCTGTTCTCTTTTTTACTAGTAATGTGTATTTCAATGTGCCACAGTTCTCTCTGTCCTTTCCATGTATACTCAGTGGCATAATAAGATACCTGCAAACATCTGTGCCATGCCAACTTCCACTAGTCTTCACGTCTCTGATCAGCTCTAATTTGGCCATCTGTGCATTTATCACCAGGGCTACTTACTACGCAACATTAAAGGATGAGTTCAGTTATGCTATTTTTTCAGCCATTTAGCATACATCAGAAACGAAGTGCGTCACCATTGTTATTTACACTTCTGCTGTGTCTGTTGGGGCTTTGCACAGCCATTTTGTGTGGAAATCTTTACCACATATGAATTACTTTTTTGCCATTTAAATCAAAAGTGGATTAGATGGGTAGCTTTAAAGGTCCACGTTGGGTTGATTTCCTACACACCAAGATTACCCCCCCTCCCTGTGCCCCCTTACAGTTGCAGTAAATGGCACAAAATCTTTAATGATCAGAGTCAAGACCTCTGCTTAACATTGCATTAGAAGGAGCATATCATCAGCAGATGAGAAAGAAGAGGGTCTAAATGGCAGCAAAGCAACAGGCCCAAGTCACATTTATTGCAGTTTCTGCATATACCTTCCAGGGCTTTAACATTTTATCATATGACAATACACAGTTTTGATATTGTCATGTTATAAAATAAGAGTAAAAAAAAAAACCATCAGTTGTACCCTTCTGGAGAATGACCACTTTTTTCAGAAACCTCTCATACAGTAGAAGGTCATGGTGATCTGGGAATCACAGGGTGCATGGCAAGGTACACTGTAGACAGGATGCCAGTCCCACTCCATCACACAGCACTTTGACAAAGACACGATGACCAATTTTAGACTTTTTTTAGACCAATTTGTGATGCGCAGCAATAAAGCCATGTAAGTATAACCAGGGCTTAGTCTAAATCACAGTTCAGAAACAGCAAGGCACCAGCAATAAACCAATATGGAACCATTCAGAAAAATATTTTCTTACACGTATTCACCACCTAACAAGGGTAATTTGTTCATTAGAACTGATAGTGAGAATATTTTTCTACATAGATAATGTAGTGAAATTTTGAGCCTATAGAAGATCAGGAGAGTAGTGTGTCTGAAGGAGATGTGTTTTGAAGTTCATGTTGAATGTTGAGAAGGACTCAGCATTATTCCTTCATTAATCAGTATTTCTTGTACATACTGTATGGCTGTCTGCTTGCTCCTATTCAGCTCTTTTGTAGATATTACATACTGTGCATTTAACAAACAAATCATATATGCATGTGATGCTCACTGTTTATGTACTAATTTGATCTTTAATGTAAGAAATATTGATTTAACTGTAAAGATTAAAAAAATAAAATCAATGAATTTTTGAATCAATGAATCAATGAAAATAAGTTCAGACGAATTTTTGCTCATCAGCCAAGTTGAAATTTTTTGGACAAGAACAGCGAATATTGAGATTTTAACAGGGGAAACCAGAAAAAAGGTTGACAACTTAAGAAGCTAGTGTTTTAATTCACAAATTGATGCATCCCAAATCACACAATAACTACCAAAAGACAGCTTGGTGGCTCAGGTTTCAGGCTGCTAGGCTGTTGGGAGGAAAGTGAAATCCAAGTTTGATCCACATAGATGCCTCGTAATGTGAAAAAGAGTATCAAATGAAACTCCACGTAGAGCTGAATTTTCTTAACAAGAATGGTCATTCACAAAACATGAACATATTTAGGGTTTGTGATTTTTATGGCATTGCGTAACTCTCCAAACACCAAATTTACAAAGTGCTTTATGTGAAGCTACAGACAGAACAATCCAAGGTGCTTTGAGGAGTATGTTTTTGTTGTGCTGTACCATGTTTATATACAAAGGGAGTAAGAGAAAGACCCAAAATTTGCCCATGAGCTTTTTGAAGCAGGTCCCTGGAGCTATACAAGGCGATTAGCTGCTTTGAATATTTGTCTAGGGTTTGTCCAGTGGGAACCACTCCACGATGGATCAATTGGAGCATTAGATTGATGAGCTGCCTGGGAAATTTTTATTTAGTAGACGTAAGCCCCCAAGATCCTTTTCTTCAGTTAAACAGTTAACTTAGATTAAATTCTCAGCACCTCCTCATTTACATATCAATGCACCCCTTGTAAATGTGAGGAGAAACAAAGCAGAAGCAGGAGGGAGGAGTAAGTAGAGGGGAACTGGAGCTGCTAGCTCAGATCTGCAGGCCCTGCGCAGCACTGTCAGCTCACAGGCCACAGATGGATTAAGCAAGATGCTATTGTTCAGCCCACGCTTATTGCCAGATTTATGTATGTAATATGCACAAGTGAACTGAAAGCAAGAGTAAAGCTCAGAGGGATGGAAGATGGTGAAGTTAAATAATGATTTTCAACCACACTTGACCCATGCTCTAAACAAGCTTTCCAGCAACCTCCGCCACCTACCCCATTGCACAGCAATGGTTCACACATTTCTGATCACCCCATGTTATATTTCCCATTCTTTCGTTCACATATTTTTCCTTCGATTCAATAACTATGCAAGACCTTGGGTCTTCAGGGTGTAGTGTATGGAACACTACATTAGGAAAAAAAAAACCTGTGCTTGTGCAGAATAGTACAGGAACAAAAATTCCCTCCAGAACCAATGGAAACAATGAGTGTTACTGTTAGCACCAGGTCAAGAGCTAAGTTCTGTAAACAGCACACATCAGTACCACCTTTTTGTCAGAACACTTTGTTATATTAATCCATTTAACTCATTCATTTCACTACAGCATCTTGCATTTATTGGCTCATGTATGCAGCACGGTTATCTTTACTGGAGCAGTTTAGAATAAGTACCTTGATCAAGGACACTACAGCAGGAGAAAGGACTTGAACCCGCATCCTTGAACTGAAAGGTGAGAGCACTAACCATTGTGCAGCCTAAATATCTCTGCTACTGTAGTGCAATAGAACATGTAACCCACATTTCATTAGTTTGTAGACCAGATTTCACTGAAGCATTTCAGTGAAACCCGAGTAACTGCTTGAGCTGGTCAGTTAGTCGCATCTCAGGCTGCACGGGGAACTGAGAGCTGTTGATGATGGGCGCTGTGCTACTTCCCCACTGCCAAGATCACATCCAGCCTGGTGTCCTCTAACAAGGTAATGGCCTACTTTGCTGATATTTATAGAAGTCAGTTAAAGATTTTTTTAATCGTGTCATTAAAGAGTTCTGCTTTCTAATTTTTGAGCTTTGATGTGAATGTAGTAAGATAAAATGTTTTCTATAACCCTTATAAACTCCTTTCAGAATGTTAAAAAAATCCCTTGATGACATCACTGGCATTGCCATACATAGAACATGAGAAACATGCTAATGTTTTGTCAGGAAAAAAATGGGCAGAAAACAAGTGCTGTCCCCCTTTAGAGAGTGAGGACTTGAACTCTGTCTTCTTCTCTTTGTTATGCAGGCAGTCTGGTGATGTAAGCAATGAATCTCAGCACAGCTATTTAGTTTGTCTTTGCAGGGGCCACTTGCTCACCGCGTTCCTGTGACAAATAGTCCGCTAATATCGAGGGCGGCTTCTCTGTGTCTTTTAATCTACAAAGGAATTATCGCTAACTGGGAAAGGCCATCTGGCAGAAGTGATATGTGTGCGTCCTCCGTTCAGAGATTTGGGAGGAGACAGCATGGGCACTGCCTCGGTATCCTATAGTAGAACATTCAGGGAAGGCATGCAGGTAGACACATGCAGCCGTCACTCACCACCGTGTCCCCTAATTGTTCACACAACCCCCTATGTTTTGTTCTCATCATTCTTATTTAGGTCCCTACTTTTTCCAAACCTTTGAAGCATTTGCTGCAAGGAATACAGTAGTTTTATTTTGTTGCATCTAGAATGGAAGGTATGGTGGTGGGGGCTGTAGGAGGAGTGTGAGGCACATTCTGCTTGTTCAGGTTTGCAGGGCAACATTGGTTCATGGAAATATGGAGAAATGTGAGACTGACTCTTAACCCATTTTCTGAAGAACCTGTGGCTGTTGTGCTTACACTTTAATGTCTGAGTTCGTAAGCACTGTGGTAGTGGCTACATGTTTTTTAGAATGAAACTGGCATTGTGGTTAAAGAACTAGACCTGATTAAAGACCTAGGCCTATTACCAGGTAAGGGTGACAAGATGTGCTTCTGGGAATGAAATCAGATTTGGCAAATCTGGTTCAAGGCCGAATCATTTTGTGTGCGATTTGGCTCTTCCGGAAACCTTAGGTACTGACCACCACCACTGTGTGTTCTCAGTGTATCGTCATTGAGTTTTATCCTGGTGCTCCGGTTTCCTCACACAGTCCAAAAAATGTCTTTCAGCTTAATTGCTCACTCTAAATTGCCCATAGCCTGTTCATGTGTGAGTGAATGCGTGTGGCTATCCTGCAGTGAACTTGAGTTCCATCCAGGGATTAGTTTCCTAGCCTCATGACAAATGATTCCAGGATAGGCCCTGGACTGCCACAGCCCTGACTATGAAAAGAGCTTAAGAATAATAGATGGATAATACAGTTAGTTAGTTAGTTAGTTACATTTTCTGTGTTGCTCAATGATGTTTGCAGTGTGACCTGCGGGTGTTCAAGTTACTCCCAAAAAAACTCAAATGTCAGAAAGAAACAGTCAAACCCTGACTGCACCACCACAACAACATATATCTTAAAATTTTAATATTTCTTGGAACATCATAAACTTACATCAGTATAGAACAGTCCCACTAAAATGTTACTATTATTTATTTAGGCCATTTAGAATATTTGAGTACTCTGTGAATATTTGCAAAAAACAGACATTTAACAAACGCTTCAATTTTATTATTGATAGCTTTTTGAATGGAATGGAAATAGCTGAAATTTAGTTACAAAGATGTACGGGAAAAAAATGATATAACTTAACTTCAGCTGCCTTTACAGTTCTGAGGTCAAATATGGTGCTGTGTGAACGATTTATTACTTTCCTGGAGTATGGTTCTACTATTTTATATTATTTTAAAATCTTGTTATTGCAGTTTGTTGCATCATTAAATGGTTCCAATTACTTATTACTTTGCATTACTTTTTCTACTAAAACATTTTTAAATGTTCTGCTTCCAGTCTTCATAGTGTTTCACCCTGATATCCAAGGTCAGCACAGTTATCATTAACTTAAAAATTAAATATACAACATTAAGAATTTCATATAGATGCCCATGTTCATTTGCTTAAAATGCTTACTTTTGCTGAACAAAGGTGCAATTTAATCCGTTTACATATTATAATATTTAGACTAACACTGCAGTGTCTATAGTACTGATGATACTTATTTAAACTCTGACAGTACTGTTAAACATAATTAACAGTAGTGTGATGGTGATGATGACGTTGATGATGATAATGATGATGATAATGATGATTACAATTATTATTACTAAAAAATGGGCATATAACAACACTGGAAATTAAATGAAGTGCAGATTGCAGCTATATTTTATGCTGTTGCTGCACAGACTGGGTTTTTCTCTGTACAATACCTGCCCATACATTTTCTAAAGCATTTATCCAGGTGAGTGCTGTGTCTGTACAATACATTCTGACACATTTCTTCATGGTGATGTTGGCCAAGCTGTTGCTCAGCTTTCCATCACGTAAATTTGTGTCCAGCCCTGGACTGACGCACATCGCTGAGGGTGCAGGTCGATGCCAGCAAGTTCCTGGCACCTATGATAAGGTGCTTCATTGTCACCCAAAGCAAAGGCCCCATCAGGCTGCCTGTCTGCTCTGCATTCAGCATTGCAAGAAGTCCCATCTTACACTGAAAAAGTACTGATTCCATAACATCCGCTTCTCAAAGTAAATAAATTGCATTTTTTCTCCTCTTTCTATCTCAATCCAGCTTTCTGTTCTCATGGGAGCTATGCTCAGGATCATATTGGCTTGATGCACATTAGCGTTCGGTGTTAATGAACATGCCGCCTGCTCTCTTGACTGAGATCTTATGTGCCTGGAGATCATCACCATCTCTATTACTGGCACAGCACTCCTCTGCAGGCATAGGATGACGCGTGCGATGATATTATCACCCAAGCATTTCCAGGCGCGCATTCATCAAGGAGGCATCGACAATGAGGATGTCTACTATGCAAATGTATGCTGAAAAAATTAATAAGAGATGTATTCCACTTGCACCATCTGACCCATGCCTAATGCATATTCTTTATTCACTTCTGTTGTCCGCTGTAATTTATACATCAATGTAGCAAAAACATTTCTCGCCCTAAATATTGCGTGTTAAAATTTCCACTCAGTTCCTATGTGAGGGAAGAATTATCATCAGCTGCTTTGCGTGCTTCAGAGATTAGATGTATTATTTCATTCGTGATCTTGGGCGAAGTGTTTTTGGTACCTTGTATTTATTTAATTGACCAAAAAAACTTGGCTTTGTGTGACTTGGAACAGTGATGTCACGCCATAGAGGTCTCTACATACCAGCTTCACATTTTTTAAATATGATTAAATTGTAGTTTGATTTTCCTTGCGCTTAAATGTATTAATATTTGCCTTGTTTTAATATTTAACCTTGGTTTACAAATAAAGTGTTTTTATATTCATTGCACAGAAATCACTTGAGAATGTTGACAACCAAATGTGAAAATTCTTCCTAGGAATATATCAATAAAAAAACAAGGAGAATAAAATGAATCTAAAATACATTTATTTAATAAATGCAAGTGCAAAGGACATATCTCACAAAAAATCCTGAACCACTATACTTGTTGTCCAGCTGCTCTAAAAAGTGACATCCCAATGAACCGGCTCTTTTGCGATCGTTTGAATATTAATTTTGAAGAAGTCGAAGGTCTGACAGCTAATGCATTTATTTTATAATGAACAAATGGAGTTTGCTTTTATTAATCAACATTTACCAATAAACCACCAAATGGATAAATGAGAGAAGCAGCATGTTCAATTTGTAAAATGTCATATTATATTTGCTGGTAGAGACTGAAGAGAGATGCAGCTGAAGAACTAAAAGGTAACTTAATGGTGGGGGATGGGCTCCTGTGAGTCATCTTCTCTCAGTCCACAGCCCCTCACCACCAACGAAAGGTGAACCCGTGGGCAAAAAGCTGGCGATTCACATGCATAATTTCCACACATCTGGCAAAAATAAGGACTGTGAAGCACATGATGGCTGCCAATAATGCAGGGATTTTCTCCTGTCTTCTTTTTTTCCATGAAGCACCATAACGACATGAGAGGAGGTGTTTGTGTGGCTGTAGATTTAGCCGTTGTCGGCCAGGCTCTGTCTCCAGGTGAAAAAGCTACAGCGATAGAGATGTCTTAGTGTTTTGGTTCCAGAACAAGGTCACTTCTCCCTTCATTAGGCACGCAGATACTGTCAGTTATCTCCACGGCAACGCTTGAACGGCCTCCTAGGTACAAGTGTGCAAAACTAAGCTGTACCATGTTGTATGTCAAAGTACCAATAGTAGTTTTCACTAACAGCGACTTACACATAGTTGTAACATTAGTGTTCGGGTTTTAATATAGAATGACATAATTGTCATTCTCTCCTCTTAACTTACCTTGTTTTTACTATTTACAGAGCAGATATTACTGAGGTCCATTTAAAATCGCATCATTTGCACAGATACAGAAATTTAAATAAGTACATGCAGTAGCTTCAGCTTTCTTTTGCCATGTAAGTAGATGGTTGTGCTGTGAAAGAGTCATCTCAGCTTGTCCAGGGCTTTGTCTCTTAAAGCTGGAAGCCCTTTTTTAAGGAGCCTGTCTTAGGCCTTCAGATTTTAGACTTTCTTTTAACATGTCACTGACTGTTTAGCTACATATGCCAGTCTCTTTGTATTTATTACAGCATCACACGATTTGTCAGAGCCTTGCAGCTTGTACTACCAGAGTAGAGAAAATATTTTTGACTCATTTTGCCATTATTTATTTATTTGTTTGTTTGTATAAAAGTGAATAGCAAATCAAGTCTGACATCCAGTTACATTTTCTTTTGTACATCTGTAGTAGTTTTTTTTTTTACTGGTAAAAGAAAGGCAGATGTCTTAAATGATAAGACTATTTACTTCCAAGGAACTTTGCAGATGTTTAATGTGAGATGTAAGTGAAAGTTCTTTAATAACAGCCATTTATGAGGTCATTATCTCTCCAGTGTGATCAGATTGGCACTGACACTGGTGTATCATTAGCTACATTTAGCATTGCGGAGTTCATCATGACATTGCCAAAGTTTCTTGCAGGATAAACATTATGAATTTATGCTTAATTAACAACAGGAAGTCCATAATTATCAGTTAATGATGCCTTGACCTCCTGTAAGACAAAGAAATGCACAAGGATAGAATTCAGGATCTTTATGCATTATATTTCCCCTTTTTTAGTATGTTTAAAACAAAGGAAACAGACTAGGCTTGTGTCAGCCACCTCGGTCTTGTGATGAATCTTGTAAGAAACTTACCTGAGAGGTTTAAATATGTGTATGAACAACAGCATTGGTGTCGAATTAAATTATTTGTATGGGTCCCGTCCAAACAGGTTGTGTCAGTGCACACGATAAAGACTGACAAAATGATTGAATAATCGTGCTGATGCACAGTACAAATATGTGGTAAGAAAGAAGGAGAGAAAAATTCTCTGGGATCAAAGATCTCCCCATACTTTTTTATAGAATGTTAACACTATATACGGCAGCTAAACGCTGCAGCATGTGGTGTAGTAGTTTGAATCCCACAAGCTGCTGCAGTACTCTTCAGCAAATTACTTACACTGAATTCATATGGCAAAAAAATCCCATCTGTATAAAGAGGCGCATTTTTGTAGTTAGCTTAGCATTGTAACATTTCAGCTAACTACACTGAGGTACCAGTTTATTAGGTAAACCCCCTATGTTTACACAAATTGTACTTTCCAACAAGTTACATATCACTTGTGTGTGGTATAAATCAGGCAGACCAGCATTCCTAGCATCACTTACTCCTGATAGAATAGGTGAACTGAGTGACCTTAGTGGCTATGAACATGTCATGATAGATGGCATGCTGGTTCTAGCATCTTTAAAACAGCTGTCATCGTGGGCTTTTCACACACAACCATTTCAAGCATTTGCCAAGAATGGTGTGAAGAGCAAAACAGTACAAGTGATCAGAACAAAAACATTTATTAGATTAGAGAAGTCAAAGAAAAATGGCAAAAATCATTCAGGCACAACCAGCCAAATTATATCTGAATTCAACATCGGTGTGCAAAAATGTCATCTCAGAATACATCACTTATCGGAATTTGTCTCAAATGGGCCCATGACTATGTCAGGTGCCGATGTTGTCAGCAAAGAACAAGAAAGTATCAAAACTGAACAATTGAAGAATGGGAAAAAAGTTGCCTGGTTGGATGAATCCAAGGTCCTTTGCATCATGATAATGGAAGGATCAAAATTTGAGCCTATGGATCCATGCTGTTTGGTGTCAACAGTACAGGCCAGTGGTAGCAGTCTGATGCTGTGGAGAACATTTTCTTGGACCCTGATCCCCGCTGAAGAACATCTGAATGGCACAGTGTATCTGAATGTTGTTGACCAAGTTCCTCCCTTCATGGCTACAGTTTATCTCACTCTGATGGACACTTCCAACATGATAAGGCACCATTTCACAAGAACAAGGTGTATATCATCACTGAATGGTTCCAGGAACATGACAGTGAGCTGTCATTGCTTCAGTGACTTGCACAGTTCGTGCATCTCAACTCCATCGATTTTTGGCACGGAGTGGAAAGAGTACAGACTGTGCAACTGTCTAGTTTGCAACAACAATGCAACATAATCAGTTCACATGGTACAGTACTGTGCACAGCATCTTGTAGAATTCATGCCTAGATGAACTCACGCTGAGCTGAATGCCAAAGGAGGTGTAAACCACCATAAATCTAAATGTACTGTATTTAAAAAAGGTGTAGTTTTTGGACTCCCTGAGAGTAAGGAAACAATCAATTCTACTATAAATGCATGTGTACCAACAAAAAGCAAGAAAATTTTTGGTTTTTCTGATTTCAGAGATACACAGTTTTTATTCATCAAAGTTTTAATCTCAGCTATTTGCTTTGACAGCAACAGACAGTGTCATTCAGTCGTAACAATAAATATCCTTGTGTACTGTCAACATAGGTTTGAAAATTGGCTTTATGCTTCTGTCTGAGCCTCCCTAGTATAGTAGCACATTTATGAGAAATCTGTACATAATGAAAATAGTTCTCTTGTTTATAACCACAAATATTCATAAAGTGACAGCTTGGTAAAAGGAGACAACATTTTTGATGATCAGCTTTACAGTGTTTTACCCTTATGGCTATTTGCATTGCATCAGTTGAGGATAAGTTCCCTGATGAAGGGTACTACAGTAGGAATGGGATTTGATCGGCTGAGTACATTAATGTGTGGTACGAGAGGAAGTACAAAAAGCATTGTTTCAGTTGAACTTTCTTGAAAATGACATTCCTATGAGCAGGGCAAAAACCATTTTTTGTACTACATTTGAGTATCTAAATATCTTCAGAGTGACATAGATCCAGCTTTTTCCAGAATGTAGATGAGGTATGATCCAAACACGTCTATAGCTGTTAAAAACTAAGTCTGGCTTTTTGAACAAGGATCTGATTGCATCCATCTTCAGAGGTAGAAGCAAATCCTTGATGTTAAGAATGCTCACAGGATGCACAGACAGTGAATCTTAATTTAATGGGGATGGTATCTCACAGACTTGTAGCACACTTAGTTTTGGAAATTTTTCATTTCTTCCACTTCCTGTTCTTTCCTAGTATTGCATGCCTCTCATAATTTGTTCATTTCCACTTTACTGGAAAGGAAAGGAGCTCTCCAGGTGTCGTGAAATATATTTCTATAAATTTACCTTTTAAAGCCTAAAAGCTTTTTGAAAAATGAGAAAGAAGGAAATGACTGTAAATAATAAATTAAATTATAGCCGAAATCCACCTACATACGGTTATGTTATACGGTGCAGGTTTCCGCTGGCTGGATTAGAATAAAAACGAATATGAGAAACTCACAGAAAGCACTTTTCACTAATTTCATTTTCTTTTTTTTGTTAGACCAAAATAATTGTATGTTAGCTGATATAGGTAAATGACATGCTCTGAACATCATACAACTGAAGATATGTAATAAACCAATAACAAAATGGCACATGCAAGAACCACTAAAAAAGACGTTTTGGAAAATAACCAACAGTGTAAATGGATAACTTTGCATACAGTCAAGAGTTAGCTTGACTGTATGATGGTTTGAACAGGTAGGTTAGCAGTGTAGCATTGCTCTACATTACTTTTTTAATACTGTAGTATAGGCCCTGCCTGTCCACAATATTCACTTATTAAACCTTTAAATGGCTCACCACCACTTTCTTTTTTCAGACTACAATGTCATTTTTATATTTAATTAAATTTGACCTATTAATGACCTTATCATTTCTCTACATTTTGCCCACCCCAATTCATCCTGCTCTCTCTTGCATATAAATGTGCTTGCCTATATTTATAAGAATAATTTGTAAAAATTAATATTGTGCCTTAATAGGTTTCTTATTCTCTTATAAAACATGTAACACCAGTAAGGAGTTCAGTATTCTTAACACAAATGTAATGGCTGAGTAATGTGAGATTCCTATGTGCCCTTTAAATACTAGACCTGAATCACAGCAAACAGAAAGAGACCAGTGATTTCTCTAATGGCATTGTAGGCTACTAGAGTATTCGGTATACGATTTTCTAAAATGGCAGATAAACATGGTAGCAGAGCTGAAGTAGCCTCAGGTGTGTCTTGCTTCAACTCAAAAGGACTGACTTTCAGAGAAGAATTCTGCTGTGTCTCCATACAAGGCCTCAATCGCAGGGAAGGGCCATGATCTGTGGGAGCCTGGGTCTTTCACCCTTCCAGAAATGAGAGCTTGTGTTCCTCGTTCCAGCTGTGGGACAGTTTAACTGTGATCACTGCTGGCTGCAGGCACAAGCGTCCAGCCTTTCACACAGACCATTACCGAAGATACTCAGGAAGGAAATGGAGACGGATTCTGTGACATGCTGGGTACTTGTGCCTCGTGGTGTGATCAAAGCATGATGAGTATACATTTGGGTTAATAGACTTGAGACTCAGAAAAATTATAATCAACTGCACCCAAATAAACACTGACAAACAAAAATACAGAACAAATGATCTATAAGCTGATATGTTAGAAGTAAATGAAAGAGCCTTGGAAAAGTTCAGCACAATGACAAAAACTGTAAAAAAAAAAAAAAGCGGTACTTGCCAGTTTTCATAATGCCATTTTATACTTTGACAGTTATGGTGAAATAGTCACACCTACTACCTGTTTCATATGAACAAACCCTCCATCAGTGTAGGCGGTTGGTGATGCGGCTTCATCTTCTGCTGGCCACGCTTATATGCTGACCCCATGCCAGCATGTATCTTAGAGCCCGAATCATGGAAGTTCTCACTACAGACACTGAAAAAAATATTTGTATGTAGGTCCACACAGGCATTCATTTTCTGACTCATTTTTAGTAAATGAGGTAAATTACATTTATCAGAGAATATGCCAAGGACTACAATCCCATACAGACATTTTACAGCATTTTGCAATACAAGTACATTTCGGGGTATCTGTGAGATAGGAGTATTGATGCTCCTTGGTCGATGAAGATGACTGGACTCTTTCCTTCCTTCTCTTCTCTCTACTTGCATTTGTAACCCCTCAGGAGCTTGTGACAATTCAGGCTGTCCTGCCTCCCCATGTGACTGTGGCAGGCTTCCAGCGGGACCCGTTTGTGATGTACAGCGATTCTTTACTTCTGCGACTGTTCCTCGGTGGGATGCTTAATGCCAGGACCCTAATTGCAGTGCTCATTACTTGATTTCAGCACATTTAAAGGCATCAGAGATAAATATATTGTACTGCTAATCAAGTGATTAAATTAGCCAGAGACACGTGGTTTCAGTGCTGTCTGGACTGCTGGAATGGGTGCGTATATCAGAAGATCTCCACTTGATTTCTTAAAAGCTGACCAATGCATAAGATAGGTTGATATAGACATGGATTCCCAGTGTCCCTGATTGATATGGGTGGATATGGATATCCATCACTCGGCTGTAGACAGTAACAAGAAGATAACAAACCAGTGACTGATTGTGTTTGTCATGCATCTGAAGATTTATATTATTCAAATATATCTTGGTGAAGGTGAAATTTTAGGAAGGTGGCAGAATTGAAGAAAGTCCACGACAGTTGCTTGGGAAAATGTCTTCATAGATGTGTCCTCTGTTATTTGACTAATTTGATTAATTTATTTGTATAAGGAAGGCCTGGGCTGTGCTGCGACTTTCCTATGCAGTCAGATACATTTAGAAGAACTTATTAAACGAAGAGTACCTGCAAACCGGTAACCTATGAGTACTGCAACATTTCCTATGTAAATTCAGTCAGAGCGTGACAAAACCTCATGATGTCAGAGTTTGACGTTTTATAGGAGGCCCGGTTGTCATGTAAAATAAATGTTTCCTTGATCTTGGCAAACAAAATGCTCACTTGGAAACGTCCAAGCTCCACAGAGGATTCAGTGAGAAGTCAATTGAAACTGAAAAAAAGATTATGCATGGTGTGAATAAGGCTTATGAAATACTGGATAAATTCTACATACTCTTTGCTGTCTTTGCTCAGTTACTTAATCCAATCCTGTGAAAATATTCTTTGTTAATCTTTGTTTTCATAGAGCATCTTTTAAGTGCATGCAGAATCTCTTTTAAAGAAGTCAGAAGGAAAATAGAATAAATTGCAATTGAAATTACAAGTGAAAATGAGATGACTGTAGCTTCTTTTTGCTGGATCAAGAAGGTATTTCTTAGTAGGAAGACAAGTCAAAGGTTACAAAGACTTGGTCAGCAAAGGTTTACTGGCAACATTATGTACTTGAAGGCATATTCAGCGTAAATGGCAAAACAATTTGTCTTGCCTGAGACTTTAAAATAAAGTGCTGAATGACTTTTTATGAGTGGTTGGTGCCTGTGACAAAAATGCTGCTTCACTAAAAGGTAGCCACATGAACCGTTAAAATAAATGTGGTTCGTTGTACTAGAATTGCATAAGCCTGAAAAGGTAAAAAAAAATTTAGGAATTTGAATGTGAATTATTATGTTGAGGTATTTGTTTAGGTTTTGCTTAATTATTGTTGATGCATTTTTGCATAGTCTTTTCTCAGCAGCCCCTGACAGTATTTGTTCTCTTACATAGATGTACCAAAGCATTTTTATTGTGAATGCAAATATTCAAATATCTGGTGAATTGTGCTGGAACAGATGTTGCTCATCTATGGCTTCAATCCAGAAAATTAAATAAGGGCTAAGTCGGAGCAAAAACTGGAATTCCCTGTGGCTTTTGGGAAATAGAGGTGTTAACCACTGAGCTGGAGAATGTATCTTTTATTCTTCATGTAAATGTCACAAAAATAAAAGAAAAACTATTTTTTTTTTTTTGCAGAACTGGCAGATCTTAGTGGTGAATGTGAGTATCAAAAAGACTGTGAGTACTTCTGAGCAGGGACCAAATAAAAATGTACTTCACACATGGTCAGTCAGGAAATGAGCACTTTAACATGTGGCAGGCTGGTCAAAGATCTGCTCCTGGTGGCGGGGGGCCGCAGATAGCACTCGGCATTGAAGAATAACTCATCTGTCTGAAAATAACCTCTAAACCCAAGCACTGTTTTACCACAGTGTGCACAGCCGGTCCATGTACATTTTCTTCCTGTGGTTTGTGGTCACCTGCGGTTGCCGGCGGTCATAATTTCACAGGTGATGTCAGTTCTTTGAAACAAACATCAATATCAATTGTTTTCCATTTCTCTGCCCAAAGTGGGTTATCATGAGTGATGGCAAACCTTAGTCAGAGGTAGAACTTTACGTGTTCTTTGTGTCTTTTGTGATTTCTACAGTATAGCGTGTATGGCTTTTTCTCGTAATTCAAAAGTAAGACTAAATTAACCCTGTGACTGTGTGTATTAAAGTACCCTGTTTAGCACAGTTACATTATACAGAACATGACTTACAGGTTAAGAAAGCCTGCTTTCCAGGTGACAAGTGGAGTAGTGGCTGGAGCCATCACCTATACTGTAGCTCTCAGTTGAAGGACCACAGTTCAAATATTTCTTCCCACTGTTGGATGTTTGAGTGATTTATCATGAATTGATACAGTAAAAATTACCCAGCTGCAGTGCCATATTAGGGGGTGACACAAGGGGTCAACTCACCCCAGGTGCGAGGACTGTAAATAAATGATGCTCTGCGAGGAATTAAAAAAAAAAAAAGAAATGAATAAAAACATCTACGAGTGGAATTTTTTGAGTGACCCAAACAGGTGAAACCAAAAAAAAATATCCATATGTACACTTCTCAGGGTATCAGTAAGGGGTGTGCAGTGCAAGTAAGGCTAGTGTATTAAGTGTATAAAGTGTAGTGTGGATGGGAACTCTATTAGTTTACTCATATGTGACTTTGTGGATGTTTTTATGTAATAGAATGGAAATGTGAAAGTGCTGGTACTGTAGGAACACAAGCCTTAGCATTTTTCAGCACTGAGTACACTGACACACCCACCAAAGCTCCTGTATTCAACACATAGATGATCTGCAATCCCCCCATGACTCCCTCGGTGGTTTCACACCTAATTATTTATACACAAAATCCTCCCATTATCCTATTTAATTTCTTAATTATCATTTTACAATGAGATTTTAAATATGTGCTTGTTTTTTAACTAAGTATTTTTACATTTTTGCGCTATGCAACATCATTTGCCACGCTTTTTCTTCATCTCCTGCATAGCACAAGCAGGTGAATTAAAGCTGGATCCTTGGTTGGTTTCGTTTAATGTTCCTTACAGACATTAATGCCGGTTACAGTATGGCTTGCCTGAGAGTTGTCCCTCCAAAGACACAACACAGACACCTGTGACTCACCTGACTGAGTTTGCTGGCTTTGAGCGGAAGAGGTGGACCAGCTGCACATAGAGCAGCAGTGCATTATGGGAGAGCACTGTAGTGCTCCCATAGTGCATTGCTGCTGTATATCTGTAAATAGTTGTACCTTTGTGGTGTGTCATAGGGGATTGCTACCACCCTCGCTGCTTCTTAATGTGTTTGCTTGAGTTTTGACATACAGCGCAGACACAAAGCTTGCATTTCTTTTAACCCATTAACATTCTTCAGATTTGATGGTCTATATTGTTAGTACTACAAATAATTTTGCTGTGTAGTGTACTGGGGCCCTACTGAAGAAGGGATCTGCCCCAAGTGCCAAATACCTTTGTTACAGTCCTGTGCAGCTGTATAAATGCGTGAATCGCTGTACACAGCTTAATACTGTATTTCACTTTGGAGAAAGGTGCAAACTAAATGATCACGAAGATTCCATCAGGTAGAGGGCCATAATGATGGCTCACCTATTGCTTGTGTTCTCGTCCAGGTAGATGTTCCCAGGTGATCGTGCACCAGGCTTGCAAGGTAATAAGTGCCCCCAGTGGAACTTAAATGTTTCCTAATGGGGTTGCTGTAGGTGGGACTTCCATGTCTTGTAATTATTTATAAAGGTGTTTTAGAATGCGTTACTCTCCACTGAGTGTCTTCTTTTGTTCTCTTCTGTTATTCAATTGTGTCTGATATCTGCAGAGGGATGAGCGTCTGAGGCCCCAGTAATGTCTGCAGGAGCAGTGCGGTTTCCCTCTTTTGACTTTGTCCAAAACCGGTATGCTTGTTGTTTCCACACCATTTCTTTCAATCGCAATTATAAAATCGTCATTTTATGGTAATTTATTTTTACGATACAAACAAACCAAACCAAAGTTCCCCCAGATATTGTGCGTTTCGATCAAAGGCATTCTGCTGTTATAATCTAGGTATGTTTCTGGGTTGAAGAGCTGTGTTTGTCAGTTGCTCAGTTTCTCTTGGCACTGTATTGTTTTGTTGATGGACATCAGAGTAAATTTCAGTAACGTCTGACATTTTCCTTGCAAACCACTGTTCGTCAGCGATGTACTGGAATATAAGTAAATAAACTTCTGAATTTTCTGGGAAAAAAAAAATAATCAAGCAGTGAAACATTAGTACTCTTGTCCTGAGCAGCTTTAGTGCTGATTATAATATACTTAATGCATACAAAGCTGATTCATTTGTTATTGTTCCTTATTGTTATTTCATTAATCACATTTGTTGCTGACATGATAAAATTAATGATCCAATTTGCTGTTTGAGAGTTTTACCAAATATTTAAATATAATTATGTCCATCCAACTATTGTTAATGCCCCTCTGTGCCATGCAATGTTGTGATCAGATCCAGAGCCTGTTTTGAAAGCATAGGCACGAAACAGGGTGCACCAGTCCATTGCAGGGCAATCTCACACACGTACACACACACAGAGCAATTGTCTTGAAACGTGAGATGAAACCAGAGCACCTCAAGGAAACCCATTTAAACTCGAAGGAAACAGCTAAGCTCTACACAGAATGAGCCAGATTTGAACCCACATCTGAAATCACAGCCCTGGATCTTTGAAGGGCCAGCATTACCCACTGTGCTACCCATATAATGCTAAGAGTTTCACTCCCTTGTCAGAACTGAAAAAAACTTTAGCTTTTTTAGCTCACCCCTCAAATAATTCCAAGTTAGCACTGGCAAAAAACTGTTAATCCTATGTACACTGCAGTGCATACTTATTCTTTTCTGTATTTTCTTTTTCAGGCTATTGTAGACTGCGTGTGTACTTGTATGCAATCATTAAGTTTAGCTCTGCATATTTTGTGTCCTTATAATGATGATTTGTTTAAGGCTTGGGATTCCTTGTGTACATAAAACACATTGTAGTACCTACTGTCATTATGTAATTTCTTGCACTCTTGTACACAATGCAGATATATGTCGAACTGCAGAAATAGTATGAAATTTTCAGTGCTTTTTGCTTCTAACAATGATGCCGTTTTAAATTGTAAGGAGATCAGAAGGTGGTATGATGGGCCACTGACTGTGGCCTTCTGCTTAGAGCATAAAATGCCGGGGACGTCAATGCTTGTTTCACATGTTCGGAACCTCAGTCTTCCTACCATCATCGGGAAACATTTAAGTGAAGACTTCAAATGGCGCATAAACCCAGACCATGTACATTTTGAACTACCATAATTCAAAGTTTTCTGACAGACTATTTGTGTATGCAGTGGGAGCTCTGGCAATTGTAGAAAGCAAGCACTGGAAAGGACTGTATCCAAAGCTGCAAAAATAATGCATTCTAACCTGCTTTCCATCTCATCTTTTTGGCTAAGCCACAAAACTAAGCACGCCTCTAAGATCACTCCTGACTGCTCCTGTCTGGCCTAAAATGTATTTCAGCTCCTCCACTTCAGAAAATACTTAAATCAGTCACTTTACAAACTGTTCTCTCTCACATCGACTGCTTTCCAACTACTGTAAAAGTGCTAAACTCATTCTGTTTAAGCACTTAGATTCTTTGAGAAATTGCTTTTTATATCACAATTGCATTTTCTGTGCATTTAAAAGTTGCATGTACAAAATATGACTGCTTTGATTGAAGCAGCAGGTAACAAAGTAGTTGCTTCTTCTGCTTTGTTCTTAAAGGACCTGGTATAAAATCCTCTCTCCTACTGTAGTACCATTGATGAAGATATCAACCCTGAAATGATGCAGTAAGAATTACCCAGTAGTGTAAATGAGTAAATCATAAGCAGCTTTAGAGAACAGCATCAGCTGAATGAATAAATATGTAATTTGCAAGCTGTTTTCTTTTCTGTGGTCATACTGCACGTTACATGTCGTGTGTTCTATGTGGGGCTTTGGTTTTTTCTATGGTTATCTTAAAATATATATAGACTAAAAAGTACATATTTTTCTAGTGGTAATAATGAATTCACATGTTTTCTTGCAGCACTGGATAATACACCTGGCTTGGAGACTGAAGGGTGAATGAAGACCATTGTGGACCAGCTGTGAGATTTTTTCATCCGCCACCTTTTTCAGTCACAATCCTGCCACCGATGACAGGAGTAGAGAGGACCAGGTTCCTTGACTGAGTGTGGGTGGCAGTAGCTGAGGGGATCCCACATTGTATGTTGGTGTCTTGCAACTGGAGCCTTTCTCACGGAGCATGTGGTTGACACTGAAGAGAAGTCGCCTGCTGGCGCACCTCCGGGACTGTTGCCAAGCCAAGTCAGGCCGACGTGGCGCCGCCGCTGCCGCTGCCCTCTGGGTGTTCAGCTTCTGCTGGCCGCTTGCAACAGTTGGGGGTCAGAGCTACCACCCCACGGTTAACACACAGTTTGGCAAGCTAAGGGGAGTCCGTGTCCCACTCCCCAGCGAGATCCTGGGACCAGTTGACCAGTACCTGGGGGTACCTTATGCTGCTTCCCCGGTGGGCGAGAAACGTTTCATGCCCCCTGAACCCCCTTCCTCCTGGTCAGGAATCAAGAATGCCACCCACTTTGCCCCAGTCTGTCCACAGAACATTCACAACGCCGTGCCCGAGATCATGATGCCGATATGGTTCACCTTTAACCTGGATATAGTCGCCACGTACATACAAGACCAAAATGAGGATTGCCTGTATTTGAACATCTATGTTCCAACTGAGGATGGTGAGTGTGTCGGGTATACCGGATCAACCAGTGACCTCCCTTCCTATTTGACTTCTATATCACCTTGGTATTGTGTTTGGAGCATGAAATGTTGTCTGGTGCATGCTATGTCTGTGGCCACCCTGTCTGTCTCTCATTTTGACTTGATCTACTCATGAAGTCTCCTCATCAACTGTTCCCTTTCCATGCCACTGTTATGGGTTCCTCTTTTGTGTTATTAAAGAAGAAAAAACTAATTAATCAAATACAAAAATGAAACATTAAAAGAGCAAGAGAACATGGGATGAAAATCAGGAATGAAATAGATTGGAACTGACTGCCTTGGTGCATCTTCTTTTGTACTGTCTTGATTATTCTGGGGGGTTATAATTAGCCTGCGTAGTTAGAGAGGCCTGTTATGTAGGGTTGGTGAAATATTCTGTCTGGTACATGGGAGGCCTGTGGCATCGATCTACAAATGTAAGACCCCTTACTTTCTTTTACCTTTAAGGAGAGGCATATAGAGTGACCTTGCAACTATAAACTTCACCCTCCACCTAATTTCTTTTTAAAAGCATCCAGGCACTTTTTTTGTGAAATTTGTTAATTTACTAATTTGTTTAATTATTGAATCTGTCTTTGTTCATGCAATGTCAAGTGACCAGCACTGTTAAAGATCTTTGCAAGAGTAGAGCGCCTTTCTAGGGACCGTTGTTCCATGAAAAAGCAGCACAGCATGAAACTCAGACTACTGAAGATCTAGATCCGGTAGCCATTGCCACATTCATAGCAGTTGAAAACATTTCACATCGCACAAAATAATCAGAAGAAAAATCACTCCCAGCACCATCTGCCCGTAGTGAGACATGTACACATGACAGAGAGTTACAGTTTGAGTTACCAGGAATAAACACTATAAGGAAATAAATAAATAAGTGTGCAGTGGCTTTGCCCAAATTTATTTTTCTAACTATGCAGCTTGCTAATCCCAGATCTGAGATGAAAAGATGTTCGATTTTACACAAAATGCCATTGCCCATCATGCGGTACGCATGCATAAAAGTCATGAAGTGAAGCTTCACTGTGTGGGAAGCAAAACAGTCAGAACTGCTTTATCCTTGCGTATCCCAGTGGCTTCCCGTGCCACTGGAACTGTCACTTCTACTGATATAATACACATAACAATTCTTTATGCGTTCTGATTTTGTGCCTTAAGTAAACTCTGTGTGGGACTACTTCAGGACTTGGTTTCCCTGTAATCTTAGGGTTTCTCAGTCCGCTTCATAAAATGTAAAATTGAAAAGTCAAGATAATATATTATATAGAGAAGAATAAAAAGGCATGCTCCATGTCTGAGCAAGTTTGACAATGCAGGTGTAAAGTCATCAGCACCTATTTGACCAGCTGAGATCAAAGACTTTAATAGGTCAAGCCAATGCTAAAAGATCCTTCCGCAAGACCTTGAACATATATAAATCTTTTAGTGTGACACACCATTGATCATCTACTCATTGAAAAACACTCTGGATACAAAAAGCCAGTTTAGGCATGTAAATACACAGGCACGCACGCATCTGCTTCCCTTAACCTTAAAAAGGTGCTCTATATTCTAAATTTATGTGTGAATAGGTGCTCCACTAGCACAATATAATGACAAACATGCCTCAACAACATATATTTTCAGGGGTATATAGAAACAAGACCGTTTTTCAGTTTAATAGCATTCAAATCTACAGTGGAAATTGTGAAAATGATCATTTCAGTAGAAGGAAAATGTGTGGTTTATTATGTACACACGTAATACACTCTCGTGTTAAATCAGTGGTTCATGGTAAAGAAGCTAGTTTTAATCCAATTTTGACATGGTTGTAATGGGTCTTATATAGACTTGCATGCAGAAACAGGCTTCGTGTGTGCCAGGAAGCAGTGCATTCCCCTTTTTTTATCATCACTGTTTCAGAATATTTCTGCAACCAATACCCTTGTCACTCTATTGGACAATACTTTGTTGTTCTCGTTGTTGATGACCTGGGTGGGTGCTAAAGGGTTTCAGTTTAGCTGTTGCATGCCTCCTCCCCTCTTTCTCGGAGTCTCCTGTTATTTTGTAGTCTTTTATTCATTTTACAGTCAAAAGAATATCGAAGGAATGTGCCAGAAAACCCAACAAGAAAATATGTAGAAAAGGAGGTATGTAAGCAAGCCAGCATGGAGCGAAACAGAGAGGAGAGCGACTGGTACGTCCTCTCAAAAAGCCGACAAGATAACACCATCAATCAACTCTGAAATAAAAGTGCTAAATGGGATGAACAGATCCGTACAGTTCAGATGAAATGTCTATCAGTGCATTTGTGTGTGTGTGTGTGTGTGTGTGTGTGTGTGTGTGTGTGTGTGTGTGAGAGAGAGAGACAATATGTGTTGAATCAAAGAATCAAAGCCTGTCCTGATGTTTACTGTAAATTTTTTAATATATTACAATGACACTGATGCTCAGCTTCAAATCAGGTCTGTTCCAGTTTGGTTAAGAAAGTATGGGATCAAACTGTATTTTATTGATTATTCTGGTGAGTGTGTCACTGTATTTTCTGTCTTCACAGTGCAAAGTACCAATTTAAAAACAAATGGCTCTTTTGCTAAGCCTTCTTTTGAGACTCAACTGCGGCACTGTGTTTTATTCTTGTATCCATACTTATATGTAGATTAAAGCTGTACATTTCTCCACGGTGAATCACAAGATAATCACAAATTAGCATTTGGCTAAATTCTGGCTTGTTAAATCAAGGAAATTATTCACTTCTGAACAAAGTCACAGCGCCTTCTAGAAATATAGCACATTGTTTTTTGACAAATAAATATTGTATAGGATATTGAGAGAGTATAGTTATAAATAAGTCCTTTCCAGAGTCTCCATTGCCTTATTCTTCACATGTTCTGAGACAGACTTCACATCACTCAGACTCTCACATGCTCTGTTATAAGTGTAATACTGAGATCTAGTTTGTCTACACATGTCTAGTTGAGTGGCAGTGATAATCAGAATGGGTTATTTATGTTTTTTGATAAGATTATAATTCAAAAGATATCCTAAAAATAGCGCGCGCATATAGTTACTACTTTCCAGAGTCCTTCCCTTAATGGAAATAGCAGGAAGACATGAAAGCTGTCCTCAACAATGGATAATAGAAGAATAGGCTAAAGTGATTTGTTGAGGTTATGTGATTACTGAGGTGATCTGTCCTTGCAAAAGTTTTACTTTCTGACATGGTGTGTCCCCATGATGTGGGAGACATGTTGTCAGTTCACATCAATGCCTTTGCTGCAGGAAGCCGAAGTGTGACGGGGTTCCCTGGCCCCGCCTCTCTGCGCTGACAACCCTCCACGGGGCTCTCCAAAAACCTGCTCACAAACATCCTCTTACTGCTCAGCCTTTAGAGCTACACCAAACACAAAACCGCAGACACAAATTGTTGACAGGCACCAACTCAGGTACAACGCATTGTGTATTCTCTTTGCAGATGCCATTGCTGCTTTTGCGTAGTTTCACCCATTAATACAGCTGAATGTTTACTGAAGCACCAGGCTCCTTTGGCACCTCCTGGGACTCCAGCCTCTAGTGTTTTGTTGCAAATACAGTTCTTTAAGCAACCTCCTGGCCGCACTGTTAAAGCTGCTTTGTGGTTGCGTTTGCAGTCTTCCAGTTCAGATGCATGAAAGAGTGAGCGCACTTTATCCAGTAAATACTCTTAAATTAAATTAGTAAATTTAAGTACATTCACTTATCCACCATTATCTGGCCCTAATTTATTCCTGAAAACCAACCAAACGTTGAAAACTGGACTGAAGATGACATATTTTATTTCTTACGGGGAAATTTCCAGTGTCTTCTAATCCCAATTTAACCACAAAATTGGCCAAAATTATACTTAATATCATAAGGGAGAAGTCGGGTAACATTAAAATGGAATTAATAATAATGTTATGTATAAAATAGAATTTTTAAAAATGACCATGTTCTATACATTTATCACACTGTTGCAAAATTAAAGCCTCCCACTTCACTTAGACTCATTTTTTCAGGAATACAGCACTTTATTTTGCTTTACATGAACAGCAGTCCATTTAAAGCACAGTGGTATATGACAGAGGGTGCAAACACACGAGTGCACAAGTGCCAAACTACAACTGAGAGCATGGACACAGCAGCCAGCCTTAGCTTTCAAGTGCTCTCCTGCTTTACCGCACAGGACCAAATGCCGTGGGCCTGGACTAGCTATTCCACACCGGATCTGTGAAAATCCAGACCGATTAACGATAAGTGCTGTTAATAATTGTTTACCAGATAAGTGAAAAACCAGATATATGGGGGATGAGTGTACTGCTTTGCTGACTCCTGGGCTTGGGGAACTTACAAAAGACAAGTATGTGACGGTCATTAAAAAAGACTGTACAGCTAATGCAAGTAATATAAAATTTTCCTTGATTGCCATATATAGTCACTAAGTTAAATTATAAATGCAATGGCAGAGTAATCCTATTCCCTTTCTACTCAGCCCTTAGGATACCTCTGGGACATAATCGGCAGAACTGTTACGAGACCCTGCGGATGTTTATTTGACTCAGAACGTAATCCCCATGTGAACATATTTAGAGGGAGGAGATGGGAACCTTTCACATGAGGTAAAATATTCAGCAGAGATTAAAACTGCAGCACTTGACTCAAGGTCTGCACTTTGTGTATTTACAGCGAGGCTGCTTCTCCAAAACAAGCCGACTATTAGTTAATGTTCCCATATGTTACAGATATGTCGGTGTAACTGAGGAACTACCGCAGCCAAGTTATTATTTTTGTTTGTGGGGAAGCGGCGTTAAATTGCTCTCCAGAGAGCAGCTGAGGGTGACTGAGGGCGGGAATGATCCTTTGAAAGTTCGGAGTGTTTTCCTTGAGGAGTTGAATGTTACCGTTAAAGACGTCCATGTGAGAGCCTGTGGTAGAGCTCGTGACAGCAAACTATATTTTTTCAGAGGAGTCATACCAGAGTTGTGTTGTTACGAAAAATGGTCCCAGCACCCGCTGTCCCCAAGTGTGGCAGTCTGCGCTTTTTGGGTTTTCTGAAGCAATTTATTGTGAGACAGACTGGCCCTCAAGGCAGTGCTTGTTGCCTTTGACTCAGCTCCAGCCACAGATCCGGAAACTACCGAAAACTCTCCGTTCCATATCCCCCTTCAAATGTTTACTATTTATTTGTGATGTGTTTGCCTTAATTAATTTTTTTTAAAAAATGACACTAATGCTTGTTTACCATGCGTACTCTATGAACTTTAAAAGTTTATTCAAATTTGGTTTTTGTCTTTGAGCCTTTTTTGGGTGAGTGACCTAACTCTTTTATTTTAAAGTGCAGTAATGATAATTACCGTTCTCTCTAACAGTAATTCCACTGAGTCCAAGAGCCTTTGTAAGAACAAAAATGCATTATTTACCCGAGCCTGCATTTTCGATAGAAATATTCATAATGTGAGTGCAATGTTATGGTCCTGTTTGCCAAATTTCAACATCACTGGATTTTCAGGTGCTAATTAGATTTTTTTTTAGCATAGGTACTGAAAAAGGAAGGATTATTATAACCGTAACTAATTTTTAGGTGCAAAAGAAAAAAGTGCATTGAACATTTATGTTAAAGATGTTGCATTTTGGCTACCCCACGATGACCAGAACATATTTCCATTTACAGTTTCCTATTTCAGGAAAACCTGGCTTTTAAAATGTATTTCTGAAATCATTCTGCCAACAACTACTCCCATTGATTCTCCTTTGTGTCAGCTGGTGATAAACCTTTGTCAAGTTCCCTGCATAGTGAATGTGAAGTCCTCGGAATGCGGTCCCCACAGGAGGAGTTCATCCTCTATCTGGGTCAGGTACTGGAGGAGGATGCTTTCTTCCACTATTGTGATTACATGCTGTTTATTAGCCATATCAAGTCCGGGGGCATTTTTCCAATGACTAACAGCTCTGTATATTTATACATTGATTTTGTCCTTGTTCCATTCAACTATAAATGTAATAATGCAGGGCTGAACAAAAACTGAAAATGTGAAGACTTTCTAAACATGAACAGTAGAGTCCTTATTTCATCCAATATTTTAAAAAGCCTTCAAATCACACTACACTTTGCTAGGAAATCAAACAGTAGATCAGTGGCAAACCAATTGGATCCTCAATAGCTTCAGAGACTGTCCAGCACTTCCAGTTTTTCTAAATTACATTTTGGTTTCATTAGTGTTGATGCTTTTTAAAAATAAATTAAAACTAGGCAGTGAAAGGGCATGTTGCCATCTGGGAAATTCATATTCGTATTTTTAAAACTTGATATTTTACTTGATGACACACTTTGAAAAAATTCTCCTTTTGACAGATTTTTTTTATTAATCAAAATCGCTCTGTTTGGCACCTCAAAGGTGTGGTTAGTTCACCGATCTTCATAGCATTTTAAACAGAGGGTGAAATGTGAAAAAAAAACTTTGTGTAGAACCATTTCAAAAGCATCAAAATAAAAGGGTTTATTATTTCCCTTGTTTAATTATAATAGCATTTGAGCAGTTCTACATGGTAGGCTTTTGTTTATGTTTTTTTTACTTAACCTTTGTTCATACCTCTTCTAATGTTTGTTGATAGTCATCCTCTGGGGACTGTATTCTGAGGACATTTTAGAATGAAAAGGACTTTTTTTAGAATGGAAGCGCACAGTTATTCCTAAATGGCTATTTATTTGTTGAATTCCAGAATGGAGATGGTCCTTTGTGCAGATTGGCTTTTAGGGTCTTCCCATTATAAAAATTGCTGCATTAAAGAAACCAGTTAGAGTTCCAGTTCAGACACAAAAAGGAACTGGTGATGTCAAGAAAGAAAAGTGGTGCCTAATTGGCACACAGTTCTTCGTGCTGTGGATCCTCAATCATGTGGATTAACCATTCAGATCTGCAGGGCAGTCTTTAAAGCTAAGCACTTTATTTGATGTTATTCATAAATTATATTTAGAGGAGCAGCATATCCAGTGTGCAAAAGTTGTACTTTGGTTTTCGCTCTATTTTTTTCAACGGAATGCAACATAGATGCCAGCATACTGGTTGATGTTTATTTTATTTTTAAAAAAGGCTGAAAAATTGAGTTGTTCTGCTTTAATTTTAATCACCCCTTTTGAAAGAGAAAAATAGTCAGCCTTTGTAGAAAATGCCCTCCTGCTTTATATTTTCTGTGTCTGGCCATCTTCTATTTTCCTGATGGCCATTTTGTGGCGCCCGAGCAGGCTGCACACACCGAGCCTGAGGCTGAAGCTCTGTTGACGCCACATGAAGGATTTTTTTAGCTCCTCCTGGTTTATTTCTACCTGAGCAGCTCCAGGCTTGAATAGCTCAGTCTCTTATAATGAACTGATTTTCAAGTACTGTAGAATTAGAAAAAATGCACAAAAAAATCTCAGGATCAGTGTAGATGAGCAAGATTTGCTGGAAACCAGGCACAGTTACCCAGGGAATAGTACAGCAGCTGTAAATTCCCTATAAA
This sequence comes from Arapaima gigas, assembly GCA_900497675.1. Classification (NCBI taxonomy): domain Eukaryota; kingdom Metazoa; phylum Chordata; class Actinopteri; order Osteoglossiformes; family Osteoglossidae; genus Arapaima; species Arapaima gigas. Next base: position 804,969 of record UFQX01000005.1, on the reverse strand, counting down.
AAGGGTTTTGTGTACGAACCTAAAACATGGTAATACACATCTAGAGGAGTAACACCAACATAATAGCGATTACAGTTATTTAGCAGAGGATGGTAGAAATATATAGTACTGTAGAAATATGATAATGTACTATTGTACACTGTTGTATGTGTACAATTCTGTACACTGTACAACAGCTCACTTTTCCTCTCCAACCAGATCAATTATCACATATAGTTCCAAGATTTGTTTGTGTTGCAATGGGTGGTGTCCTATCCAGGGTGTAGTTTCATAGCCTAGCTGGCACTTATTTAGGGACAGGATCCGGACCACCATGACTCTGACCAGGATAAAGTGGCAAATGATAATAGATGGACAAATGGGTTCATCTGCAGCCAAATGGTGCCTCATCAAACCAGCATCCACTGATGTAGATGTTGCTTAGGCAATTCCCTGATGTTACTCATAATAATATCATTATATAATGAAACCTAACTAAACTGTGTTTTTTTAACTTCAACTATAACAACAAAACACATTTTTAACAGTTATACAAAGCATAGTTTAGGAGTTTTGCTAAAATGCATCGTTGTCATAGGCAAGAAATGATTGGTTTTAAACATCTCACCCTAGATGTGTGAGCTGTGATGTGTGGCTGCTCATAAGTTTCTTTTCCATTTTAATAATTGCAGATAGGAATAAAAACACTAATTATCCTCCCAACCAGAAGCATCGATGGCTACGTGGTTTGATCCTTCAGTATCCGAGCACAACTGAACTGAATTGTTTTAGAGTCTTTAGCTGTGTTTAGAGGTATGATCATGTTTATGATGTGAACTTGTCTTGCCTTGCTACCTTTAATTCTTTCAAAGACACTAACTGCTCTTCCAAAAACCAAAAGGAATTGTGACAAATTTATGATGACTTAACCAAATTTGTCTCCCAATAGAAAAAACCATAGATGGAGTATTTAATTTTAAAGCAGTAATGGATTCTTCTTTATACGATAATTACATTACATTGAACGTATTCTTTTATTTTTAATTTTTTGTATTCATAATCATTTGTGAGTCATTACATAAGAAGGAACAAATTAGCATTAAAGTATAATTAATTACATATATTCTGTCTTGTTTAGAAAGCATATGTAGCTAATAGTGCAGAACTGCTGTCTTGACCTTGAGGTTACAGATTCTAGTCTTGGGAGAAGCCTTTTTGTTCAAAACTTTTCAAATGATCTTAACCTGAATCTCTTCCTTAGCAAACCATCTGAAGCAATTTTAGTGAAGGTCTTTTTACATGTCTTTTTTTCTTAATAATTGCTTAAATTATTCTATAGGATGGTACCGTTCAATTTTCTAGCGCAGTAAATTTAAACTGGTAATTTCTAAACCATAATTCTTAACATTACATGCCAAAATTTTCCCGTATTTTATGACTTTAGATATCGGCAGTTAATAAAATTACCACCACCTTAAATTCTTTTTTAGTTACTTCCACATTTGAACTCTGATTCAGTTTTACAAAGATAACTGTGTTTGAGGGGAAACCGTCTTAAGAGCTTTTTATTGTATATGTTGCCAGTTTTGCTTTATTCACACTCAAACCAGTTTTTTTCCTTTTTAGCAAATCAAATTCATTCATTAACTGTATATCCACAGTTATAGGTTAGGTACACGTTGTTTATTCTTTGTGTCACTTGCACTTTAACAAGAGTGTGTCAAGACAATGCAGCTTTCCCTAGTACAGTGAAATTTTCTTTTACAAGAATTCTCTTTACCAAATAAGTTTGTCAGAAAGTGCTGAAAGTAGAAAAGAAAAGGTTTATGTAAAATGAGAAGTGACAAAGCACATAAAATTCTGTGAAAATCACAGTTGTAACAATGAAACAGCAACAAATAAAACAGCAAAATTAAAAAAAAGAATCCATCAAATGGGAATAATCACATGTCCAATGTGGTTGTCCAGAGGCAATAGAAAGAACATTCTGTGAATCCACTGTAGGAGAGATATAGTACAGGCAGTTTAGAGTCACGTATTCCTCTGAAACATGTCTTTGATGTGTGAGAGAAAACTCATCTGAACATGTGGCAAGCATGTATTCTACACACAGATTGCTGGATTTCAACCAACGTTTGAACCCACAACACAATAGCAATGCAGAGCCAACATCTTATCGTAGATCAACTGTTTAAAACATCCATTATCAGTAACCATGTAATCCTGGTCAGGGTCGCGGCTGTCTGGAGCTTGTTCCAGAATCACTGGGCACTATGCAATGATACTACTACACGCACACACACACATATGCATATTCACGCACTGTGTACAATTTAGACTAAACTAAAAATGCACGTCTTTGGAAAGAAACCCACAGAAAGACAGAGAGAAAGTGCAAATTTTACACAGACTGAGCCAGATTCAGACCCGCGCCTAAACAGTTGAGAAGCTGTGAGACGGCAGCTCAGCTGGGTGTGCCACTCTGCCACCCCCGAATAAAAAAGCAAAATGAGAAATATGGATTATGTGAGGGAAAGGAAAAGAGAGCACAAAAATGCACTACGAATAAGTGATTTTGAACATGTAGGTCCTAAGTCTGGATTCCAAGGTGTCGGGTGCAATATTCTGAAGTTTTAATGAGTTTTTAATGAGAAGATGCAAGAATTTTGTATATTTTGCAAAAAAGTGGATGAACCTTTATGATCTAGAATCACATGACTAATTTCCCCCATATAAATTAATGCCAAGCAAGGATTCGCTTTAAAAAACAGATCTTTAAGAATCATGCTTGTTATGCTATGGAGGTTTGTACTCTGATTCCTCATATTTCCCTAGAAACACAACAACGAGAAATGTGGCAATAATGAGAAATAGTCTTAAACTGTGGGAATTTACTGTAACAATGTGTTATGTAAGATTCATGATATTTCTGCATTGGGCTGCCTTTGCACTGCAGGCGAGGACATGCCAGGATCTGTGTGTTTATAAGCAGCCAGGTCAGGTATTTACCGCGTATTACATGACACTTAAAACCTAAGAACCCAAAGGACAGAATCCTTCTAGGAAATCTCAGTCTGAGGAAGAGTTTAGGCAGAACCAAATGAAAGATTGTAATTCTGGGACTCCCTCCCATGCAGCAGAGCTGTGAAAGCCGCCACCACAGCCGAGTTCCTACTAGGCTCCCCCTGAGTGCTGGCAGGCAGTAATGCACTGTGGAAATGAGTTTGCAGGGCTGTGTCAGTCTGATGCTGGACGGTACCAGGACTGTATGTCACCGTGGATAGATGAAGCAACCACCACTGTAAGGGAAGCCACAAACAAGCATGTAAGGGGAACGACATGACAGAAATGTGCAAATGAACACGTAACCGAAAGCCCAGACGAAGCATGTAAGGAAAATCGTGAGCGAGTGCGTAAAAAGTAGCCATGAATGAGCATGCAAGCAGAAGCCACAAACTAAGGAGAATTCATAAATGACTGTGTAAAAGGAAGCTGCCTGTTAGTGTGTAAGAAGAGGCTCCAAATAAATCAGGGGTCGTTTTTTATTTGTGGGTACAATGGGCCCACCTAACAACTGCTGTGGAGTAAATGCCACTAACAGCTCCAAGACCACAACGTACGTGCACAGATACACATACAGAGGTGGTGGCAAGATACCCTCTGCCTGGGGTCATACAGTCACTCAGACTGGAAACACAAGACCCATTTTTAATCCAGAGGAGGGGTTGCACGTGGCCACCAAGCAAAGCTCCTGCACGCACCCATTCAGTGAGCTGAGCTGGCTATATCTGGGTTACATTCATTGTTGTCAGCCTAGAATTCACCAGGATTTAAATGACATGCCAAGGCTCTGCTGACCTATTTATGGCCCTAATTCTGGGAAGGCTTGCATGCGTAAAGCACACTGTTGTGTTCTGGATAGCAGCTGGGCACGTGTTTCTCTCAAGGGCCAATGTCAGGTCCGAGCAGTGTTTGATGAAATGGCTGTGCTTTCCTTTATCCTCTCCATGCTGATTCCTATGCCATGTGGCCTGTGGGGGTCAAAAAGTCAGGATAATGATTTGGAATACAAAAAAACCCAAATGAGAAGTTTTTACCTGACAACCAAGAATTCGTTGGTTTCAAATGAACATTTTTGGTTCTGTCAAACAGGTCTTTCTTATGGTAGTTCCACAACATGCTTTAATATATTATAATTAGAAAGCCATGCACTTCTTGTTGTGAACATGGAGCTGTGAATGTACCTTGTGGAGGAAGGAAACCATGGCTCAAAGGTGCAAATATTGGCATGCAGCTAAAGCACCACAGCTATCGCTACAGGTACCTTTTAATGTCTCCAAAGCTAAGTCGTTTCCTTACAAGTATATTGACAGAGCACTTATGATTCAGGCACTTTGTTGTTTATTGTACTCAATATATGTTAAACATTGGCTAGCAGGGCTGTGATTTTCGTTATGTTTGTTGTTTTTAAAACACTAGCGTTAAATGTACTTTTGAATAAAAGTATATAACTCCGTTACTTACTCTAGGTACAATAGATTTTGAAGGAAATGCTTTGGTTGGTGAATGATGTTATATTTTCCTCAGAAACACATCTAATGGTGCTCTTTTGAAGCTTGGCAGCCCCAAGTCTAATTTTAGCTGCACTTTATTGCTCTTCACAATTGTCAAAACAGGCTTCATGAAGAAAGTAAAAACTCCAATGCTGCTTTTATATAATACATGACAAGCCAAGCCTCTTGGAATTTGAGGCCATCAATTTTATATACAATAGATTAAACCGCTAAAAAAATTAAACAAAGTCTCTGTTATTCATCAACTGTGTCACAGGAACTGCATCCTTCATACATAAGCCTTTGTTATTTCAAATTTGTTCAGAAGCTTATGTGCAATATTTCTGTGTGAGATTTTTTTTTCCTGTTTTAAACACATTGCTAAAAAATGTTGAGACCTTTAAGAGAAATGTGTTAAGAACATAGCTGCAGGGATCCAGTGCAGTTGCTGCTACCTGCTACTCAGCAGATCAATCTGTGCTGCTTTGTGAAGACTGTAAGGATTCTGTGGTTTGCACGTAAAATCTTATACTTGTGTTAAAAATTAAGGTGACCTCTTTTTACCGTTTCATGACTGAAATTGACCCTAATTTTTCTTGGACAGAGAAAAAAATGTCCGTAAGAGCATTTATTTTACAGCGTCTACACTCTGTGTGAATTTTGGCTGTTCTTTACTCCAGGATTATGGGCTCTGTTGCTTTTTTAGTGATGTTTTCAGTCATTCTCTCAAATATGTTCCATCTAAGCTGTTTGTTAACCTCCATGGAGAACAATTGATTGGCAATGTGTTCGAAGAATCCCAGTAGGAATTTCAGCCGGAACAAATCTTTAGAAACGTTGCCCATGCATGGACATAAGGAAACGGATCCATGTGAGGATTTTAGACTAGAATACGACAGAATGCTGTTCATCACTGTAGAGAATGAACATTTAAGTCGCTTATAATATTTGACCTTTATGAAATGAGCTGTTGGCATTCATAACCTTATTTTTCCAGAAACCCAGGCACTTGGTATTCAGCAAGCATGGCGCCTCTCACAGAGCTTGCTCTGTTCTATCTAATGCATTGCCAATTCTGTCTGTGCTTCTCAGGGAAGTGGAAGAGTTTGGAGTGGGCTCAGCTCTGATGCAACACATTTGATGAGATTTAGATCGACCCCACCGCCCCCCTGCCCCCTTCCGCTCCTCAGCATCAAATTCCCAAACCCATAGTTCTGTTTGGATTTCTGCCAGGGACCTTTCTGCTACTCACACCGATGAGACTGATGGGTTGGTTATTGAACTCAGAGGTTAATATTGCAGTATATTCCTGGGGGCAGCCACACGGCCCCATGATACTATCTTGTACCCCCTTCCCCTATGCAGTGTGGCTCACTGGTTGCAGTGGAACAGGGGGCGGCAAAGAGGAGGAGTTGTCTTTCACAAAGCAGTCAACAGATCAACTGAGAAAAAACAGCAGGAGTTAACAGCAAGTTGTCACTCAAATGTAAGAATATGTGGTGGAAAAACGCAAAAAAGCAGGAAAGCCTCAGACTGCAAGTCAGGCTTTAAGGTTGCGTTTTATACGGTTATAAAAATTTACAAACCTATGTTCTGTACTCACATAGCTTCTCCTTTTATTGGAAAACCTCAGATTCGGAGGTAGAATATTATCTGCTTGAACTGATGAATACCAACAGGCCATCTGTGTTGTATTTGTTACTCACAATGTCACAGTTAAAATTGGACTTCACATTTGTACTGCACTCTTACATTTTTGTGGACTTTGTACGTCTGAAATCTATAAATTGAAAATAGTTAACATTTAGTTCGAAGAAAAATCTAAATAAATAAACATTATGACTTTACAAGTATTGACAATTTTGTAGGTTGTTAAATCATAAGCACATTTAAAGATGAAAGTACTGTAACATACTGCAAATATGAAACCAAACACTGTATGAAGTATATTTATTACTAATGCTAAGCATTGTGTACTTAATATATTCTTAAAAAAAGAATATTTAGCAATAATGATTTTTTTTAGATTTCTGTGTTTTCTTATAACGTTTCCTTGTTCCTACTGTGTTTTCATATACAAAGAGCTGTAGGATATTAATATTGCCTCATCTCAGCAATGATTGACTGTGATAGTGAAATAAAACTACTTTTTATGATTACAACAACTTATATTTCCAAAAATAATTTAAAAAATCAAATCTTTATAGTTAACAAAAATATGTAAAACGTGAGTTATAACCGTGATTTGGAAGTGCAATTCTAGACATAACTTGAGGATGGTACATTTGTTTTTCACTTCTTCAGAATGTGGTTCTTTGCCCAATTTTATTCCTTATATACTTTCCCATCCTGTATCTTCTTATGTAAATCAGGGTTATGTCTGTGCAAAAGAATGTTTCCCATTTCACATCGTTGACTGTCTTGTAAAGTGAATTGCACTCAAGATGATCAAAACACTTAACTGGACAAAAAGCACTTGCATCTCTTCCGTGAATCTGTGATTCATGAATGCTCCATTTAGGGGCTCTGGCAGTTCATCTCAGTCTCTCCAGTATAGTCATGTTAATGTGCGGCTAAAGCTCATGTAAGCTCACATTCAGCTGACACTCAGAGTCGCTTTCTATACCCTCTTGTTTTGTCTTTATAAGTCAACATATTCATATGTAGACACACCCCAACGTTAATACTGAAACACATATCATAAACACTTGAAGCTAAAGCAGGTGAAACAGCCCCTGAGAAAAAAAGGAAAATGCTAAATCTTTCTTTAGTATCAATAAATCTGTGCTCTTTTCTTGTAAACTGGCATGAATATTAATAACAAATTTTATGCAATAACAATTTAGTAAATATGCGTTTGTATTTTTATGATGTGTGAATTTAAATATATACAGTATTTTTGGTGTGCTTGTTTGCTGGTAAGAGAATACGTGTCTTTCAGGGAAAGTACATTATGTGCTGTAGACAAACGACTGTTCCTGCTGAGAAGCTTTCTCTCTCCTGACATGTTATTTAACTTGAGGCTCCAATCTTTTCCAATTGTTTGCCATTTCTTCTCTATCCCTCTTTGTCCTGTCAATCATGCTATTTTGAATTTTTCTTGTGCTTTTTTGTGTCTTCCTTCTTTCAACCCCAGGAGCACACGGCAAAAAACAGGGCGAGGATTTGTCCGATAACGACGGTGATGAAGACGAAGGTATTCGCCTTGGTGATCAAGGATGATGCATGACTCAGTTTTTTTCTTCCCAGTATCCCAGCATTTATTTTGTTCAGAACTTGACTCCTAAATGTATGATTATGTATTTTGACTGCACTCCCATCTTGCACCTCTATGTCTCATCAGTCGACAGACTCATCAAAGTGATCCGTGAGTGTGATCGCCTTGGAAAGTGAGATGTTTGTGCTGTGTGTGTGCCGTGCATTTACTCCTGGTATGAGCAAAGCTGTGGCAGTGGTGTGATTGATCCATAGCTCTGATGTCCCAGACGTTTACCTCAATATCCAGCACAAAAGCATTTTTTTATATATGAATCAGTGTTTCATTAGTATAAAACATGGAAGGGGGTTAAACTGGTCCTGATGAAAGCGAATGGTTTCGGGAGAGAGGACTGTACCGTCTTGATGGGTCATGGATACAACCATGTATGTGAGGGTTTTGTAACGCTAGGGTTTTTTGTATGTTTAGTGTTGTACATTTCTAAGCCCCTTGGTATACTGAAATTTGTAGGAAAATAACTCTTATAGAAGGTTATTTTGTGTCACTTTTCTTTAGAGTGTACTCATTGCAAAGGCTGTCGAATATCGATCAGGCACAATAAGACCATGTCTTATCTGCAGAGAGGATGCTTTACCCAGCAGATTATTTGTGGAAAATGGTTTTTTTTCTGATTCTCTCAATGAAATCTTTCCAGCAATTGTTATTTTTTTCTTTTGTTGTACATATCATTTGAAGCTCTGTGCTTCCAGTAACCAGAAACTGAGTCATTCAACTTGAACACATTCGTATAATGAGAATTGCCATCTGATAATATTTACTTAACTCGTGTTGTTGCGTAACGGCTTTGCAAGATACACTATTTGCATCAAATTATGAGAAATCGAACCATATCCATTGAACACAGCATGCAAACTGATATTTATGAATTCTAGTGATCACACTCCTAACACATTTTTTAATACATTAACAAGGTAATACTTTTGCTGAAGATATCTGGGAATAAAATGTACAATTCTTTGAATCAGATAGCGCTTTTTAATGAATGCAGTTACAGTATCTCCAAATTGCATCAAACCGTCATAAAATGGAGCATCTCAATAAATCTTCACATTTAGATGACACATATAGACAAGGAAGCTGGTATGATGCTGCTAGTAAAAACCTCTTACCTCTTAGATTGTGTTTTATTTTCTACAGTTCATGCATTGCCCTGGAAGAGGTACAGTAACAGTTTAACATGCACTTTGAAACAAGTTTCAGTACAACTTGCAGAGCAGCTGAGGTCTCCAGGCACTGGTGTTCGTGCAGTAGCTGTTGACTCTAAGCATAGCAGTAATATTTCTAATCCTGCCATGCTACTATGTTGAGAACATTGTATTTTTGCCTGTCTTTATGCCCTGCAAGTCAAACATTGGTTTCAGATACCCAAACATCTGACTATAACAGTTGTCCAAATTCAGTGGAAAGAAGGCAAACTTGTTCTTATTTGTAGGATTGTGATATTCTCTGTAATATTCAAAAATGTTCTGTCAGTTAGCTTTTTTAGTAAAATCCATTTAGGGTGTCGTATAAAATGTTCATGGATTATTACCTTGAAGACTCGCTGAGCCTTTTTTCATCTGTGTACTCCAAATATAGCCAAACCTAAGCTTTGCAATCATGTTAGTAAAGAAGAAACAGCCAACTGTCACATTCTGCAAACAAAACTTCAGATTAAAAACATAATAACCAATTTAAATAATCTAAGCAGGTTAACCCTTTTTACACCTTTTTCCATATAAGGATTGTGCATGACCAATATTTGTGCTTTTCCAAATGGATAACTGCAATCTTATTCTTAAATGAAGGTGAACCTGACCATGTAAGATGTAGAATGGCACTTTTGCAATGTGGTGAGAAACATGGTCGGCACTAAACTCCTAGTATATGAGTCCCTATGTAATAGTACGGTCAGGTGAAGGCTTATATCATCCATATGTGGGATGCTATATAGACAGTGCTGGCCCCAGTCATATTCCACAGCCAGTTTCTTAGTTTGTATCTGGCAGCAATCAGAGAAGAATCCTTAACAGTCAACATGGTCAATGAGTGTAAAAGGAAAGTAAGAGGATCTCTTCAACATAGAGTGTAAAGTGAAATCTAAATCCTTCTAAAGATGCCCTTGTCAGTTGCAGCTTCAATGTCAAGATCTCACACCACCTCCTGAAGTTGCCACAAAATGTCCACAAAAGATTTACACTTTTACGTGAGCCCCATTGTTGGTGACTTCAGAAAAGGTCATTTGGGTGAAGGCCACGGTTCTTGCTGAAAACGCAACATATCAGAAATGGTATAAGACCTCAACACTTTTCCTGTCATCTTTCCTGGGCTGAGGTCACCTTAAGTAATTTTCTGTTTAGGTCAAGAGTCATAACTTTGCTGGAGGATGCCTGTGGGGTACATGTATTGTTAGCGTGTCGTAGATGGAAGTGGTTCAACGGTGCATTCCACAACACTGCAAAGAGGAATACCGTGTGAAATTGACAATATATAGATTCAGCAGAGGGGAAATTGTACTGCACATTTAAAACATAGCTTACACATTGTCTAAGAAGTCATCTTCAACCCTTAGTAAAAAAATAAAACAGAATATACAGCTTTTTTTAACAACAAATGGAATGATAGCAGCCAAGGACACAATGAAAAACAGGAGCCAAATAGTTGACAGAGAAGCCAAAAGGACAAAAACAGCCTCAGAGGGAAACAGCCTTACCTTTACTGTATAGCTTCACAATGGCAGAGACAAATAGACAAGCATCAATTTGTTGAATAATGATGACACATGTTTATCATAAGAACATTTAGTAACAGTCATATTTTAATAGAGCACCTCTGTTGATAGAATTTATATAATAATTCAAAAGTAACCTCTATAGTATATTTTCAGATAAGTAATTACATTTTTGACATTTTAATTCCCAGGAACTCTTTAGTGCAGCATCACCTTTGCAGAATGTTTTTGACTGTTACAGCAGTAGTGTCTAAGGAACTCAGCTAACACCTTTTTAGCTAAGTGAAAAAGCCGGCTCTTGTTCTTCTGTATCCTGTTGAACTTATTCGGCTACTTTGCTCAAAGCTCAAAAATGATAAGGTCATATAAACAAGACAGTTGATATACAGAACTGCGCAAAAGTGTTAGGCACCTGTGGGACAAATGCTATAAAGCGAGGATGGTTCCAAAAATAATTCCATGAATACTTATTAATCAATAAACCTTCTAAAAAGTGCAGTAAACAAAAAAAATCAATATTTGGTGTGACCACCCTTTGCCTTTAAAACAGTATCAATTCTCTTATGCAAACTTGCATGCAGTTTAAGGTAGAGGTTGGTAGGTTCTTCCAAACATTTTCAGGAACTGGCCACAGTTCTTCTGCAGACTTTGACTGTCTCTGCATGTCCTCCCAGACTGACTTGATCATGTTGAGATCAGGGCTCTGTGGGAACCTACCTACCTGTCCTACCTGTACCTGTACCTGTACTTCTCAACAGACATTGAAGTTGCATGCCTAAGACTATTGCACAGTACTGTATTTTTTTTTACAATTTCCTTTTGTTTGCACATTTTGGGTCAGAGAAGGATATAAGGCAAGCTTTTTGGTACAGCCAACTAGTCTGAAACTATGTAGAAGTGTTTACTGAGTAGAGAGAAGGATGCTGTTTCCATCCCTTCTTTGTTAGACTTAATATAACTTGTTATCCTGTAAAAAGCACAGGTACAGTGTCTAATACAGCAGAAATTCTTTCAGAAGAAGACATATTCCCTATACATGGCCAACACTGGTCCCAAAGGCTCAAATAAAAAGACAGAAAACCATCACAGGAAGAAAATAGTAATCGACAATGCATGACTGGAGAAATGGTCTATACAGTTTACTGTATTATTGAAATCATATAAGAAATGGCAAATTGCAGTATTGATTTATTTAGCCATGCAAAAGAATTAGATCAATGTGAGATCATAACAGTTGGGTTAAATTTCGTTTTTAAGGATTACCTAAATTCTTATGAAGGGATATACCGCAGTTTAATTCTTGAAATGGAACAACTCTAGTATAATTAGCCTTGACTTAAACAAGACATTAAACTCAGACTGGAGCTGGGTGAAATCTAAAATTGTTATATTACAGCATGATGTTTTTTTTTTGTAAATACACCTCATATTATAATTATTGGCTAGCAGCGGCCAATAACAACAAGACAACTTTAACTGCAGCGTGTAGAGACAAAGTTATATTCCCAGTAAATACAGACAATGAAGTTTGGTCCTGAAGTAATTACAGTTTATTGGGAAGAGTAGATGTTGTTCTTGCTGGAATATGAACCTGTAGATGTTTGGACATATTTGACACTTTTTAGTAACTGGTCCATATGCTGAAACAGTAGGTGAAGTCAGTCCCACTGATGAAGGTCTGCAGATTGTTGTCATTTTTATGGAGAACAGAAAACTCACATTGTGACCGTTATGTACTCTGAAGCCCCTTCTGTGTGTTTACATAAAGAGTATTTCTGTAACTGGTTGTATTTTGAACACACTGAATATGTGGAGTTGTTATACTTTAAGTCTGAGAAAATTCAAAGGTACTTAGAACAATATTTGTTCTCTGGAAGGTTTTTAATCTGTAATACTTTGCTTTGTTATAACAAACCTCAGGGTATGAACAACAGAGTTACTTTTTCACATACCAACTTTTCTCAACTTTTCTTGTCTCAAATTTAAATTTTAAATGTTAACTTTCCAGTTGTCTAAAATTTAAATTTGCACTTATCCGAGTTCTGCCAAGATAATAGATGCCAATAAAGCAGTCAGTCGGAATACAAGCTTAAGACCATAATTCAACTCTGTTCTGCAGTGTGTTCAGCTGCATAGCTGATAGACGGCAACACATCCTAACCAAACAGAACAGGAGACTGGAACCTCCTTCATTCAAATTGTTTCCACAGAGTTTACAGCTTCTGTCTGGCATTCATCACTGTTGATGACTTTAATAGTCCCCTTAAGAACAATTGTACTATAACCATGGAGAAGAACATGGTATAATAAAGTAGTAAGATGATGAATGTTGTACATGCTTACTGGATGTATCACTCAACAAATGGGACAGTAAAAATTTGCTGAGACAGCAGTTTTTATTGTCGGAGATTTTCAATTAGTTACAATTTAAATGTAACTAAATATTACTACTACTACTACTACTACTACTACTACTGATAATAATAATAATAATAATAATAATAATGTACACTTCTTTTGTTGATTTTAATTTTATTTGGGATTTTAATAAAACCTGTCCTATAAATAACCTGAAGAATATCTATATTGTTAAACTTTATTGATTGTGATTTAGGAATGAAAATGACTTTAGACTCATAAAATAAGTTTTATGCCTTATGGTTGAGAAGGCAGTGCAGGAACTGGTCTAGGGCAGTAGTGTGGCGGTTAGTGCTGTGGATGCACAGGTCACAGGTTTGAGTCTAAATTGCTTCCCAAAAAAGTTACCGAGCTGTATAAATGAATGAAAAATTTTGGTAGCTTAACACTGTAAATTTCTTTGAAGAAAAGGGTGAAGTAAAATGTAAATGCATTTTTTGTTTGATGAGAGGCACTGGGGAAAGAAAACACTGCATGTTATGTTTGGTAAATATGAGTTAGTGCTTGGCATTACAGTATGACCATATGCATGACACTGTACATTTTGTAGGTACTGGAAATTATTATAATAATCATTCTATTCATTATTATTAGATTAAATTATAATTTGAATAATTTTCTGCAGTCTTACTCTCCATGCATGTGCATGTAATTTGTCACATGTCATAAGACCAATGAGGTGATGAAATTAAATGATACTGTTTGGGATAGAAATAAGTCGTGTGCAATTTAGCTATTTATTATTATTAGTTATTGATTTATTACTGTCAATGTCTGCAGGATTATTTTTACAAGTTTGCTAGAAGAGCTATAAATTTTGCTCTTTTTATAACATCAGTAGTCTAAAAACCTTACACAACTGTTTATTATTAATTTACAATCAAAAAAGAAAATTGCAAACATGAGTTCCAGTTTTTGGTATTACTCCAGTATTATGTTAAACGCATTCTTAGTTAAGATGCTTCAAGCATAGTTTGACAGAAAATGAAAGTGAAAAAAAATCAATAAATGTATAGATGATTTTTTTGGCCCATTAAAAAATTAATGTACAAAAATAAGGTTCATATAAGATTTCAGCTTTCAGATTTTCAAATTTCAGAAAGTCAGTGTGCAAGTGTGAAAGCCAGCTAGCCTGCAGCTCAGCTAGATGTTCTGAGTCCACTTCACAGTTGAAGAGGTGGCTTCATCATAAGGTGTGGAAGTTGGGTATCTCGATTTCAAAACCATTCATGTGTAATGTAAAATAGAAAGCTGACTTGAAATTCTTTTAAAGCTGTCCATCAGTCTGTTAGCTACGGTTGATATCAACATGAAATACGCATGCAGACGGTGCATTTGTCGCAAAAGAATCCGGTGGTGATTTCCTCACCAGAGAGCCCATCCAGTGTTTCACCTGTGTAGTTTTCTACACAGCCACTTAAAAAGGCTCTAAATGCAGTTGAAGAACAGACTGTAGCTTGGAGCAACAATAAACGGGAGCCATAAGCTATCACTTGCCATTGTTGTCATGTCAAAAGCATCGAATAGAAGTTTATGTACGTTCAGCTGGCTGTTTAGCCGCATAACATGCTGTCAGTAAACCATGTTGTCTGGGCAATTTTATTGTACTTACCAAATCCTTTCAGAGACACTGGAATCGATTGTGACAGCTTTTGACTTGTATACATGCATAAATACAACTGCTGAATAACAAACAGTACAAATTAATTAGTAAACAGTCCAAACCCAATTATACAATACATTATGTAATAAGACATATCATAATTATGCACGTTAAAACCTAGAGTCCCAGAAGGTTGATCCATGAGACTCCCAAGAATGGCTTACTTGCTATTATGGAAAACTAATGCGATTATTTATGGAATAACTGATTTAAAACATAGATCGATAGATAGATAGATAGATAGATAGATAGATAGATAGATAGATAGATAGATAGAGCATAAAAAATTATCATGCAATAATATTTGCTTTTTTATTAAAAACCGTTCAGTGTTTTTCTGTCACCTGCTGAAATCTTATGTGCCTGGTGCAGTTCACGCTGCCTTGAGTTTTTTTTTTTTCTGAAAAAAAAAAGTTTCTGAAATTGAATACATCAGGCATTTAATCAATGTGCCCACATTGTTAATGCTGATGTTTTAGGTAAACGTGCATATCAGCTCTGGTAGTATTGAATTTGAATCAGATATTCTGATCTTTTAGCCCTCTTTTATTTATTCAGCTCAAGGGGATTAAGCTCTTTCTACTGTCCATCAGCCATTATAGGGGAGTCGTACTTAATAGCACTGTGTAAATGTATGAGAGCATTTGTGAAGATCCAGTGCCAATAAAGGGAGAAGACGTTTGCATAGCCACCCTTGTATCACACTTTCCAGAGTGTCTGCCTGTTCTCCTACAATCAGCACAGCTGTCTGTTCAGACACTTCATGTTTACTTGCCACCTCTCAGATCTACTTAGCAATGTGGTGTCATCTTGTCTCAGTTGGCAGTTCATCTTCTGCTAATGTCTGTGAGCTGAATCATATTTCAGTTTCCACTCATCTGGTTAGAGTCTCTCCAGAGCCCCCCATCCCTTCACTCTGACTGTGAAGTCTTACAAGTAGCCAGGAGGCGTGACACCCATAGGCGGCCCAAGGTGCAGGGCTGCACTAGGGCTGCACTCTACTGTGGTACTCTGGACTTAGTTCTGTACTCCAAAATGACCAGCTTGATCAGGATCCTGTTCTCACAGCAGTAAGGTGGATTGATGCAGGAGTCCCTTGCTAAACCACCAACCAAGGCCTCTGTCGCCTCTCTCAGCTTGCCTCCCCGCAACGGTGCATCATGTTCACCCCATCTCTGGTACTGCAAAATGTGTAGCATGTCGCATCTGCCGTAGGAGGTCTAATGTTTGACTCAAAATTTATATTTAAATTCATGAATCAGTTCTTATCTCCAAAGCAAAGTACAACTGAGAGTAAACAAAAGTGCATTTCACCAATTTGTCCAGCAAACACGTTTCCTGCTACTATGATCGGATTGAACGTTGCTTAGTGATGGATCCATTTTGACACATTTTGAAAATATTGTTGCATTAACTATGGTGATTTTTATCACGGATAAGATCTCAGAGTATATAAAGTGACACGTATGTAAATGGCAATTCATATGCCAGTTTCTACCACGGTTAATTTTACAAGTGTGATTCATGTGCATATTGGAAATACATAATGGGCCTTGAGGTGTGATTATACAGCTTAGTGTCGCTGACCTTGTGCCAGACACAAAGGACATATTCTCCTCTGTCATTCACTGAACCGTTGCTGTGTGCCCTGGACAAGGGCTTCAGAGGACTGGTCACAGTGATTGACAGCATCCTTGGCACACAAACACAGCAGACCACTTTGGGACGAGGCATCTTCTTAAGAGATTGCCTTTTGTTGGCTCATATTCAGTTTTAAAGCATTATACACAACACTGACAATGGTGTATTCAGGAAAAGGGCTATTTATTTTCACCTAATTATTATAATGTATTATTACCTTCTAAGTGCAGTATTGTGCAACTGAGAAATAATAATGTTTAATTATACAAAGAACTAACCAATCCCCTGTAATGAAAAGAACCCACTATAAAGCACAAGGAAGGAAACCCATTTTTCATTTCTGTCAAAAGAGCTTTCAGTTCATTCACTTGCAACAGCATATTCTGTTTTTAAGAATTTCTTTTATGACGGGTGCTTTTACATAATGTTTTTCTCCACCATTTGAGAGCCAGTCATAATTATTTAATAAAATTTTTGAAATCAGCAAAATGAAAAACAAGAAATGAAATGTTGTTTTGCATACTTACCCAAATTTGTGAAAAATAATATTATGCATTACATTGTTGCTGCCCAAAGTGTTGACAAAGGAACTGAAATACTGAGGCTTCAGAATTTTAATATGTTATGTTTTGCTAGCGTCATTGTTTGTCCCTTAAGAGCTCATATTGAATGACGTGTGTTACTGTAGCGCATTTTTACATTCAGTCAAGTCTTTTGGGTGGGAGCTCCTGCTGTACCTTTGGACACTGCGATGGTGTCATGCTACTCATGCTCCTGATGAAGGCAGATGGCATAAAAACTATGGGAGGTCAGTCATGGAGCAGGGCTGTCAGGTCTATGCCTCTCTATCTCTGCCTAGATGTGTGTTGACATCGAACATGCTCTTAGCGAATAGTGACACAGCAATCTTAGGTGGTCCTTATCTCTCCTGCCATTGTCCAATGTCTCTCCAGTGACAAGGGTGACATAATGCAAAGAGCTCCAGTAAGATTTATGACTGGCTGGTGAAGGTCCCAAAATGCCCTCTCCTCCCACACCTTGATGCTGACCATTACTGATACCTCTCAGCCACTGTGACAAAAAAAGTGGAGTCATTTTGCAATGTAACTGTCTTGTTTCCATGGGAATGAATGGCATACAAACCCAAAGACTTTCAGCATCTGCATATACAGGTATCCCTCTACTTACAAGCGTAACGCCTTTCTGGAAATCAGCTCGTAAGGTCAAATCCCAGAGTCGGAGGCATAATTACCGTAACAGAACGGATCTTGTTACTGGGAAAGCGAAAAATCAGCCTTATCTTTGGCTGTGACCTGGTTAAGGGAGTTAAATAATTTCACCTGACAAATGATAAGTCAAAGGATGCCTGTATGTGTTTTTCTGCCACATTCTAGAATTTCCATCTTATTCTGTTGGCATTTTGATATGAACATTTGAACACCTTCTGAAACGAGCCAGCAGAATAGGATGAAGGCATTTTTGAATGCAAAAGAATGCATGTTGCATAAAATTTGAAATATTATTCTAGTATGTATATTTGTATGTTGAATGTATGAATTCCATCCATTACATCTCAGTCTGTCTGCATCAGCCATCGGTACATGTTTGCATCCCTCTCCCCATTGTTACTATGCATAGTCTGTGGTGTTTCACATATGTTATCTCTTGCACCTTCTGTGTGGACTGATGTTTTGGTTTTTTGTGACATTATCTAAGAATCGCTTTGCCAACAATAAAATGTGCAGGAATTGTATTTTACTGTTTGAATCCCTCTGTTTCTTTCTCAATGCTGAATTGTGGAAAATACTGAGGGGAACGCTGCTTAAATATTTAGCTTTTTAATCATGTGTTTGCCTCCCAGACTACGGTGACTGTTCTTAGATTTTTAAAGGCACCACTTGCCTGTGGCGTGAATAAGAGTAATCTTGTTTAACAACCTTGCCCTAATATAGCTAAAGCAAAGATAAAAGAAGAGAAGCTTTTGGGACCATGAACACCTATTCTAGTATTTCCCTCAGATAGGTAGAGGCTGTTGTCATAGTAACCCCTGATGTGAGTCAACAAAAGAGGCAGCTGATAACGTTGACAGTGACATGACTAATCTGTGTTCTTATTTCTCTTCCTTCTTCTTTTTTCTTTTTTTGTCTTCTTTTTAACATGTGGATCCATTTGTTCTCATGTATTTGGGGCACTTGGTGCAGGGAATATTTCTTTCCCTCTTCCATCCTTTTTTCTGTCCATGCATTCTTCACTTGTGCTGTGCTTTACTGTGAACGATTATTGTTTCCAGAGAACTGTCAGTTTTAAATTGGCTGTTGTCTTTGCCCCCTCAGATACCAGGGTAAAAATATTACAGGATACTTACAAATTACAAACAGAAGTGCAACAAGTTTTTTTTTTTTTTTTTTTTTTGTTTTTTTTTTTTTTTGCAGAATATTTCCTCGTGATGAGATGGGTTTGAAGATATTATTCATCATTCACTGTGATGAAAATGTACTTAAAAGCACAGGCTATGTTTGGACAGTTAAGTCTCAGTGAGAAGCACTGTTGTTTCCTGCCTGATGCACCTTGCTGTCAGACATGGCTCAGGAACAGCTGTGTGAAAACAGGACCATGTGCAAACAGGGATACAGCTCACAGATGGGCGCAGACTAACCGTCCAGCCTGGCCTGTTTGTGATTAGCTGTTTGTTCTTGAGGATTTTGAAATTCACTCCCATGTAACCATGGCAACCCAAATACAATATAGGTTTTTTTTTTTTTTTTTTGAGTGGCAGCCCGGCAGCTATCGTTCAGCTTTCAAGGCTGAGCTCAGCACAGAGCCTCTGTCCACAAATGAAAGCTTGTTGTCTCTCACAGACCTGCTATGAATTCCTGTTTTTTTTTAAATTTTTTACTTTATGTCATTGAGCTGGAATGTCCTGTTTCAGGGTACAAAATGGAGCATCAGTAGTGACTGTCTCATTGCAAAATTGTGTAAAGAATTCTTTATTTATCATTTACTTAGAGAGTCCAGAAAAATAGCAAACCCATTTCCCATGCTCACTGAAGCTTATTCTGTGTACTGGTGGGCTTTTGCATATGGCTTCACCATCTTCTTTTAATGCATGGTGGGATAACCTGATGAAGAAATGATCAAAGGGAAACAGTTTTTTTTATTCCCCTCTCTGATGACTTTCATTTTGCAACAAATTAGCAAATACAGTATAGGGAAGAAAAAAAACTCTTGCTGCCTTGAAGACCTTTATCTCTGAAACAGACCAAACTGAAGATCGCAGTCTCACATAATTTAGACTGTCAATAAACACTTTTTTTATATGTTATCTCTGAGTCACGTCAATGAAAATAATATTTTCCTAACAATCTTCAGTACAGATCAGAGTGGCACAGAAGCTGGTATCTGGGAGGGCTGTCCCAATGTGTCACCTTGCTCTTAGCTCAGCCTTGCATTGGCCAAACTGCCAGTGAATGCGTTAACCATAGCCACTCTTACAGACATCCGAGACACCGGCGCCAAACCCGTGATGGTCTACATTCACGGAGGGTCCTACATGGAGGGCACGGGGAACATGATCGACGGGAGCGTTCTAGCCAGCTATGGGAACGTCATCGTCATCACGCTCAACTACAGGGTCGGGGTCCTTGGTAAGTGCTCTTCTTTTTCTCTTCTCTGTTGCCCTGCGGTTACTGATGCTCTTTGTCTTATATGGATACGTGATTTATAGTGGCCCTGGTGTCATGCATGGGATTTGTGGAAGTGCTGTAGCAATGTTCCATTGGACATGACCCCAGAGTGGGAAATACAGCATGGTTTTCATCCTATACAGTCTATAAAATTTACAAATAGCACACTGAATCTGGTAAATATTTTCACATTCAAATAACTTCCTGTAGTATCTTCACACTGTTCATCTTTAGGTAGAATAAGAAAAGATTTCTTATGGCAGTATGGTGATTTTCAGTAGAAAAAGGTGGAAATGAAGCTGTATGTGTGTAAACAGAGCATCTCTTCACCCAGTAACATGGAAATGGCTACAGTGAAACAACACAGAGTTGACCATATCTTTGTGGACCAAACATCCCTGCAACCTTTAAACCTAAATAAATCAAATTTTCATTTTGAGTCATATGGTTTGTTTTCCCCTTTCTTCATCTGAAGGTGTGAAGTTGACAAGTATATTTGACAATAAATATTGTAGCAGCATCACAAAGGCTGAAACAGGTTCCCCGGTGGTTGTAGAGTTGAAGCCAGTGCCAAGATCACTTCCCCCTCAAAGTCAAACTATGTTTGAGCTCCTCCTGTGCTGGTGGAAGTTTGATTTTGATTCAATAATAGTGCAATTGGATTCTCTTGACTTTTGTGTGACTTAACATTTCCATTAAATTTGCTTCATTTTTGACTTTAACAGCTTTTTTTGTATTCAGTGGAACTAGCATTGTGTTAAATGTGTTGAGTAAAATTAAAGGTGAAAGATTTTATTGAGTAACACTTTCATTGTTATATGACAGCTTGGTTGTTTTGGGTAAGAGGAACAAAGTTATTGCAAGGATTAATAGATGGAAAAGCACCTTTTTGGAGTCATCAAAAGGGGACTGGGAATGTACATAACAGTAAAATAAGCAGTGTACGTACATTGCACAGATAAGTCTTAATCAAAGCAAAGGTTATCAAAGAAAGGTGAATGATACTTTTCTATAAAAAGGGTCATTTTCACCGTGTAGCCTGTGAGCATTCAGAGAAGCTTAAAATATAATCTGTTCTGATATTAAATATTCTAATTTTCAGAAGTAATGTATTAGTTAGGGTTCACTTTTGTTCCCAAAAAGGATGATGTGAATTTAATATATGGTAAACAGATTTATGAGCGTGATTCTTTGTATGCATTTAATTTGGAAAATGTTGGATGACCTGCTAATCTGGCCTCAAGCTTAAGTTTTAGTAATGTTTATTCAAAGGAGGGAGGAAGAAAACCTCAGGGCAAGAAATCAAAGCAACAATGAATTATTGGTGATGGATCACAGATGACATTCTCTTGACATCTCCCTTACATTGTGGCAGTACTGTTGTGCTGCTGCAAATGGAGCTGTGCTTGCAATATATTATCCACAGTATAGCTTCAGTTTTTCCCACATATGAGCTGAGTGAATCCACACACTAGTGACAGTCTCCCAGCAGTTCCAGTTGAAAACATCTGCATCATGCAGATATCCCGAGGCTGTTTTCTCTGCTATCAAATCCGTTCACCTCTAAATGTTTGTTATGTCTCCACCAAGCAGAAATAACAAACATAAAGAGACATCAGATTTATACTGAACTAAATGAACGAACGAATGAATGAATGAATGAATGAATACATGAATGAATCTATATACTGTATATATTACATCTTTAAGAAATGTGTTTTTCATTCTAATTCTTTAGGAATACGTTGATATGATTAGATAGGCCACCTCCAAAGCTATGGTTGCTAGACACATTCGTTCCCCTTTCTGCCAATTTTTTTTCCTGGTCCAGATAACATTAGCTAGCAAAACTTGCCTAAGCCAAAATGCAATTGTGGCCAAGCAGAGCTCTTTAATAACTAGTTAACTAGTTGAAATAACTAGGGATACAGCCCAAAGAGACTCCTGGTTCACCTCTCCATCACAATACAAGGAGCAGCAGTTGAGATCAGCAGCAGGAGCACATTCCTGCCTTGGGGTCCTTTAACTCCTTTCGGCAAAAAAAGTGTTAGTCTGTCCCCTCATTTATTGCCACTGGATGAACCTCCTGCACAGCCTAAACTGAGCAAGTTTTCTTGTACCACACAGAATGGGAAGTCTTCATATTTTTCAGCCAAGTGGTACAAACACTCTTTTCTTAGGGTACGGTGTATTGAAGGATGCTGTGTGCTGCAACATGTGTCATCATTTTAACAACAGAATGTCCGAGGGAATATTTAATAACTTTAACTCGATCAAAAAATGCTTGGTTGACAAAAAGTCTATATAAATTTGTAATTTAGTTGTGAACTTATTTTTGTTAGACCCTGTACACCTTATAGAATGAATGACTTTGGGAGGAAAGGGTGACACTTTGACACATATTTCCTTGTTAAAATTTAAGAACAGGTCCAGAAAAAGGCCCGGCCTATTTAATCAAAGTCCACTCACTTCTAGATTTGTGGCCTTGGTACTAGTCTACAAGGTCAAAGGGGGCACACTTCCCCATTGCAGAATGCACATTATCCCCTTCCTAATCAGAAAGAACCATTGCTAGATCCAATCTAAAACGGAATTCGCCCACTTAAACAGTTTATCTTCTTAGTACAAAATGTTGTCAATTGTACAAGAGGGACTCTTCTGTAGTTAAAACACAGATAGATGGTTTGTGCAAAACTGCTCCGGGGATTTAAATACACACACACACACACACACACACACACACACACACACACACACACACACACTTTTTTTTAAATCCTCAAAGCATAATTTCATCCAATCAAGTTACTGAAGAAAGGGATGTTGTATAATAATGTTCATTGTCATACTGTGGTGTTAATGACACTGCCTTGGGATTGTCCTATTTAAAGTCTATAAAGATTAAAAATGGAGACCGTATGAAATGTAGTACAATACAGCTTTTTCAACCATGTTTTAAAGTAGTTTTAAAGTAAAAGATGCTAAGAGCCAAATTCTACCTTTGTAGATACAGAGGTAGTTGATGCTGATGTGACCACAGTCCAGCTGTAATGACACTGCTGACAAATGTAAAGTTAAGCTTTATGATAAAGTGCAAAAGTGCCTGTAAGGTTGGTTTGGTATCTTTGGGAACAGCATTTAAACTGGTATTATACCTGTCTGATTTTTTTGTTATTTAATTAGATAGTTGCTTTGCAGGGGGTTAAACCCAGATTATAGTATATACAATAGGTTTTATACAAATTTTGTGCGTTTACATTTGTAGATATATTCTGTACATACATATATTGATTTATATAAAATATCTATATATGTGTGTGTATATATATATATATATATATATATGTTATACTTCTTCTTTCACATTTTAAACAATTAATACAGCTCCGTGTTTAGTGAAGCTGTTCGAGTGAAGCGCTTTTTTCCATGGTACGACAGCAAGGCTACTCCTACACGCTCAGCCAGAAAGCTTAAGCCTGCAAGTTTGGTTTCAATATCCCAATACCCAATATCCCCAGTGCTGTTCTTCCTGCTTGTCAGTTAAACCACCGCAGCATTTCTCCTTTATACTGAGCAAAAGGCATTGCGTTCAGAAAGTGTTCCATTTGTTTCCGTGATTGTGAATCTCACGGTAATTTATTGATTCCTCTCGGTGTATCCACTAGACCCCCTGCCCAAATTTAACCACGGTTAAATCACACATGTGGCCGAAACCTCATTTGAATTCTGCTCAACTCAGCGGCTGAAAATCTGCTTTTCCACTTTCTCGTCTTAAGGATCTTGTGCAGGACCCTTAATTTGAACACTGGCAGCCGGAAGATATCTGAGTTAAATTCAAAGAAGAATGGACAATTTCCAGCAAAATATAAATCAATAAATAAAACAATGGTAAAAAATAGTAGCCTTTTAATTAGGCAGCTTAAAAGGATGAGGAAAAATAATTGAGGCTGAGAGAATTAGACAAGATAATAAATGCTGGATGAAAGTAGACAAGGCAACTCTAATGAAGCTCCCTGACTCTAATACAGGTCTCCATTTTCTCTAGGCAATCTTGACAATGCATTAATAATAAAACTAAAACTCTGAAATACACACATAATGAGTGTGCTGTGCTTTATTCAGCTTCATTAATGCTTACAATGAATCATGGGTGGTTTACTTTTCACTGTGCATGGAAAAGCAGTAGGTCTGTTGAACAAACAAGGATAGAAAGTTTATTGAAAAAAATTGGGGCGTTTCTCTGTGTACAGTAGTGTGAAACTGTCTTCTTTAAACAATGCGAGCATAACACCGAACTTAATACATTTACTGGTGAAAATGGTTTGCGTTTCAAAAACATGACCTTATTTGAAAGAATTGTGACTTGATCTGTCACACTAATTGTAATGGTGGGTTGTGTAATCTCTGGTTTTATTCTATAGGAAACAGTAATTATTGCTCTGTGTTGTGGACTAACAGCCTCTATGAGCCCAATATGGAGCATTTTTACAGGGAAGTCTCAGTAGTCTGTCCACATTCAGATGAATGAGAATTCATTACAGTTTTAATATTTAATTAGGACCATGGGAGAGTGCAGCCAAATGAGGAGAGGGTGCCAGGAGGTTGGTGGGTCACGTGACTTCCAGATGCATTAATGTGCCACCGGCTTGGGTCAAAGGCCCAGTGAGCCCGGCTTGTTTACAAAAGGCCAATCTTGTCTGCGCCTGGGCCATTGATCGGCGTGTGCGCAGGAATGGCAAGAACACAGCTCCGATGCCGTGTCTCTTTAATGATGTGTAATGAGTCCTAGGCAGAGGGGAGTATCTTGTATCACTGCTCTTTACAAATATAATTACTCATTCACTCTCTGGAGCATGTCAATTTCCTGGTCCTATGGGGAACACTTAATTACTGCTTCCAAAGTGCACCGAGTATTAACAAGGTCTACTTCTGTTGCCAAAAACCCAAGGTGAGGCTGCCTAGTTCAACTAGCTGTAACCAGGTTAGACCAGTGTTGCTTTGGTGTTCATCTTCCACTCTAAAGTGTGAGCAAAGCTGTAGGAGCCAAAGTGAAGCACTCCTCTATTATTCTTGTCTAAGGCACCTCATAATGTAAGTTCACAATAATTACACATTATTATCTCATTACACTGCTGTCTTAATTTTTTTTTTCCCGAGCCAATGAAAATCATTGCGTAAGGAAGTGAGTAAGAATTGTTTATTATTAATCTTACCTAGGGAGCTACAGGACTTTCAGCTGCACTTGTACAGGGGTAAATATGGATCCAGTAAGTTCTGAAATTTCACTAAATTGAGGATAACTACTAATGCTGTTGCAGGAATGACAACATTAAATTGTAGATTGATTAAAAAAAATGTACTCTGTACACATTTACGAAACTCAAATTAGAATTTGTATTGGGGCAGCACCAGCAAAATGCTGATAAACTCTTTTTGGCAAAGTTCTGTGCGTTCAAAAACGCAATAAAATCACACTGAGAGGATGAAAATTGCCGAAACGGGTCATTCCTCATACTTCAGATACTGCCTACCCTCATCCCTGCCGAAAACACAATTAATGCCCTCAGCATAGGACGTATGTGTCAAATGCTATTATTCGTTTGATTGCTGGGTTGATAAAATACTTTATTTGTCACTTAGTAACGTGTAGCGGTTACATGAATTCATATTACTGCCTCCTTTCTCATTTCTTTAATCTCCCATCTGTGCATTTCAGGTCATGAACCAACCAGTGGATGGCTTTAAATCTTGTTTTACACCAGTGAAGCGTGTTCACGGCATGTTCGAGGCTTTTTATGCATATGTATGTATTGATGTATCCCCTCAAAGACTTTACTGTTTTCGTCATCTGTGCCTCATCAGTGGTACAATGAGATGTCATTCAGAATTGCACCCACTCGCTGTCATCTGCAGCTCTTACATCCTCAGGTTCTGCTGTTCTACTGGGCTTGATCCTTGACCTGGATCTGTCCAGAAATGGTACACTGGAAATGATCAGTCTTTGAAGTTTATTCATTGTTTGTCCTTAAGCTCAATAGTGGTGTGATTAACAGGGAATATAATAAGTCTCACCCTGCAAATATACACATTTTATCTGTGGTACACCTTTCCCTTACAGTGTAAATCATGGGGAAATATATAATGGGTCAGTGTTGCCAAAACACTAATACAGTCAGTGATGTTGTAAGGTCTTGCTCAGCCCCCCACCTCAGTCCTCTATTGAGGAATGAAGGGATTGAATGGGCTGAAAGAGGAAAAGGATATGAGATTCAGTGGCTGTTTTCTGCTATTTCCGGAGGTTTTTCTTGGCTTTTTGCTTTTGGATAGATTCATTGTTTCGTTTGGATGAACCCATTAGAATTAACAAGTGCGTTTACTCTTCCTATTAAAGTGAGGGAGTCAGTGACTAAAGTCAGGGATCTTCTTCACTGCTCCACTGCAGCTCAAAGCACATCCAGGGAGGACCTGGGGTTCAGGTGCAGATAGACGCTCCATCCCACCACTTGCCCAGGGATGTTCAGCACAATATTACAACTGGTGACTTGCATATGAGCCTTTGCTGAATGTGATCACGCTCTGCAAGGTCCTCTTTTCTGCACACAACCCTGAAGTCTTTTAGCTTTGATGAAATGTTGCCTTTCATCTGTGATGCAAAATGATTCTGCAGAAAGACGGATCTTTCGCATCTTAATGGAATATATAGAAAATGGTGGACTGGCACATTAGCAGTCCGTTTTCAGAAGCCATTTTCTACTACAATGTCGACACTTTTATAAGTATTGTCTTTCACCGGTGCATCAGACAAATTACAAATGCCTTGGTACCTAATAATGGTATTTGTTAACCTCACTAGGAAGAGTATTATACAAGATCAGATATCATAGAGGTCATTCATCCTTAATAGAAATATTTCTTTTACTGTATGGCTTCCTATCTTACAGAGACAGCCAGATGACTGATGTCAATTTTTCTGTCCATCCATTATCCTTAACTGCTTTCCTTGTCAGGGTCTCAGCAGTCTGGAACCTATTTCAAACCGGTTGCCAGGCAAAGAAACCACACCCTGGATGGAATGCCAGTCTACCTCAGGGTGGCTAGACACACATTCACATGCTACAGTCAAATTACAGTGACCAGTTACCATGAAATGTGCCTTGGACTGTGGTAGGAAACTGAGGAGAACATGCAGACTCCATACAGACTAAGATGGATTTAAACCCACATCCAAACATCCCAGGCACTGGGAAGCAGCAGTAGCACTACTCAGTGTGCCACCACGTGCATACGTTTTTGTGGCAATAAATCAGAAGATTAGCTAATTATTTATTAATTCATTTAGCTGGTGCTTTTCTCCAAATTGGCCTACAATTGTTTACCCATTTATACAGCTGGGTAATTTTTACTGGAGCAATTCGAAATAAGTAGGTTGATCAAGGTTCTGACAGCAGGAGGTCACAGTTGAACCTGGGTCTTCTGGGGCCAAGGCCCAACCCATCATGGAGAACAGAACGCATTTGTCAATCATGGCTACTTGCAATGTGATTGTATAGTCAAAGTCTGATTTTTAAAGAGATTTATTGTGGCTTTTGAACTGGGGAGTTAAAATAAAATGAAAAATCTAATTTCTCCAGTATGTCTTAGAGAGGGAACCAAAGATAATTAAAAATGTAGGTTGTGTCACTGCACTTGTCTCCAGCAATAAGAAAACGGTGATGATTTCTGGTGGAGAAGAAGAACAAACTAAGGAGGTGCAGCTGTAGTCTATAGACATCAAAGCCTTCCCACTTGCAGGGCCTCAAACAAAAAATGTGAAGTGCTCCATCATTGCAGATAAACTGGCTCAAATACAGAAAAATCTTGGCGAAAGAGATCCTCCCTGGTTTTACAGAAATTCCACAAAAAGAGCATTCCAGCTGTTTCAGAGTTTGGGAATCAGTTTATTTATTTGTTTGTTTGTTTGCTGCCTGTGTTCTCCAGTTCTTACCATACAATGATCATAACAAGTCATTTTTTTCATCCTCCGTTGTTGTTGTTCGAACATATTTCTTGGAGTGTTTATTTAACTTCAATTAGCCTCATCAGAAATGCATCAGCTCTCAAAGTAATTGGCACACTTGGAGGTGGGGGCTGATTAAAATGGAATGGTACACTTTGTGATTACTTTCAAACAGCGGATGTCTCAAGTTGCCTCTCTAGTCAATTATGGCTCATGAGCACGGTTTTATGGAAGACACCGGCTGCAGTAGATGCAACATATAGGAGAACAGCCTTCCATTATGTAAAACTGTCGACTGTGATGATGTGTTTTTCACTACCTGTCTTAGTATGGCTCTGGGCTAACATCTGCATTTTCTGTATGATGTATACGAACATAAGCAATAGAGCAGTGGGGGGCTGGTGGGAGGGAGAAAGGGAGTCGGACGTATGGTATGTAGCGCGGCTGCTGTGAGAAGTCATCATCGAGCTGAATAATCTCCCCTTCCCTGACAAAGGATGTGTCAGTAGGCTGATACCTGAGAGAGTCTCATTACGGTGTCGAGATTAAGGAAGGCCCATCGTGCCTTTTGAAGACCATTCCCATGGGCCTCACAGCCTGGCTTTAAATGCAGTCGTCGCCCCCAAGGCTCCCCTAGGAGATACCTGGGACGCGGAGTGTGTCAAAGCGCTGGAGTCCTTTCGAGAGCACCATCCGTTCCACATATTTCCTCTCGTCTCATTAAAACGGCACGCACATGTGCCGTCGCAGCTAGGCAAACGGAAAATCTACCTGCCTGGCTCATCTCATTATTTGGTCTAATGAGCACTATTAAATGTATATTATTTCTGCAACAAAGTTTCCAGTTGGTGGATTAAGTTCTTGCTAATAGCATGTAAGGCTTGTGTAAAAAAGTGCCACAGTGGGTGTACTTAGTGTACTGTTGGTATTTCCAGCAATGTCTTACTGTAGGTTTATCTGGGAAGATCATAGTGGTTAGAGCTGCTGCCTTTAGACTCAAAGGACCCACTTCCTGCTATAGTGCTCTTGAGTAAAACCATCAATTGATGCAGTAAAAACGACCCAGGTGTATAAGTGAGATAAATAACTCTAAGTAGCTTAATGCTGTTAGTGGTTTTAGAAAATATAAATGAAATAATGTAAACTGAAATCAAGGATGTGTTGGACAGTATCCCTGTCTCTCTCATTCCCCATCATTCGAAGCGGTTTGCTGGTCACCTGCACATTGACAAAGGTCATCCTACATCAAGGCTAACATTTATGTTTTTACCAAGTCATTTTAAATTTCTCTCCTTTTTCGATAGTGGTTTAAGAGACCTTTCAGTGGTGATTCATGGCTTTTTTTCCACAGAATGCAATGAGCTTTTCTTTCAGCTACTTGTTTCGTTTCCCCATACACTTTAAATGCCCAGTAGTTTTGTCCTTCAGGACTCCTTTGCATCAAAATGGAAGTACAAAAGAGTGGATCGGTGTTCCTTGGGGCAAATGCACAAACAGGTAGAATAGCCTTATCGCGCGCTGCACAGTATACCCCTGTGAGAAAGAGCAAAGAGCATGACGTAAAACGTTTTAGGATGTAGCATGGGGAAAAGAGACTGTTATTGCGGACGAGTGTCAGTCTTTCCGGACTCACTTCAAGGTGTCTGTGTGTGTGGGAGAGTGTGGAGAGCAGGACTGGGTGCCGGAAATAACCAGGGGTATTTTTGGTCAAGGAGGAAAGAAAATTCTTGTCTGTAGAGATTTATACCAGCTCAACAACAAAGTCTTGCTGCTCCTCTTGTTGGGAGATTAATCATGGCGGAGCCCTGCAGAAGGACCAAGGTCAGCCGTCCTGGCAAGTGCCTCAGATGAGGAGGGCGGGAAGGGCGTGAGGATTGAGTGCTGGGTGGGTACTGTAAGTACAGAGGCAGACTGCAGCTATGGCACGTGAGAAAGGGTCAAAAAATTTAACTGAGTGGACCCATTTTAAAGACAGCAGGGCAGCACACAAAAGAAACATGCTGGGAACAATGGCATGCTGATGGATTGTTCATCATCATCTTATTTTAGATTAACTCAAAGTGGCAATTTCTTCTCAGTGTTTTTTGTCCTCTCTTTTGATTTTCCTCTCATCACTACCAGTGGTGTGTAGGATAGCTTAAAGAGTACTGCTCAAAAAAAGGAAGTGTAAAACACAGGAGGCAGCAGGTGGTCTAATGATTAGTCCTCCTGCCTTGTGCTTGAAGGACCCAGGTTTGAGTCTGGCTTCCTGCTGTAGTACTCTTGATCATTGTATTTAACCTGCATCGGTACAGTAAAATGTTCCCCAGCTACAGTGATGGGTAAACCACTGGTTGCTTGAGAGAAAAGCTTCAATTAAATGAATACAAATAAAGTAATGCTGACAAACTCATAGCAGTAACATGATTATCATATATACTGTGGAAGATTTTAATCCAGTGATTTCTGTAAGATATTCCACAGTAATTGTTGTGTACAAAAGGGAAGGTTTTAGCTCCTTGCTAACAGATTACCAGACACTACTAAGTGTTTGAGCGAGAGGCTTTAGAATATGGTGGCCATGTGAATACAGAGATGAGATTTATGAATGATAGTGGGCAAAAAACATGTAAAAGGACATATATTTATTTTTAAAGGTCAATTGGTGATGTAGTTATTGGAGCCTCCACCTTATGCTCAAAAGATCCAGGTGTAACTCCCACCTCCTAGTGTAGTACCTTTCACCAAGGTACTTACTCTGAATTGCTGCAGTAAAATTACCTAGGTGTGTGAAGGGGAAAATCAGTATAAGTAGCATAGAGAAAAATCATCAGAATGAAATATTACTAAAAAAGATTAACTTTTTAATTCCATGTGATGGGCAGAATATTCTTTTTTAGTTTGGACTTGTTTTACAAGTATGTAGAAACAGCACTTTTATAGTGTTGCTGTAGCATCTTCACTGACCTTGTTCTACACTGGAAGTTGTAGCATGTGATGTGTGCTTTTGGGAACTTATTAAAGAGACATCTGTCAGAGAGTGTAGGCTATTATTTTTTGGACTCTCAAATGCCATCTTCCTCAGACAAAAATAACAAGTGGTTTATTTTGTACAAAATAACTATGTTGTACAGTAAATCATTGGCTGCCAGTTTGTTCATGTACAAATTATTATTGTTTTTATTTATACAATCTATATTTATTCTTCTCTGAGTTCCAGCCTGCTCTTTCACTTGAATCTCCTGATTGCTGGCACAATGACAAATGTGGACACCAATCTCTAGATAGTCACTTGAGTTGAATTTCCCTCCTTCAGCACTATGCAGACATGTGAAGTTCTGCTGGCGTGGAAATGGTTAATTTGAGGTAACTTCTAGTCATTAATTGTAAGACAAAATATTTAAATTGCATCTGTCTTTGACAAACACCAAGTAAACTGTTAAACACCAATTGCCAGCAATCAGAACTACTAAGACTGCAGTTTTCTGTTTGTTTTTGCCTGTACCTGACTGATGAGCCACTGGCTTTATAATATGTGCTGTAAAATGTAATGTATCAATTTGTATTGTCACCATTAAAGCCTGTAATCGATTGAAGTGAGGCTGGTCCATTGAGAAAGCCGTGCACTGCACTGTCCGCATGGGCGGTTTTATAGGTACCACTGAAACTTGTTCACACACCTCTTTTATGTTGAGCTCACTTCTGACTGCATTTTGAATTAAGAGCTTCTATCATTGACCAGCATTAATCTCTGACTTCTCGTGCAGGGTGGATGTAGGTGGGTCAGGCTTACAGTCGAGGTGCAGAGTTAGCTTAGGAGCTCTGGAAAAAGAACAAACTAGAGCATATATCTCCCAACGGCAGGATGATCCAGTGAGATTAATAATACTAATAATAACTACCCTACACCAGTTCAGAAGCTTCCCACTAGTCCTTGTTTTTCTCTCATTACATTTATTCATCTATGTGATGCTTTTCTTCAAGGCAACATGCAAGTTAAGCAGCTTAAAGTTACCCATTTAGCTGTTGCATGTTTTCTACTGTGTAAATTCAGGATAATACCTTGTTTAAGGGTACTGTAGAGGGAGATCGAGTTCAAATCTGGGTCCTTCAGGTTCAAAAGTGGCGGCTGTGTTTTCTTGTCAACAGCAGCAACACTGTAGTTCACTAACATACTAACATCTTTTGAAACATCTAGACATACACTCACCACCCACTTTATTAGGAACACCTGTACACCTGGTAATTCAAACAATTGTCTGATCAGTCAATCATGTGGCAGCAGTGCAATGCTTAAAATCATGCAAATGCAGGACATGAGCTTCAGTGAATGTTCAAGTCAGACTTCAGAATGGGAAAAAAATTTGATTTAAGTGACTTTAACCTGGCCTGGTTATTGGTGTCAGACAGGGTGGTTTGACTATTTCAGAAACTGCTGCTCTACTGGAATTTTCATGCAAAACAGTGTCCAGAGTCAACACAGAGTGGTGTGAAAAACAAAGACATCTAGTGAGCAGCAGTTGGGTGGAAACATCATGTTGATGAGAGAGGTCAGAGGAGAATGGCCAGACTGGTTCGTGCTGACAGGAACATTACAATAACTCAAATAACCACTCTTTACAACAGTGGTGGCCAGAAAAGCATCACTGAGTTGGTGTTGGTGCACATGTTGAACCTTGAGTCAGCTGGGCTACAGCAGCAAAAGACCATATCGGGTTCCACTCCTTTTAACCAAGAACAGGAAGCTGACGCTACAGAGGACGCTTGCTCTCTGAAACTGGACAGTTGAAGATTTGAAAAACATTACCTGGTCTGATGAATCTTGGCTTCTGCTGTGACATGCAGGTGGTAGTGGCAGAATTTGGTGTAAACAGCATGCAGCTATGAACCCAATCTGTCTGGTGTGAGCAGTTCAGGTCAGTGGTGGTGTAATGGTGTGGGGAATGTTTTCTTGGCATACTTTAGGCCCCCTTATACGAATGGAGCATTAAAATGCCACAGCCACAAATTGGCCACAAGGTACCTGTCACCTAACGGCTATTTACAGCATCATAATGCGTCACGTCTCAAAGCACAAGTAATCTCAAACTGGTTCCATGAACATGACAGTGAGATCAGAGTACTGCAATGGCCTCTCCAGTCACCAGATCTGAATCCAATGGAGCACTTTTGGGATGTGGTAGGACAGCAGCTTAGCAGCATGATTGTACAGCTGACAAATGTAAGACAATTACTTGATGCAATCGTGTCAACACAGACCACAACCTTTAAGGAATGTAAGCACCTTGTTGAATCCATGTCACCAAGAATTCAGGCTGTTCTGAGAGCAAATGGAGGTCAAACCTGTATTAGAATGGTGTTACTAATAACATGGCTGGTGAGTGTAAAACATAATGAGAACTTGCACACTAAGTGCACCCATAGTGGTGCAATTGCAGTAGTTCAAAGTGGTGGTCATGTACCAAAATAAAGCTAAAGATGGTGGCTAATGTGCTACCAGATCCTTCTCCTCTTGTTGCCCCTGCCCCTTGGCCTTACTAAAAGGGGCATTACACTCACCCACTTCCTCATACTTTAGTTTGAGCACAGAAGACACATCTACCGCTGAGGGAAAAAAATTGTTTGGGTTTTATTTATATATTTATTTGTTGTAATGAGTCATCACCCTGTGGAGAAAACAAATTCAACCCTGACTCAGTCATTGCTTGTTTTGACTGTGCCATAGCTGGTGCAGGAGACTCAGAGGCCTACCTCCTTCAGACAAGAACTCACAGACAGCTGGATTATGGGAAATGTGGCTAGTGCACTGGCCCTCTGCCATGTGCTTTCAGACGCCATGCGTCCTGCCCTTTTCTCTGTCTGGCCACATGCTGTTGCGGTGACCTTTCCCATTAACCCTACTGCGTGCACTTCTGTCATTTGAAGTGTATGGATTATTCAGGCCTCCTGCTGGAGCAGGGAAACTACATAAAGAGCAGTTGGTGAGCAATATTTTATATAACTGCATCACAGTTTACAGTTTGTGGCAGAACATTAATCTTGTCTCGGGTTTTGTTTGCACTCATTGTTGAAAGGATTATTCTATCGACTCGCTGCATAGCAGTCTGCTTTGTTTGGGCAGTAGTGAGGTCACAAAGTCTTGCTGAGACAAAGGAGACAGCTCAATCCTGCACTTGCACTGCCTGAGGTAGTAAGCTGGGTGTGGCACACAAAATAGTTCCTCAGAACATGGGTAGTACATGTTTAGCACACCTACAGACAGATGAACTACAAATTCTGCATGTCGAACCTGGAAAGAAAACACTGAGAGAATGAAAAAATGGGGGTTTTAACAGGTTTGTAATGGAGACTTTGTTTTATAGTCTGTATAATATTTACTGGGCCCTTGTGTTATGAACCTTCGACTTAGGGATTTTTTGAAGATGCAAACATTGTTTTTTTATTGTTCTTATAGTCCTTTTTCAAAAATGCGTTTTGTATCACGTGTTTCCACATCCAGTCATTAGTTTGCTGTTAAGAATAACCAGAGTTGGAGCATGAACAGTTTAACTGAGCTCTTTGGCAGTGTTTACAGCTGGTGTCTGGTGTTTATGAGAATTTCTGATCAGTAACAAACATGAGAAACATTGCACGTATCGAAGGGGTAAACAATCATTATGGAATAAGAATTTGTGGAGAGGGAGCACTGTTGTTTAGAAAGTATATTTTTAATCTTATTTTAGTTATAGCTAGGACTTTTTTATAATCTACCCAGCAAATAAATGAAGGTACATTTATTTGTTTATTTGGGTAATGTGTACATAAAGAAAACTGAATGTGTCCCAATGCTGAAGAATGTTGCATGTGTTGTTTCATGTCAGTGAAAGCTGATTAGATATTTGTGATGGACAGGCATCCCATCCTTCACACCCTGCGCTTCCTAGATAGGCTCTGGATTATAGCCTGCGAATAAATTGAGGGACTTCTATATTATTAATCTTTTATTGATTGTGACATAACAGATGGATTTACAAACAAGTCCAATTACTACCAGATTTACTCTCCTAATTCTTTCCTAACATCTGAGAACTGAATATACTGGAAAACATTTTCCAAAATTTATTTCAAATATTTAAAGCTATATGTTCATCTGGTGCTTCTACAGATGCTTTTTAATTTTATTATTTTTTTTTGTTCAGTAGCATGCTGAGAGAACCCTGGTGTCACTCCACTGTAAATATAGATGCATGGGGATCACTTCCTGGCATTTGTACTCTCATTTGTACTCTCATTTTATTGGTGTACTTCCTAAAGCCTGACAGTGTTACCATCAAACTCTCAGCACAGTGGGAAGAAAAGGCATATGCCCACTATGATCCCCTGATACGCATTCTGAAATGTATGTAAATGGGATGTGGGTGCTTTTGAAATATAACACATGTAGTTGCAGAGGAAGTGTCAGTGTTTGTTGATGCAGCATGCTAAAGCAAG
This sequence comes from Arapaima gigas, assembly GCA_900497675.1. NCBI lineage: Eukaryota > Metazoa > Chordata > Actinopteri > Osteoglossiformes > Osteoglossidae > Arapaima > Arapaima gigas. Next base: position 769,600 of record UFQX01000005.1, on the reverse strand, counting down.
AAGAGCACTCACACTTGTGCAGCCAGTGAAAGAGATGACAAGTTACATTATTCAGATCATCATTATGCCTTGCAAGTGCCGCCATCCAGGGAACCCTGCTGTACATAGCATACAGTTTATGTATAACCAAATTATGACTGGACTTTTAAGGATTTTTATTAAAGAGCACAACAATAATTATTTGTTCAGAAGCACACTTTCCAAACCACTTTGTAAATTAGCATTCTGTGCTTTGCCTTGTTGGTCACTATATACAGTTGGGTGTTACAGGTGACATTATTTGTCACAACAGTGGGCAAGAATTATTTTTATTCATAATAATTTTGTCTGTACAGAAGTTAATTAGGTTTATAGTCAAATAAAGTGAATCAAATCTACATTATAGGAGAATTTTCCAAACCCTGTTTTCAATGTGACATCCGATTTCACCATGATTTACCAACCTTTATGGCCTACCATCATTACTAGAACATTCAGGTGCCCAAGGATAGTAGAGGAGGCAGGGGGTTTGAACCAGGGACTTCTGGGATGGAAACAAACAGCTATAAACCCGACATTCCCCTTATGGAGTCCCAAGGGCTACTTAAATTTTGAAATAGTGTTCAGTTCGTCTGAGATCTGCTTCATATTGTCATTACTGTGGTCTCTTTATATATACACTATTAGAAATTAAAAATAAAAGGTAAAAATAAACAAGAAAAAGTGTTCATCATTAGTATTCAGAGCATGTATCCTTTGCCTGAGCTGTGGGTGTTTGTGGGGGGGTGGACTATAGCTGGGGGGGGCTATTGGCCCCTAATACCAGTGGCTGTAAAAAGGCAAAATTTGAAGTGTTCCTGCTGATTATGTAAATAATTACAGTGCAGTGTTAATGCTTGGAGGGTTTACGTAAATAGCATGATTATTAATACAATAATCATTTTTGGCAACCGTAGCCTGCAGTAGATGTGTTTTAGTGGCAGAAATCCAAGCCAATGGAGCTAAACTTTCCAGAACAGGTTTCTGGCGAGGGCCATGACTGATCCAAAGGTGTTATCACATTTTCAAACTCAGTAGTCAAAAAAAAAACACACCACAACAAAACTGCATTCCAATTGAAAACGACTATGAACGCTAGACCTGTGCATATGGAACGCATAAATGCGTGCTGTACAGTCACGCTGCTCTTTTGGACAGTGTTACACACTGTGGACATGAATCAGTGTGCTTCACCTCAAGGCAGAGACATCCATTGTTCTCTCTAGCCTCTCCAGACATATCCATCACGTAGCCAGGATGCCATAAAAAATATGACCGGGCAATACATACATTTATTCATTTAGCTGACACTTTTCCTAAAGCAGCTACCAACAATGATTTACTCATATAAATGTGCAGGAAAATTTTACTGGAGTGATTTAGGGTAAGTAGAGTGATTAAGGGTGGGATTTGAACCCGGCTCCTTTGAGTGCAGCTTTAAGCACTACACCACCTGTTTTATGAGGCAATATCGTGTAGTTGTAAGAGATGTTGACTGGCAAGCTGAAGGCCCCTGTCTCTATTCTCCCACCTGCTGCAGTATCCTTAAGCAAGGTATTTACTCTAAGCTGCTCAATGTACTCTGCAGAATAAATGGCTAAATAATAGCTTGTTTTACAAACCTAACACTGTTCTCATGAAGAATGGGACAACTAAAATGAGTTAAAGAAATAGTAACTGAGTTTGTAGTGGTTAAGAATATGACCTTTACAACCTTAAGGTTGTTCTTATTCCCTTATATTGCTATAGATTTAAAATTGTTTGTTTATTTACCTGATACTTTTTCTCCAAAGTATATTGCAGTATGCAGTATGCAGTATTATCTTTTCATGCAGCTGGAAAAACTTTACTGGAGCAGTTCAAGGTAAGTACTTTAGGCAAGATAACTGCAGCTGTTGGGGGGATTCGAACCACAGTCCCTCTACCTTGAACTGCTCCAGTAAAACTACACAGCTGTATGTATAGAAGGCTGCACAGTAGCACAGCCATCTCACAGCACCCAGGGCTGTGTGAACATGAGTTGGAATCTGGCTTGATATCTGTGGAATTTACATGTTCTAAATATGTTTGTGTGGCTTCGCTCCAGGTGCTTCAGTCCCACGACTTACGTTTCCGACTAAATGGTCACTCTAAATTCCCCATTACTGTCTATGTGTGTGTCTGCTGTGCAATGGACTGCTACCCTGTCCAGGGTGTGTGTACCTGAACCTTGTGCCACAAGCAGTTACTATTAGTGAGCAATTGTGATTAATAGCAAAGCAGTATAATACAGATTAGTAATAATATAATTATTACTATGCCATTCAAGTGCAGAGTAGCTTAGTATAAAAGGTCACTGAAAGGATCTCTGACCTTTTGGAGCCTGGTATTTAACCTGAACTGGTCCAATAAAATATAAGACATACAAATGGAAAAAACTGATAAATGGAATATTTTTATAAAATGTAATATTATTATTATTATTATTATTATTATTATTAACAACAACAACAACAACAACCACAACAATAGTTCCAATGTATCTATGGTCAATGATTGTGGGGAGTTTAGTGTCATATGTCTAGTGCTGTAAGTTGCACTGGATAAAGGTGTCAGCTAAAAAGTACATTTTAAACATTGTATGTCACTTTGGTGAAAAGGGTCTGCTAAACAAATAAATGTAATAATGATAAGAGCAATATGCTGTACAAAGAACTCATCTGGGCACTTGTTCTGGAACTGGCCTGTGATTTTAGTACTTCAAGAAGACCAGCATGGGTTTGGTACTCATCGATCAGAAGTTTCAGTGTGCTGCCTGGCCGTCGTCCTGTACACAGGCCTCAGCAGACAGTTGAGCAGCTGCTGCATCACGGGCCCTTTCACACAAGAAATGTAATATTCGAAGATATTGTTCCTGCTGCTCTATCTGGAATAGAGGATTTTATGTTGTTCCTATCATCTGGGAAAAAAAATGGGAAGGCTTAATATAAGCGGCTTTGAAAATGCTTGCTCATCTATCGAATAGTTAGATTACAAATCCTTAGTTTCTGCCTGATGTGTGTGCAAAGTGGCCCCCATTTCAGTCTCTGTTTTAGCCGTTTGACAGGATGAACACCTGGTTCTCACATGTGTACAGTGCACTGGAGGAGGAGCAAATGAAAATACCACCACGCTTCACCTAGGACCACATTTTACCCCAGGTCATAATTTCATGCAATTCTGTCCTTTCATTTTTTTGTTACTGTTTCTTACCAGTCCTTGCATCATGTAGAAATGAGAAACGGACGTCATATTCTTATGTTTGCATTTTCCCCTCAGTTACTGAGTGACTCCTCAGTGTGTAGTGCTCTGGCACAAATCATTCACTGGTAAACTAAGATTGTACTCTTCTAGCATAATAAGGTTTTTTGTCATTTATTTCACAATCACTAATTTTCTTTTTTTTTCCCTCAAAAGGTTCCGTAGCTTTTTTTGTGTGCTTGTTCATATTCAACATTTCAGCTGCAGCTCTCCACTGTCCAGGTTCAGTCTTCCAAGGCAAGGGACTCTGGCTCATATCAATAAAACAATAAATGGATTCATGTTTACTGTCCTTGCAAGATTAAAAATATATTGTTCTTTAGGGAGAACGGCATAGTAAAGACACAAGCAGATGTGGCTGCCTTTCAACAATCACACCTTTCAAGTTTTCTTTACCTCCAAGGCTTTCTGATAGCACTAAAAGTATGAATACGAATGATAGCTGAGAGCAAATAATTTTTTTTGCAGTTATTTGTATTCCAAGGTTACACTGGTTAAAATGTCATACCGTGTACTTATTACCAGACATGTTCAAATGAAATGTACCTTTTTTTCGTGCATTATATTGATCTGCTTGTGCCTTGCTGAATTTATAAAGAAATGATGTGTGATGTTGTTTGATCTTGCTCACCAACTTGGGGCAAATAGTGTTCTGTTTATTCCCAGAAGTCTTGTTTCCTTCAAAAGAAATGGCTATAAAATACAGATTACATGATGTGGTGAGTTAGAAGTTTCTTTCTGTGAAAATTGTGTAGTAGTCACCATGTGACAAATGTAGGTTTAAATGTAAAAGATTGTGTGCAAATCAGCGTGAGAACAGAATAAGCCAGAGCTGTTGCCCATGTCTGAGAGCTCACTGTGTTATGAAAGTCTGCACTCAGAGATTAGGCCATTTCCATTGTTAACTGTGGGTTTTCGCCCCTTATATCAGATACATCTTCATCAAAACAGCTTCCGTCATGAGCCACGGGCCCCGGCTAAACCACAGCAGATCCCATGCTGAGTCAGCACTTTCACTATAGAAATAAGTCTAGCACCTCTCATCTGGACTCTCATCTACTTTCTGCTTTTTCTGCCCACCTCCTGCATTTATATGGCAGTGGCAATCTAACAGCATATTAAACTCCCAATGTCCAAATGTACTACGCCCTAGTAGCAGTAGGGTGTTAAATCTTCCTTCTCAAACACTGTACCAGTGGAAATATAACCATTCAGACCTAATCATGGGGGACCTTTTCTCATCAGCTCTTTAACTCTTCTAAACACCAGCATCCTATTTATCATCTTACAGCTGTGTTTGGGTGTCATATTTTACCTTGATGGGACTATTATAGTTTGGTATCATTTGGAGTAGACATAGCTCATTTACTCCCATTGCAGCTCCTTGTCCAACAAGAGACACAGCTGTCGATATCTATTTAACAATTTTCAGAACATAAAATGTACATTAATCGCTCCAATTTTGTCCATTAATTCTTGCAGTGGAACAAGTATATTTGTGTGCCCCTTGACTTTTTTTAAGTCTGTTTTCATGATGTGATTTCCAAAAGAGATATGTACTGACCAATAAAGGGGAATAGCTGCTTGTCTTTTTTTTGGACCCAGCATAATTTTTCATCATTAGTGGTGGGACAAGAGAGAGCCATTTAAATGACAAAAAATAAAAGAATTATAAATGCATGCTCTCTTGCTTGTCTGGATCAATTGAACACACTGGCTTGATATCCAATGGCCTCTGAGCTCCAGTTATTGGAACAATATTATGGGTTGGACTCGTCTGGGGACTCCCACAGTGCGGCTGTTTGCATTGCTGTTTAGTCCTTCGGCGCCTCAGCAAGGGCGCACAGCTCAACGACTCAATTCGTAGCAATTAGCCTCTGACACGTTCTCCGCAGTGTCAGTGTATGTCACACTCTTATACGCAGTCCTTCCATTTGACCACGGTTAGGCTTGTGGTGCTTTTCAGGGCTCAGTTGCTCACGGTGTAACGGGGGAAAGTTTTAAGGAGAGTTTGCTGTGGGTTTCATTAGACTCACCACTGCACCTGGTTAACTATAATTACGGGTTTTAAAGAGCTGCTGGAGATCGATGTGCCTATTGACACCCTGCTGGAAGCTGAGATTGATCACTGTATGTCATCCTCTTTGAGGTGATCTGTTTCAGTGGCTCGAATGAATGAGGGACTGTCTCTGGGAGCACTGGAAGCGAGGAGCTTGGGGACACTGCTGAGAGATGTTCTGCATTCCTTCTTCATTCAGTTACATTTCATTTACATTTATGCATTTGGCAGATACTTTTGTCCAAAGCAACATACACTTTAGAGTAAACCAAAGTGTGTTGGAGGGCTATGATACATACACACAATTACTGAAGCACAGTTTGTTTGTTTTTTTTTTTTTTTTTAATTGCCATTTGTCATAGTGTAAATATTCCCATGGTGCTGGGTGGTCCCATACATAAGGCGTCCAAAATCAAAAGGCTGTTGATTCCTGGTTGTAGGTCTAGTGTGGTGGAATAAGCCCCTAATCCCCCACAGAACTGCTGAATCCATTACATCATTCAAAAAGGGTCTCTTTTATAACCACTTGTCTCCCGATCTCCTGACAGCTGCATAAATTTGCATCATGTCATACATCATGATCATCTTCCTGCATTTCCTATCAATTCTCTATGCACCTACTTGTGTAATGTGTGTAGGCAAAAACAGTATTGGAGAGACTAATTGTGCTTTGAGAACCACATGCATCTATTTCAGTCTTCTGTTGTGCAGTGTTGTATGCTTTGGAGAAAAGCATCTGCTAAATGAAATAATTTAAATGTGTTCCTGCAGTGAACTGACAAATAAAGGTAGACAAAATGGTAGATAATCAAAGATAAAAATGGGTTCAAGAGAAATCAGTTTTGAGACCCTTCTTGAGCGTTGTTCTGAGGAGCACAGGAAGTCCTTTCCACCTTAATGGGGCCGAGACTGAAAAACTCTCCAACACATCTCCTCCAGGAGCTCAATAGTTGGTGCAACTGAGCAAGGTACACAGCAGGTGGAAATAAGTTAAAGTGTTTCAACTGAAAACCCTGTAGCAATTGTTTAACACCCACAGCTGGTTTTTCACATCATTCAAACCGTTAACTTCTCTCCAGGTCACTACGGTTATTTCCACATGGCTGACATAAACCAACTGAGTGTTAATTCATCTCTGATGGGTTTTCACTTCAAACACTGGAACATCTGCATTTTCCATGTTTCACTAAGGAGGCTGTTTTTACTGTGCATCTTACTCACCTGGAGTTCATGGTGCCGGTACTGTGTTGTAATGTGTCAATGTGAGTTTCAGGTGTAGCAGCTGAGTAGGGAAAATGCTTTTAAAACAGGGCTTCCTAAGCACTGAGTGGGTTTTGATTTAAATGTTCTCTGCTGTGCTTTTCCCTGAGAGCCCCGAACACATGCAAATGTATACACATGTTTAATGATTCTGTGGCTTCATTACATCAATGTATTCCACAGTCAGTGAGGTTTAAAATGACTGGTCTCACTTTGGTGGTCTCTGGCTGTCAGGAGGCCCCTCGCTGACACAGACGAAATGGGCTGTGGAGTGACCTTGGGCCACGGGCTGACCTTGGTGGCTCACAGCAGCCTGATGCTATTGGATTGCTCCAGGGGAAGAGAGGAAAAAAAATAGGGTGGAAAAGTCTGTGTTCCACTGTGGCTCGATTTGATCTCTGCACTTTCAGAAGAAAACAAATAGGCCTGTCTGGGGCCATTTGGTGCTTTGTGAAGTCACACAGATAAAGGGCGGCTGAGCAGAGGGGGTTGGTGGGACTCACCTTCCTGGGGGAATGAGGAACAAGTTTGGGATTCACCTCCCCTGGGGTGGCAGCTGAGGTGATATGACATGTCTGGCTGGGTGGTGGATGGTGGGAAAGGAGCAAGTGGTGTTCTCTCTCAAAAGCCACTGTAGGGAGCATAAGCCTTGAGGCCCAACTGCCGCAATTAAAAGTATAAAAACACAGAAACAGGACCCAATGGAATGGAGTTAAAACACTTTAAAGCAATTGTGTTTGGCAGTTGCAGAAAATGTATGTATCTTGCGCTTCTCTAATTCACATATTATGTGACAGCAGGTATGGCTCAATTTGGATATTACCACCAAAAACAAAAAAGCGTTTAAGTATCCTAGAGAATTCTGCACTGTACTGGTCCACACAAATAATATTTGATTATGTGTATAAATGTTGTTCTAATGAATTTGTAACTGTGTTAATAAATGAACAACTAGAAGAAGAGATTCGGTAATAACAACAATTGCCTGATGTGGCTCATTGGATCAAAGATTTTGTTTTCATTGCTCATTATGTTAACACATCACAAGGAGGAAAAATGTAAATGGTTCGAGATGCATGCCGAGTGCGCCAAAACACAGCTAATATGTTTGGGCTAAAAAAATAGATTCAATTACAGCCACCCCACAGGCAGAAATAACCAATCAGATAATGGTATGCAGAAATAACCAGTCAAGCATCATTTTCAAGAGTCATTTAAGTACTGGTCCCAAAAAAAGATTTACCCCCAAGGAACCTGTAATGTCTTGTGGCCTGCCCTTATCTCTATGAACATGCTAGCAGCAGGCAGTCTGTCTATAAATGTACACTGTACCCTGAAATAGTATCCATCCAAATCTGTAATAAAAAGGCTGGAACAGAGTGGAACACCCTGACGGTTAAAGCACAGCTAGTGCAGATGTGGGCAGCGTGCCCGCGTGGGTGGAGCCTCGACGCCGACAGTGCTGTCGCACTGAGTCAGCCGTCCTTACAGACGCCGTTTCAGATGAGTTGACTTGGGAGGCCACTGGGCCATTTGCGCCGCAGCGAGGGAGCCATGTAGATGCAGATAAATCACACACAACACGTATAACACGGGCCCTCAACACCGCGCCGTTTCCCCCGCAGACGTTGCCGGGGAGATGATTCAGGCTAGACCTCTGTCTGACTGGCGCAGAGCGATCGAGATGCCTGCAGAGGAGAAGGGGAGCGTGAAAGGAGGGAGATCAATACACAAGCCCCGCTTTTATTCTCCAGCCTCTTGGCCCCAGAGCTACAGCACCCCTTCTGGCTGGGGTGGGCCAAACTGTCGCAGTCAGAACAATTTTAAGTGTTCGGGGATGTTGCTGGGAAGCAGTGCCTCAAACATTGGAGCCACAAGGCCCACCATTTGTCAGCCATTGTGCTTGGTGAGTAAAGTCAGCTAGCGAGACCCTCATCGGGACACGGGCCATGCAGGAGCACAGTGGCAATTCCCCGTGACAGTGATGCCCCTCCTTGTGCTTTGTCAGCACATACTTAAAGCACGACTTGTCGTATTTAATTGTATTACCTGCAGGGACCTGCGACTCTTTTATTAATCTATTGGAAATAGAAAAGTGCTGGGATAGGCTTTTATGGGGATGGGTGTGTTTATGCTCTCTGGAACACGTATACACTAAGGTAAATTAATGCAGAGTGACACGCACAAACACCCCTGTGTCCTGCTGCAGGAGTACCAGTTGTCTGCTCTTTCCAGCCTCATTAGATGCCATTTGAAAAGGAGTGTTTGGCTCTGCGACTCAGATGAGATTGCTGCTGTGTGCCGGTTACTTATTTCCTCTCTATTCAGTGTAGCAGCAAGGCCGGCATAAGAAAATGTACACACAGGCAAATGTATGTGTAAAAACACAAACACACACACACACACACCTTGAGCTCCCGTTATTGTTGCCTTTCCTCCTTTTTTCACCACAAGAGCCTTTCTGCTAGCTAAATGTTTCTTGCTATGTTTATTCATGAAGACGAGTGGTCAGAAATCTGTTAAAAAATGGATGAGGCAGCACTCTTGATCCCAGAACCGCAGCTGGAGCAGATTAAACAGGGGGCCGGAGATGAGTGGGAACAGGGCAGCAGCTATCCCTTTGGTGGGAAGGGGGGTTGGAAAGCGCATGGTGGCACCCATCAAAAAGCCTCTTTTTCTTTAGTGCCCCAGGTTCACAGGTGTGTGATGTGCATGGGCCGCCAAAGGGCAGCCGCCAGGCTGCTCGCAACAAAGCCACAGTGACATTTTTACCGACGGCGACTCCAGAGGGGGAGGAAGGGGGGGGGGGCAGCTGGAGGGAGACAGCACTCAACACTCAACTGTCGGGTGCACGCGCTTCCCCGAGACAGGGCCGCGAACAGAGCCAAACAAACAGAGCCCGCTGCCAGGCACCGCTACCGAGCTCCGAAAGAGGATCCCCAGGGATCACGGCGAGCTGAGATGAAACAGAAATAGAGATCTAACCCCCTTTCTGTGGGGAACACAGCGCTTTAGTGCCACCAGATTAGAAGGCAACTGCAGACCACATACAAACAAGGGAATCACCGCCATTGCTTATTGGCAGCAACTCTCCATGGAAACAGGACTTTGACGTTAATTGACGCTGGTGTCGGGGAGGGTGGGGGAGGGGCATAGATGAACAAATATGTCTCACCTGCACAGCCTCCTCCTTTACAGTAGTGTGTACAAATGGCTCACTCGCTCCTGTCGTGGTGGCACTGGCTCCCAGCAGTGCGCATTGCTAACAGATGTTCGCTCCTCATACTTCCCATGGTGCACAGTGAACTAATAGAAAATACACCAGAAACGCTGCAGCCACTGCTGCTCCTCACCCATGCACTGTCATGAAAGAGCAGCTCTGTGTCTGTCAGCGCCAATAAGAGGGAAGGTGCCTACCTGGATCTACACATGGACACACCTGTTGGGAATTTCCCAATAAAGTGGACAGTTTGCGCATTTCATCAGCCTCATCGGAGAAGAGCCTGAGAACTGCAATCAACTCAAGTCTCTGCACCTTCCAAAACATCATAGCCATAACCTGCTCCTGCAGATACATCCTGCATCATGTCCAAAACACCTGCCCTTATTTTGCAATATCTTTTTTGCATCTTCTGGTCCAGTTCATGATAATATCCCCCCTGGAATAGTGCAACTCCCTCTGGCCCTTCCTTCCTCCAATATCGGTCCCCTCCAGCTGATTCTGAATGCTGCTGCACAAGTTATGCTTGACCTGTCGAAACATTCCCATGTATCTCCCCTCCTCGCTTCACCCCACTGGCTCCCGGTAGTTGCCTGTATCAAGTTCAGTGTTCCAGTTACACCTAAAATATCATCAGTGAATCTGCACCCCGATACCTACAGGAACCGATACCACTAAACCCCAGCCAACTGCTATGCTCCTACACCTCTGCACTTCCACACACAAAGGTTCCAAAATCAGAAGCCCAATGTAATGCGAGACGTTTTGGCCCAATTTTTGGCAGACTGACTTCCTTCTCTCACTCAAAACTGCTGAATCCCTTTCAGTGTTTAAGAAAGGTCTCAATACACACCTCCTTCAGACCCACTTCTCTCCTATCTGCTCCATAAACTTTCACTACAATATCAGACTAATTACAAATTCAATACACAACTGCTTGTGTAATGTGCTTCACCAAAACCGGTGCTGTTGGACTGGAAGTTTGTGTAATTTGAGAATGACGTGTCTGGACCTGTATCTGTTAAACTATTGTTGAAATGAATGAAGGTAAGTTCCCTCTGTAAATGCTATGTGGATGACCAACATGTTTAACTTGTTTCCACTAAAAAAAATAACATTTGACCTGCCTGATAATTCAATTTGTCAGGACATACTTCTGGAACATACTAGAAAGTGCCAGGTGATGCCCCTGTGAAATACTGCAGCCTTGTTACCCTTGTTTATGTATGTGGATACCTGGAAAACTGGATATAATGCAAATGTCTGAGATTTTCTCCAGTTGCCAAACAAGTAAAGAGAGACAACAGTGGCTGAGAAGAGTTATTAAGTAGTTCACTGTATCATTCATTAAGTGGTTCCAGAAAAATAAAAAGTGGACCAAAACCTTGTAAAACACTGGTGAAAAATGCCCATATACCCATAGGACATTGGGTTTTGTCAAAATAATATCACAATAACCTGGAGCGGTCGGTAGGATATTACGGGATTATTGCATTTCCAATGCAGTATGATGCCTTTTGGTGTGTGATCAGCCCCTGCTGTGGATGAAACATTTCACACAGACCTGGGGCTTTTCTTTAAAACTTCATGCTTCTCTTTCGATATAGTAACCACAGCCGTCACCAGTAGCACCCAGGATGACTGGCAGTTTGCTTCACTGTAACAAACATGAATATTACACTGAAGGGCTTGCCTTTGGACCCAGCAATGAAATCCATTTCTTTATGAATGCCATATTAACTACACTAGGAGGTTAACAAGGTATGGGTTTACAGTGTAGTATGACTGCAGATGGCAACTCAGTGGTTTACTGTAAAGCAGAGAGGGAAATACTTTGATAACAGCATTTTCTTAGCCACAACCCCTCTGTGTCATCTGGGTTACAGGTGTCTTCTATAACAGGTGACAAGTCTGTAACAGGTGACAAATAACTTTTTTTATACCATATGTTCATAAAATGGAGGCATTTATCGCAGCAGAGATACAATTAGATGCAATCTAACAATCATCATACAGTCAGGTGAAGTAGATGATCGGAGGGAATGTGTAGTAAGCAAAGTTACACTAGCAGGACATGTTGGATACTGCAGTACTGCATATGACAGAACACCAACAATGTGAGGTCTGTGATGTAAGGTGTGTGAAGCCTTACGGTGGTCTGGCCGCTACAGTGAGCTGTAGTCTATCAGATGTCCACGGGTGCTGCATGCACTGGCCTGTGATGTGTTTTCCAGTCAGTTCCTCTGATGGTTGTTTTCTGTTTGCCAAAAACAATTTCTGAACAGCCATTTGGCTGCCCCCCCCCCACCATCCTTTGCTCCCTTGCCTCCTGTCTCTCCAGGACAAGGGCACCATATTTTTCGCTGTAACTAATTCAAGTGGTGGACAAGGGGTGCTTTAACTCAGTAATGCCAAAGACACCAGATGGATATGTTTTGTAAGATGTGTGCTGTGAGGCATGCTTCCTGCACTGCGTGTGTGTGCCTGCATATGTGTGTGTGTGTGTGTTTGTGTATGTATGCCACCGTGAATTTACGTATATTTTTAGTCCACATGTGTTTTCATGAGTGTCTAGTAATCTCTGCACGTGTCCACATCTCTACATGCTTGTGCCATATTGGAGGCAGCAGGTGATGTAGTGGGTAGCATAGCCATTGTGCAAAGGATCCAGTTTTGAATCCCACTCTTGTTGTAGTACCCTTGAGCAAGGTACTTACCCTGAATTGGTGCAGTAAAAATTACCCAATCTACCCAAATGGGTAGATTGTTGAAAGTCGCTCAACATTTTAAGTTTCTTTCAAGAAAAGCATCTATAACAAATAAATGTAAATGTGTGCATACATGCCTGTGTGTGTGTTTCTGCTCATCCGGTGTCCTGGTGTGTGCTTTCATGGTCACAGTCAGCAGGCAGGGAGACCTCTGCTCAGATGAGATCTGAAAATGCATGCAGCCAATGATGATGGTCAAGGCAGGCAGGCAGCCTCACAGATCACACTGCATAACCACCACGAAGCACCCATCTCCATGGGTTTGTCTCAGGAACACTGTGTTTGGCTCCTGGAGTCAGTGTGTCTGACCCATGGTGGGAGCAGCCATCCGTGGCAGCCCATGGAACTAATTGAAATGAGAAGCGATATGCGAGTCTCAGCCAGCTTCACGGGCCCATTCGTCACTGTGACATCACCGCACTTGCACCCCATCCATCTTGGCCTGCATGGCATGGACCCCCCCACCCCAGTGATTAATAACCACACCACACCTCACGTGCCAATACTCCTCCAGCACCAGAATACACAACCACGTGGGGAGATGGCCTCCTTCATAGACATCTGCCCCCCATGCAAGGGACATTACAGCAGGACTCTCATTGGCTCGGTAATACTGCACTCATTAACACATGTCACACAGGGTCATGCTGGACAGGGGCACAGTGCAGTTATCCCTCATTCACAACATCGTGTTTGTGCTGCTAACACCCTCCATGTAAATATATTGTTACTATTGTTTAAAATTCGTTGACCTTGAGATAAGTAGATTAAATAACATAACGCTGCCATGCCTTTAAGATTCTCGTCATCACTTAAGTGCCTGTAAATGCCCATTTATTTATCTTTTCATTTAAGTATCTTCACTCTCTTCATTTCTGTTTTTATTTATATACCAAATACCTCAATTATAGCTTCTGCTCCCATGCGTGTTCTGTATTGTTCTAGGTCATCATGTTGTCTGGTCGATGTACTCTACACCACAGTCCATGAGAAACCATATTTTTTTCTGAGGACATCTCTTTTACTCTGAGCTCACAGTTGTGCTGGTCATAGAAGAAAAGCAGAAGGCAATTCTTGCATGGCGTGTTTGGCCAACAGGACAGTCTGGATAGTTAATTTGTACTGCTACATGTTTTTTTGTACTGATTTAATTCAATGTTATAGCAGAATTGTGTGTCTTGAGATTTCAGCCAGGATCCTTCAAGGACACAATTCCATCTTCTTAACCATTGCTGTGCTACATTTTTTTTAGTCACTTCTTTGGCCCCCCCCATTAAATTTACATTAATATATTTACCTGGTGCTTTTTTCCAAGGCAGCATACAATAGTTTACCCATTTTCCCAACTGGGCAGTTTCTACCATACCAACTGAGGGTATGTACCTTAGTCAAGGACACTACAACTCGAAGTGGGATTCAAATCTGGGACCTTAATGCTGCTTATGTGCTGTAAATGCAGTAAATTGAGGTTATTTAGATAGCTGTAAGTTGTAAATTACAACATAGTCAGAATTGCAGTTTTTTAAGATATAGATTTAAATTACGTCTATTTCTGTGTAAGCAGGTCTCCTGTAACCTAAACCAAAGCCTGCTGCTCTTTTAATCTCTGCTATGCAAATGGGTATTTGGAATAAAAGGAGTTCACTGTATCATCGTAGGGAGTGTTCAGGGATTCGTTGCCATACAGTCATCCTGGCGAGTGGTGTTCGTGCAACAGAGGCATTAGTGAGAAACTATTCATTTGTAATTCAGCCAGTCGGAGTGAGCAGTGCGGTTCTTGAGTGAAATGGGCTGGCTCGAGGATCACATCATGCAATCACATTAAGAGTCCTACAGTCAGAGCTCCAACGCCCAGCAGCTGCTTCCTCTCAGGCCCTTATTTATCTGTTTGAGACTCAGAGTCCTTGTGGCTTTCAGGGAGGCACAACAGGAAAACATCAGCTGTGCTGTGACGCAGTTGAGTTTAGGGCAACACAACTGGTGACAAGATTTATGGCAGCACTTACTTAATGCAGTTGCGACACTGTGACAGCGCCTCTCCGGAGAGGAGTGCCATCCTCCCAAACCACTCTTCACCGCTCAGTAACCTCATCCGCTTTGAGTATTTACCACTGTATTTTTTTAACAGTACTTTGTTGTCTGAAGAGCACGTGCTATTTCGAACAGAATATCATGTTGGTCCTATTGAGATCATTGACACCTGTGCATTTTATGTAAAAGACTCTTAAAATATACTTTCTTCCCCTTTGCTAAACATAGGTTTCTTTGGTTTTCAGAATATTTACATTATTTTGTTTTGCTCACACTCTTCTCTAAAGTGAATTAGAATGTTAAGCTACTTACATTTATTTACCCATTTATACAGCTGAGAAATTTTCGGTTCATTTTAGTTTAGCTCAGTTGAATTCATGGTAAGTACTTTGATGAAGGGGGTGACAGGCAGAGCGTTTTAACCTACCAGTGCGGCGATCCTGTTTCTTACTCTAAGTCATTCAATGGCTTCAGAGTTCCAGTTAAAGACACACAGTTGCACATATTTGCTTTTCGGATTAAATTAATGAATGTCTTGCAGACTTATTTGTGCAGCTGCACACTTAACAGAAAAGAGAAGAATACACAAAAAAGGTAGGATACCTATGCACAGCATTAGACCCAGAGTGTAACAATGATTCACAGCCAGTTTTCTAACTAACAGATAGGTGTAAACCCCACATACATCTAATGGGCTGCCTGGCGCACCCTACCAGCTCCAACAAATAAGACACTTGTGCTCCATCATGCCAGGTGAGGCAATTCTGCTCTTCGTCAGCTTCCTTGGTCCTTCAGTTTCCTAACCATTTGTAAAAGTCGTAGGTTGATTTACCGTTTAAAATAGGTTTACATGTGTTGATTTAGCTAACGCTTTTCTTGAAAGCAGCTTACATTGCTCATTAATGCAGCTGGGAAATTTTTACTAGAGAAATTTCGGGTAAGTATCTTGATCAGAGCTGCTACAGCAGGAGCTGAGACGCAAGTCCATCAAGTGTATGGTGGCAGCTGTAAACACTAGTAGCTGCTACTCTTTTCTTTTTTTGTTAATAATATTTTTAAACATTTTCCAGAAAAGCCACATGTCACCACTGGCAATAGTCTTTGGTCAGTGTAACATGTCTGAGCGGTTTTCCTGAAATATGGCGAATCTAAACTGTCAGCCCTTTGCAGGACGACTGCTTGTCAGTTTATTTTCAGACAGGCTGTGGGTGTAGTCTTTGCCTTCCCTCGAAGAAGGGGATGGAGAGAGATGTGAATGCAGCACTGTGTGTCCTGGGGAGACTCTAAGAAAGCCCCCTTGTTCTGCTCCCTTCAGGTCCCTGAGCCATGTTTTCAGCCAGCGAGTGGTAAACAGAAAGCAGCGCAGTGATACAAATGTCGGTGGTCTTCACTCAGCACCCTGTCCCTCCCTCACACCCGCCCCCTTCCTTTACCATCCCTGTTCTTTTTTCTGGAACGCTCTGAAATTCTGACCCAGAAGTGAGTAAAGCTTGTGGGAATGTCTCCCTCCGGGGTGCCTGGCCGCCAGGGTGTCCCCTCCTCGCCGTGGGACCCACACACTGGGGCATTATGCTGTCGCAAAGGGGGGCGGCCTCAGCCCTCCCTCCTAACCCCAAGTGCCAGAGTCCTCCATTGAGGCCTGGGCCTGGCCAGGGGGATGTGTGGAGGGGGCAGCAGGCATCACTTTGTTACGCGGGGGTTTTTGTGGAAGTGTCAAGGCGGCGATTGTGCGGCCGTCTCCGCCCCCCGTCGGGGGAGAGCGCGGACACACAGACGGCCTTGTTAGCTTACTGCCGCAGGGAAGTCTGATAGAGAGGGTCTGGCTCAAGGCCAGCGCAACTCCTTCATTGCGTCACCACCACCACCACCACCCCCTTCCGCTTCCTCCTCCCCACTCGCCTTTCCCTCCATTTCTCCTCATCCAGACCTCGCCCCAGGGGCCCAGTAACAAACATCACCCCGTCCCGGTCCCCAGCAAGGGGAGGAAAAGGAGCACAAGGGCTGGCTGATTATCATCTCTCCCCTTCCATTCCGATCTGAGTCACAGTCCTTTGTCAAGGAAACAGGCATTTGAATCATCATCAGTATCCAGACTTCAATACTAGGAATCATGCCACAGGAAACTGACGCTGCTCTTCTGTTCATCTGCTGCCTTTTGTCCTCCCAAAAGGAGGACAAAAAAATGAAAACGAAACGTCTTTTACTCGTTGACAGTGTACAGGCCGATTTGGTTGTCTCAGCTTACGCTGCAAATCACTGTGATCTGATGCTGTAATTGCAAAATTGTGATGCCGACTGTAGAGCATTTTCAAATTACGCCGCGCAAAATGCGCAATGTGCGAGATTGATTTCTTCGCACACCTCTTGCCACACGGAGATCACTTCAACGAAACGTTTAATAGCATTAGCAAATTGTATGCCAAGGAAAACACTCAATATTTAATGAAGCTTGAACATAATAAGGTTTCCTGGGTTTGAAAACTGAAAATTAAACAAATTAAGCTCATCCATTGCTCACTGCAGGTTTCCTCCCGAGCAATAGCAGGAACATGGTCAAAATGTCATGTCTCTGGGCAGGTGTTGTGACCGACAGCCCCCAGGTGCAGTGAATGAGCTTCAGACGTTCTTTGTAGAGGAAGCAGGTCACGGCTGTGGGAGTCCGTCACGTCTTCAATTCACTGAAGCAACGAAAGCTCCAGTGGCTAGTTATTGATGCACCATTTAATGCTGGACAGGCAGAGTATTTTTAGGCCTGTGCCCTGACCTTAACCCCCTGTATGCCTTGTCTGCCTATGACAGGGCAGTCGATGGCTCACTGTGTCTTCCAAAAAAATAACTTTGAAATGACTCCTTCCCAGGAGAAAACAACACAGCACTTGTAGCTAGACTAACAGCATGAGCAAACATGCAGCTGTGCTTTTGGACCCCATACGTCAATATTCATGGATGGGAACGCCAGAGTATTCCCACGGAGGAATAATTCTAATTTTCTCTCTTCGTTGGTTTTATTTCCTGTTACCAAATGTATTTTGTGTCTGATGTGAAATTGAAAGTTTGGTGCCGTATGATGTGGCAAATGGCTTCAAAATCTTCCAGGTGCATCCGGCATTGTGGTGAAACGAGATGGCTGCAAAACAAACAAATAAGGGCCCTTGGATTTCTATGGTCATCTTTACGTCGGTATATACGGATTTTGACCTCGTCCCGCATTCTTAACTGCTACCAAGGCAGCACTGAGATGTAATTTGATACAGAAGAGGCAATCGACTCTTCCTACATTCTGCAATACCAAGTGGGGTCCTATTTTTGCATGAGAGCAAATTGTGTTTTTTAGTAAATATGATGGTCGGCAGACAGTCACACATATTTTCACCCCATATCTGCAATCGCCCAGCCAGAAAAAGTCAACTGTCATAATGTAATTGTAATCATTTGCCAGACCGTATTTGCCAAAAAAAAGTCTATGCAACAAAAGTGTGAACCAGTATTTGAGAGCTGGAGGGGAAAAACATATTTCCATCCTTGGAGGAAACAGGGTGGATAATTGGCTTATTGGCCCATCACATAACAGCCAGAAATGCAGTGCCCTCTCTTGCTGGCAGATCAGCTAATTAAAGCTTCAGCCACCCCCAGAAGCTCTGAATCGAAAAAAATACAAATGAAGACTAAATGCAGGGAGTGTGATGACCCACCACTGATTTGTATCTGTTTTTGATTATTATTTGTCGATGTTTATTTTAGCAGTTCTGAAAAAAAGACAAAAACAAAAGCCAAGTGTTTTGTTAATTGTCACAACACTGGTCCCTTGACACATCCCCAGTGTGACAGTCGTTCTCCTTCCAGAGAAAAACCCCAGAGGTGGAACAGCCAGAGCCTGTATGTCGCTCTTTGGAGTTTGTGGTGCATCTTGGCAACGCTGTGTGGACATCTTGAGTATAATGACAGCTTTCAAGAAAATCTTTGATATGTTTTCTGAGCTTTCCCGGGGTTAAGAATCAATTTATGCTTTAAAGACAGAGTCAAAATGAAATGCCCTGTAAGGATTCAAAATAAATGTATGCATTTGTAATGGTGTCTGTTTGTCTACATGTTCTGGGTTCCTGACTGTAGCTGTACGTATGTGTTTGTGTATACAGTTACTGCACCGCTCATATGAAAGGAGTCATTTTTTTCACAAAATTGTCCCTTTAGGCAAATTTGTGTTGCGATGGGGGTCAAATTACCATAATGTTTAGTGGGAAAATAAAAAATTATTGTTCCCCAGCTGAAAACATGAAAAATATACAATCCATTAAAATACCAAAGGGGTGGTATAGTGGTGGGGCAGCTGTGAGTTTAAGTCCAGCTCAGGCTGTGTGGTGTTTCATGTTTTGTCTTTGTCTTTGCAGGTTTCCTCTAGGTGGTTTTGTTTCCTCCCACAACCTATAAAGAAATTCATACATGTGTATCCATTTAATTGGTCACTTCAAATTGCCTATTTTGTATGAATGTGCATGTGTGGATATCACATGTATGGAATCACAAAATATATTGTACAGAATAAAATAACTGTTGTAGAATGACAATGATGGTGTAACATGCAAAAAAAAAATAAATTTACAGAATGGGCCTTTTGTAGGAAACAAGTTAGATGATATATGTTTATGTGTATATATGTGTACATGTGCCTGTACAAGAGCCATCTTGTACTCATGTGAATATATACCTCTGTGTACACGATACCTCTGTGCCTATACAGTGGACATGGGTCTGTGTCCAGGACCTGTATGTATTTAGTACCAGCTGTAGCTGATGTTGTACCTCATCCTCTTATTAGGGATGAACATCTGCCCTGGCTCAGCTGCTCTAGTAGCCCCTCTATCAGGCCTCCGCTGTGGCTCTCAGGTGTAAGACCATCTTCTAGATGGCCTCTACATCAA
Organism: Arapaima gigas; assembly: GCA_900497675.1. NCBI lineage: Eukaryota > Metazoa > Chordata > Actinopteri > Osteoglossiformes > Osteoglossidae > Arapaima > Arapaima gigas. The sequence continues at coordinate 750,046 of UFQX01000005.1, read as the reverse complement.
CACTCACTGCTTTCCTCTAGTCCTATTCATCATGTCCTTACACTGGAGAACTGTGTGGGGTGGGGGAGCACCATTCTAGTTTCATATTTGCAGTTGTTCATTTAGGAGATTCTTTTTTCTACAAAGCAACACACAGTGATTTTGCTCTGGTATTTAGCTGTCACCTTAATCCAAGTTGACTTACAGGAGTACATACAATGTACTTGGGCAAATCTCCTTAGTCAATCACCCATCTATACAGCAAAGCAATCTCAAGACACACACACACACATAGCACAGCACATTTAAGTCACCAATTAAGATAACTTACATCTTTGGATTGTGAGATGACGCACACCCAAACATGCAGGTGAATATACAAATTTTACACATAGTGAGCTGGATTTGAACCCATCTCCAAGTACCCAACCCTCTGAAGCATTAGTGCTCCCTACTTCACCACCATGCCAGCCCGGTTTGATGTTAACCACTAAGCTAATGTTGGAGCAGTGGGTCCCTGTTAGATGAGTGTGGTACAGACATTGTGTGACAGAAGAGCACAATTAATAGGGCTGGCTTCCCAAGAGAGAAAATCCTTATCGGAAAATTGTACCATTTCCATAGTAGGAAATTACTGAGAAAATGGAAATAGTAGGCTTAGGAGGAAAGAATTGCCTTGTTCTGACTGGTTTTAGTTTTTTGTGCATCTGATCTGATAAATCTGATATATGCAGTCTGAATATTTTGCAAAAATATTGTGTCAACATACAGCCTATATGTTCTGATTACTCTGCAGATAACAGAACCATTCTAACATAACCAGAGCAATGATTTAGAGCTGGTGGACGTGCCAGCAATAAATAAATATTATTTAGAATACTCCATCAGCTGGCAGATATTTTTAGACCTCAAGCGGCTTGAAACAAGCCACAAGAGTCCTGTTTTCAGCTCACAGTGCAAACTTGACATAACAAAATGAATTTGTAATTGGAAGTTCTATTCAGGTGTGAGCTATAGAAATGTACAAAAAAAACAATACAAAAAGAAAAGCAAAACCCTCCAAGGAACCTTGAATTCATAAATAGCTTTATTTGCATAAAATCAATTACCACAATAGCTTAATTGCATTCTAAAGAAAACACCAAGTACCAGCTTTCTAATTAAAAAAAAAAACAAGCTATATAAATTGAAGTTTTGTCTGATTATTTAGGACAATACTGTTCAAATGATTCCAATGATGCTGCATGTTAGAAGATTAATATAATTATTTAGTTAATGTGCTATTAAAAAATGATCACATCACAACGCTTGTGATGGTGCCAGCTGTCTACAGTGCCAGCTGGCCCCCCAGCCTAAAAAACAGTGGACTACATGCATGTCCCTCACATCCAAATTGTTGGTGGACATAAAGACTCAAGATTTCAAACTGTAAAGCCTTCATCGACCCCCATGCCAAAGATAAGCTTATTTTTACATCCACCCCTCATTTATTTTCACAATACCTATATAAGAAATGCAATTCTATTGTCTGCAAAATTTATTTGTCCAGACATTTATTTTTAAATTTAATCTAGAGCAGCAGTGCAATGGGCCCTATACTTGTATCCACTGAGAAATAACACATCCGTACACCTGCCTGCCTGTTATGCTGTGTTAGGCAATAGAACAGCACAGCATAGCCCTGCAATGCATTTCCATTTGCCGGCCTTCATTTACAGTTTGTCCAGCGCGCTGGGTTTGTCAACATAGTCCGTGTTTAAAATGTAATGTCACACACTGGGTGGACTGTGGTCAGCCTTAGGATTGAATTACATGTTTTGCCTCCCATGTTTTCTTACACTGAAAACCATCGATTGTACGTGTAATGTATAGTTTTGTGGTCATATTAACATTGAATGATAATCAGAATTGCTACTACATTGAGCTAAGGCAGAAATCTTAGCATTCTAAAGCATTTACTTATGCATTTGAGTATTTAAGTACATTTTTTATGAATAGATTTATGTGTTTATTTATATATGTAGCTGAGACCTTTGTTCAAGGTGACCTACCCAGGAATTGGAAAGTGTGTGCTTTTCTCATTCTGTCTATGTGGGGTCACATTCTCATATCGCTGTCCCTCCACAAGAAGCACACATGTAATCTCTTATGTGTCCTGGTGTGTATAGAATTGTTTCTCACAGAAGCACAAGAGAGAGGAAAGAAGTGACTTTCTTTTCCAAGTGAAACTAATAGTGTGTGGTGAGTTCTGGAAAAGAAAAAAAAGAAAAAATAAAAAATAAAAAATGAGCGTGTTCCTCCTGATTGCTGTCCTCCACCAGGAGCTTTGGGTGAGACCATCTGTTGATCCATTTGTCTTTCCATTTGTCTTCTATGCCGGTTCCTTGAGCAGCATGGCTCCTCCGTCAGTAATCTGTTCTCATGGCTTTTATGCGGCCTCGCCACAGCGTCGCCGACATCAGGAGGCTGATGCCCAGTGGGCGTGGCTCTGAGCATCCAGGTTCCCGCTGCTGGTCCTGGTCTCGCAGCAGTGAACCAATTCTGTGTGGGACTGAGGGGTGTGTTCTGACATTATTCACTGTGAAGCTTTCAGCTTAGCACTATAAATACTGAGATCACATTGCTTGGTACAATGGGAATATGTGGGTTGCCAAAAAGTACAAAATTTGCTTCTGCTGCAGAAACATGGAGGCTAACTCAATTTGTCTCTGTATTTACCATTCCACCCGAGCCCAGCAAAAAGGTTCTCTTTTACGTGTTTTTGGCACCCTATATGCTATTAAGAATTGCCAAAACAGTTGTGTACCTCGTGCAGTAGGTAGAATAGCATTGTCGTTTTGTCTCTTAAACAAAATATATTAAAAAACAAAATATAACAAAATGTATGTTTTCCTCCTGTTACAAATGTTTGGGTTGTAAATTTTGAAATGTTTTTTTCATTTTATTTATTTACAAAAATTTGTTAGGGAGTGAAAGCAACCTACATTTCTGTCTCTTGTGAATAAGTAGCAATGCAGAGCACCCAAACAGAGTAGGAATGTAGGACCAGATTAATCTGACTGGCTTCTGCAGTGTTTGCAGCTTGTGTCTGGTGTTTGGGGAGTCCAGCAACAAGGCAAGAAATGTTGGACATTTTAATGAATTTGCCTAGAAATGGCGTTGAGTAGGAGGTTGTGGAGTTGATGTAAATATAGAGTTTACTGAATTTTTTTGTTATTCCACATTAATAAGACATAATAAAACTCTTGTGACAGACTGGTGTCCCATCCAGGTTGTACCCGGCATCACATTCTGCCCCAGTGACCCTGCAAAGGACAAGTAGTTGATGAAATTGTGATGGATACACAAAAGTAAATAAAAGTTGCACAGATTTTTTGGTCATTCATTGTAGCTTAATCTGATATTTTTACACATTCTAGGCATGAATTAATCAAGGGACATCCATATTATTCAACTTATCGACTGCTGTATAGCATGAAAGTGACTTTGGTTTTACAAATAAAAGTTTTTATTCCCAATTGTGTTTTAAGGATCCAGCTATATATTTTTGACTAAACAATACTTTATGTAAGCATTAAATTGTAAAAAACACGCATAATAGTAATTTAACCTTTATTTGGAAAATGGAGATGTGGGATTTGCAAATAAGCATCTGCAACACAACGGCACAGTGGACATTGAGTGATGATATTTGTACTGTATTTGTTTCACCCCACAGCTGAAATGAGAGTGACCTTGTATACCACCACACCAGAGCTATAAAGAGTCTGTACATCTTCACATTATATTGATTCAAAGCTGCTGTACTGAAAGCAATTGAACACACACTTCAAATACAGCAAATTTTTCAACAGTAAAACTATTTTTTAAAGCATTCTTACAGCTGTCAGATATCTCCATTAAAATCCATAACATAAAGGCACAAACATTAGCATTCACTGTTATACCAAATTATGGCAGTTTTTAAGTATCAGGAATCTAATACCCGGGACAGTAAAAGTTCATGCCTTTCTAGGTAGTTACACTCATAACTGGTTTTCTTGATACTGCCCACATAGTAAATATTCTTTTAATTCCTATTACATTCATGCATATTCTATTATAATTCATTGAGTATAGAGCTCTTCCTTGCCAGTATCCTCGTCAGTGATGTTACATTTCATGTAAATTCAAGATGAAAAAGTTTGTAGTAACCTGGAAAATTTCACAGAGTGTAGAATCAGATTTCTCTTGGTGAGGCTACAGTGTCAAGGTCAGTCTGTGGTTTTGTACAAAAAAACTGCTGGGTATATATTTATTAATTTAGCTGTTTTGGGTTGTTAAAGTAATTTTAAAAAACTGTGAGATTAAATGTCAGCGTGCTGATATACTGTAAGGACTAGGTTTGAGACAGCAATGTTGAATACAGACTGTAGATTTTGTTTTACTCCAAATCCCTCTGGCTGCATCACAGTAACCAAAGAGCTCCGTGAACTGGCATACATTTCCGCTTAGGTCACATCATCCAACCTTACTCATCCAGGGGGATGTTGAATATGAGTTTAACTGATGCTTTTTATTAAAACGCTTTTAAGGGGCCTACTCTTGTGCAGATTTGCCCATTCATAAATGTTAAAGTTTAGTGCCCTTCAAATTGAGTCCTCATACCAATTTCACATAATCTTGCAGAGTTTAAACATGTAACCTCCTGGTTTTAAGGAACATTTTTTCACTAAAAACCCAGATATGCTCCAATTTGTATGCATCTGCAGAAACCCTGCTACAGCATGCATTACCACCTATGCCGAGTTTCTGGATATATGGATTCAAAATTGTGCAAATGCCCCAAGTTACTCCCTTTTTAACCCACTCATTCATTTTGGTAATGTTTCCAAATCAGAAGCACTCCGCTTTCCTTCTTCTAATGTGACTGTTAAAGGCTAATACAAGATGATGGTTTTATTTACTTTTCAAAGCAAGGATCATACATTTGACAGAAAAGAAATTAAAAAAGAGAGTAAATGTGTTTACATTTTGCATAAGTCCTCATGATTCCTGCATCAGTAACTGAAAATAATGATTAACAATAGTCATAATTTAAGCATTTATGAGTCTGTAGTATGACGAAACATATATAAATCTAAAACATGAAAATTATTTAATTTTGTTGGTTTATTGGTTAGAGCACCTACAACTTTATTACATTTTGAGGCATTCACTGATCTATAAGTGCAGCTGTAACACATTGGTTACAGTTCAGCTCCAACTCTATCTGCATCTTCGTGTGGATTTCCTCCCACAGCCAAGTTAATGGTGTTTGGATGAATTAGTGACTCTAAATTACCCCACCCTTATTGTGTGTGGGCTGGTATTATTAATAATAATTTTTGCATTATTAAACTCACAGTTTTATCTCAAGTAGCTCTGTTTCCACCTACCCATAATGCTGTGTACTGGAACAATCTATGGTGAGTACTGAGAAGACTAAAACAAAAGAGAACTTAGTTTAGCCACCTTTAGGTTAGAAATCCAGGCCCTTAACCATGAGGTTCCCTGCTGACCTTGTTCATTCAGAGTGAACTCTATACCATCTCTGATTCTTCTTCATATCATCCTCACCTGGATAATCTAATAATGGGTTCCTCAGATTGGACACCCGGTTTTCACGTGAACAAAACTAATTCAATACATCATATTTTTCTAAGTTGAACCGACATATTACAATATCACTAATTCCCCTGGAGTCTGCCAGACTGTTTGAAACTTTTTAAAAACTTTGCACTGCATTCTTAGCAACATGTTAAAATATACAGGGATGATAACTTACAAATTAACAAAGCGTATATTCATTTTCTTGTCATGCAAATGTAATAATTGATTTAAGACCATCCAAAAAGGACGCATTAAACAGGATAGCATTGGAGCAAATCCCCACTGTCCTGTTTTACTTTGCTGTCTGCAAACAAAGTTGGAGCTTCCCAGAACATTTCCTTGTCTTGTGTGGTCCTGCTCTTGATAGACATTGATCTCCAACATGGATGGTGCATTTTTGACCTCTTCTACTGGATTCCTCATTCCATCATTTATCTATTCCACGCCTGTACAGATGCTGGTATTGTGAAGGGCTCAAATCTGCCATATTATTTAAGATGCTCCCAAGCTGTTTCTCTTTCTTGACTCTAGATTGTCACATCAGATCCTGGTTCTGTTTTTAGCTCTGAGCTTTAAATGAAATGTAGATCGCATAAGTCAGGTAAAACAAACAGCCAATTTGCACTGTAGGTTTATGAGATGCTGTATTGCCATCAAAAATAATCTTTAACATTGAGCAGTTTGCCACAAATGAAGTGAAATTATAGGAGATATTTACATTGTTGCATTTTATGTATTAAATATAAAGTTTTCCATAGACATTCAGATTTTATTTTATCATTAAATACATGTAATGTTAATGATGTATCTACTTAAAGCCAAAAAAATTCAAATACTTCAACAATACATTCTTGATCAAGTCAGTTATTGACATTGTTCCATAATAAATATCCATTGTTTCCCTAATGCAGACATCATGCAGTATTGGTTTTTCATGATCTTCATTTGTCATGTCCCCAGAGAAGGATGGTGGGTTGTTCAGTGAACGGGTGCCTTGAGAGCACAATCATTAATGAATTAGAATAATTGACTGTTGTTAGCTTATTATTAATTGAACACCAAGCTCGGTGTTTTCTTTGCGAACGTCTTACCACCAGTTGTGCTGAGGGTTAGTGTGAACTATGTGTTTATATATGTTTTCTGGCGAGTCCGAGAGGTGGAAGGTTGTGATTGAGTGGTCGGTTTATCACTGACCTTCCCCCTTTTCCCAGTGACCTTTTCGGGTTCCCAGATGCTTTGATCCTGTCCATCCCCCAGCTACTAACCCCTCACTGCATTCTATACGGCAAACAAGTTCATGTGCCCATTAACTGAACCCAATCAGGAGAACAAAGCTTGTACCAGTATGTGCTGATGCTGCCACTTCAACTACCTCAGTGTCTGCAAATAGACTGCCCAGCTCTGTATTCATATAATACTCATGCTAATTTCCCAAAGCCACCAGTCTTCTCATTTATCTCTTTTTTTATCAGTTTTATGAACAGCACTAGGTCACAGCAGCAAAAATAGAAAAAGTGAAGTTGTAGATATGTCCACATACATAAAACAAGGACAGAAGGTCAAAATTACATTAATATACTATGTTTCATTAAACTACTACTATATTTCACATCATGTGGTAATATCTTGTACCAGAAAAGTGTCCAAATATTTCAGATCTCCTTTTAATTGTCATGCAGATCAATTGTTAATTTTGGTCAGCCACAAATTCACAGAGGGATCTTCTAGTATTGACAAGTATAGAGCGTAGAATTAGAACACATTTCCTTGCTAAGTATTCAAGGGAGTAATTAGCCTGAATTCCATGACTTCATCAAAAAAAGAATTTGGTTTGTTTTTTTACCTCTAGTGATGTTGTTGTTGTTGATCTTCTCCCAACGGTTTTCTAGGGTTCCTCAGCACTGGTGATCAGGCAGCCAAAGGAAATTATGGCCTTCTGGATCAGATCCAGGCCCTGCGTTGGATCAGTGAAAACATTGGATACTTCGGAGGAGACTCCAATCGCATCACGGTCTTTGGATCAGGAATCGGAGCTTCCTGCGTCAGTCTGCTCACGCTGTCCCATCACTCAGAAGGTAAGGCGAATTCCTCACTGATGGACTAAGCGAAAGCAGAATGCCTCGGCAACACAAACACAGCAACGGTATTCTGGGTGGGTGGGCGACTCCTCACGGCCGAGAGGCCTGTGAGTTCCGCTGCTACTTTTCAATTAGTGTCTGAGAGATTCCGTACACAGCAGGTGAGCAGACTAACTGCAGAAATAATCACCTCTATCAAATAATTAGGAGTTGAGGTAGAATGAAAAGCAACACAAGCCCTTGGCCCCAGAGAACGCAAAGTCTCCACCCCTGCTTTAATGCAGAGACTGCTATTTGAACTGGGCTGTCGCCTGTGGCAGATTCTTTGCCGGTCCTGCCAAGCAGTGTGTGCGGTTTACTGGAGGTATTTTACACTAGGAGTTTGGTTTCCAATTAATTAACAGCTACCGGTATCTTTTTAGTATAAATGCATATTGCAGCTATTTAACGCACACACGTGTGCTCTTTATATTTAGAATAACCTTGTCATGAATAGCTGCTCTAATCTGATAATATAAGTATATGCTGAGTTGGGATATACCACACATCTCCTTACATTTACACTACACTAAACTTATTCACCCATCTATCCAGCAGAGCCGTGTAACACATTCCTTCTTTCACTCACACACTGTGGATAATCTGGAGTCTCTAATTCACCTGAAAGCTCATGTCTTTGGACTGTGGAAGGAATCCAGAGCACCAGAGTTAGAACGTGGGAAGAACATGCAAGTTCCAGATAGGCTGATTCCAACCTAAGCCTGGACCCTGAACCCAGGTGCACAAACCTTGCTAATGTGCAAATGAAAGTTGTGTGCACAAGAAAAAGGCACTGCATGGTAGATGCTCAACCAGCCCACCAGAGCGGTACATTTCACAATTTGTATTCTATTTCAGCCAGGGGTCTCAGGCCTGTTGGAGGGCATGCTTCTTGTCAGAGTGCAGCACTTGTTTGCCAAGTGCAGGTCCCAGTGTCAAAGTGTCCTTGTTTTTTTATTTTTTTTTTTTTGTGGATTTTAGTGTGATTGACATTCCCTGGGTCAGAGCGACTGTGGCAAAAGAACAGAGTAAACACAGACAGTAATTTATTGATGCTCGTATAAATCATTAGCTCCTTTTTACTCTGCCTTGCTCTGTGTGTCAGCTTTCACATGTGAGCACACCTGTTCTGTGGAGCACGGAGCGAGTTATAAATTAGTTGTCACATATGGGGGACCCTCTTGGAGTCACGACTGTTTGTGGCATTACCGGGTGAGGGGGCATCTTTGCAGTGCGAAGTGAAGAGGAACAAGCAAACAAGTGCCACGTGTCCAATGCTCAATGTCACCAAGGTTGATCAGGTGCAGTGCCAATTATTTCCATTTTTTCAGTGAATAGGGAAGTAATAGCTCCACAGATTAATGTTAACCGCCCCAGTTGTAGTTGAGCTCACGTGACACACAAATATAGAGTTGCTGTATGCATTTGTGCTATGTATGGACTCATCCCTTACACTGGCAATAGCAAGCAGAGGATCTGTGGTTACCAAGACCTCTGCTTTACAGCTTTCTGCCAGGAAAAGCACTAGGAACCTAGCCCCCATAGTTCTTTGGGGAGGGCCTTGCTAGAGAAATTCCAAATGTTACACTAGCACCATACAACCAGATACTGCGCCTCATGGATTCTCCCACTTATCAGAGATTCTGCTTTGTTGTCTCAGTAAATTTTTGATGTCACGACTGGTTTGATTTCTAAGATTAGTTGTTGTCACCATAAGGTGTTGCCGAAGCTATAAATAACGTAGTATGATCTAATATAAGTTATAATATGTAATGTATGCAGTAGAGCAACTGCCATTGGGATAGAATTGACACTTGACGACCACTTGTGGTTTTCACTGTAAGGAAGGTCTGGAGGTGGTTTACCATGGCCTTCTCCTTTGCAGGTCTTTGGGTTGTAGGTTGAAACACATGAGAACATGGGCAGTACATGCAAACACCACACAGACTGTGCCAGTTTCAAACCCCCATCCAAACCCACACCCCAGAAATTGTGAGACTACCCCCGTCCCACTGTGCCTTGTCTGCTCTGACATGATACATAAAAATATGTATGATATATATGCAATGTATTTATGTAATGACAGCATATATAGATATATTTTTATATATGTAAGTATGTCTGTATGTTAGCCCTGACAGAAGGTACAGTATGTGTAATTTCACACTGATATAGGGCTGTGGTAGTGCTAAAATAGGTTAACAGCCTCAGTTTTACTCCTACTGTGAAAATTGTGTATTTGAATCCCAGATGGCGCATTTAGCCAAGAGCGAGGAACTTTACATTAGTTCTCCACTTAAAATAAAATAAATTGCAGAGCATGGTGAATACAAGTTGCATAAAAGTATACATAAAATTATATTTGATGTATGTCTATTTATAATCAGCTTCCTGTTCCCAAGGTAAATATATTTGAATATCTAATTTCCCGATTAAGAAGAATTTAGTTTTTCAAAATAACTCCACATTGCGAGGAAACAGAAAGGAGACGGGGCTGCCGTGGTTGAGGACGCAGGATGCTGCAGGCACCAGCGCTGCGCCAAGAGATCAGAACGTGTCCAAATATTGTCTGCCTTGAGCCAGTGTCTAAATATTTCCACGGGGCATCTCCTATCTTTAGCTGTCGGACACAGAGGGATGTCTGCCTTTGCGACGTCTCCATAGCTACGTTGAGGTAATTTCAACAGTTCCGCTTTAATTGCTATTACTAGGGATTTTGCGCATTCATATCCTCCAATTTGCATCAAAGTGTTACTAATTGCCTTGATTTCCTTTGATGAATGATGCCTGCTTTTGGATAGAAATTTTACTATAAATGCATTTTTTATTCATACTCTATAGTGCCATGCTTCGTGTAGCATGTTATTATACTGCCGAAGAAACCAGCTCTGTGCTTTCCAGCAAATTGGATATTACTGATGCTATTTTTCCCAGAATTGAATAGAGAATGTGTGCCTTACTTGGTTTGGGGATAAAATAGACCCTGTAAACCAATAAGGTTGCTGAAAATTGAAACAGAAAGCGTTCAATTGATACTGTACTCCTGGTGTTGCTTACCAGTACAGTCAGGTTGCATCTGCCTCAACAATATTCATCAGAGTAATGATCACAGTAACCGTCTGAAGTGCACGATTGAAGTGAGTTGCCAGAACCCATAAGAAATCAGAGAGGAGCGTCAGAATTTATTTGCAAGGATGTATTTGCGGCATATCTCTGGCCTTTTATGGGCAATATGTCTTTGATGTTGTTTCTTTTATTTGATAGATCCTGGGCCTTGAAACAAAGCAACAAAATAAGAAATATTCCCAAAGTACTTGAATAGTTTATTATATAGTTGCTACATTGTGGTGGCTTTACCACTAAGAACAGCACCAAACAACCTGCTGCACTGCAGAGCGAAATTTAATATCAAATAATCCAGCATGCAGATCTGATGATGCCAGAAATGCATGCACACATAGTAAAAATGCAGATATTAATAATGTATTTCAGTTTTTTTAATGTGTTTTTTAATGCAATTATAATATGCTGTTCATAGCACGTTCCAGAGCATGGAACCGATGCTGCGCGTTTCTATTTTCAAATTAGTATGCAAGTTCCCAGATTCAATCACACACAAGGTTAAACCAGATCAAATTTAAGTGCTGTTATTGAGTGAATCTGTGAATTTTAGCGATCAGTGTATGCATAACACTGAGAAATGAAAAAGGCAGAAAGAACAGAGCGCTGACTTTCTAAATGAAACTTAAGGAAAACCTGCAGTGGGGCTCAATCCAATCAATACGTGGGCTGGTATTGACTCCTTTCTGTGACATCTGGGCTGTTCATATTGCCATCCACATAAAATATGGATTGCTAATTAACACCACCTCTTTATTGAAAGCACCTTACATCGATTGCTGCAAACACTACATTTGAGCTTTGAACCCTCAGTCCAAATCCTGACAAATCAGAGGAAAGTGTGTGTGTGTGTGTGTGTGTGTGTGTGTGTAAATATATATATATATGGTGGTTAATATGGGGTACCTAATTCAGAGAAACACACCGTCACATGTATGTCATTAACTATGCATTAAATGTGATGACCCAGAAGTTAACGCCACCAACTTGTCGTCCAGGGATTGCTTTTTAAGTCTCAGATCAGGGCCTGTTGTACCGAGGTACTTCACACAAGGAATAAAATTGTGAGCCAGCAAAGGCACATAATAATAACAGCAATAATAAATACGTCATGCACCATCCGCAGTTCCCATTTGTGCGGCACATGCTGTGTAACAAGTGAGATTCCATCCAGCTGAAAGCAAGCTGGTACATGGCCTGACTCCGAGCTTCTCGTAGCTCCTGAGGCCTGCGTAACCTATCTGATCTGGACCCGTACCGACGCACACCATGGAAGAGGCTCATCTGGGCGCACATCAGGAGTCTCGCTCTGCTGCTGACATCCATCGACTGGCCAGGCCCTCCTACAATGAACCCACAGCGGGCAGAGACTAGCAAGCAAGTCTGTCCCTCTGCTCTCTCCACTACTGAAGCATTTCCTAGGCTTCCAGGATTGCACATAGGCACACACACACCCACACACGTGCCCTTGTGCGCAGCCATGTTTTTTATTTTTTAAACAAAAGTAGTGACAGACGAAGTTCCTTGTTCGCACATTTGTGCGTCCAAAACTCATGTGCCACTGCATCTCAAAGTCAAGAGCAAAAACTATGATCATGAAAGCAGGGTCACACTCAGCTGGAAGGTGCTTTTTACTAGCTTAATAACAGGGCCCAGCGGTTGTGTCCCTACAGTGGGTGTGTGTGTTTTTTCCCCTCCTCTTTCCCTGTTCCCAACATCAACTGCAGATAAGTTCTGAAGCAAGGACATTAGCCAATCTCATGTATTATTATCTATCTGGCATCAGACTGGCTCTAATTGAACATGCAGATTTGGCTTTTTCTTCCTCTCTCCTAATAATAATTATGATGTAAAATGAGAGATGGCTGTGTACTGCAGCACTGGAATATTAAGCAGAGGAGCATTCAGGGGCGAGCGTTGGGGGGGTGGGCAAACCGATGAAGGTCGTTCTCTCGTTTTCTTTTTTTTCTTCCTGTAACTAATCAGCCTAAAAGCTCTGCCTTGGAAAAAGTGCTCCCCTTTTAATGGAAACTCTCATACATTAAAGGCCAGGGACAGGGAGGATTCCTCATGGCCGTGTCAGCTCTCATTCTTATTAGGACCTCTGGCTTATTGAGCGCCATAAACGTACCTGCTAAATTATACAGTTTTATTACAAGGGTGCGATGACGTGCAAGATGCCTGGTGATTCATGCACCTGCCCGATGGGCGTCGATTCTCATGTGGCAGTTTGCTGAGCATGCAGCAAGTGCATGCTAAGAACACGCCGAGGGTCAGCCAGACGTGTATGAACATTTCACTTTTGGGTCAGGAAAACTCGGGTTAAACATATGGAAAGAAACCTGTTGTGCATGTCGACACATACCGTGCAGAGGCTGGACGCCAGGACCTGCGGGTCTCCTGGTGCACTCCTTCCTCTTCCCTCAGACAGCACTGGTAAACCCTTCTAAACATTACAGCTTGTCTTTTCACCCTTCATCAGTGCTCTTTAGTTTGTACAAACAAGGTGATCAGTTTAACTCCCAAACATTTGTGTGTCATCAAATATGATCCATTTTTTCTAATAATTCATTTTGCTTATCTATTTTAAGCACTGAGAAACTTTTTTGTCACTGGCCACTTTATTAGGTTCACCTGTTCGGTAGGGTCCTCTTTTGATTCCAGAGCAGCGTAGATTCAGCAACAAAGTGCTGGATTTGTTTCCACAGATTTTTTGCCCATGGTGGTGTCAGCTTTGTTGTTTTTACCAATTTTTTGATGGTGCATTCATTCTGTTAGCATCACATTCCATGTCGTCCCTCATTCCAACTGGCTCAAGAGGTGGAACAGTACAGATTACTGTAGTAAAATAAGGCCACTGTCAGTTTTGTGGGACTGTAGTGTGTAAAAACATGACAGTTTTAGTCATTTCTGCAATGCTGGGACCAGAGCAACTGGCATTTGTGATCAAGCCAAGTTCAAAATCACTTAGACCACATGTCTGGTATATTTTAATGTTCTGGATCTCTAGACCTTGTCTGCATGCTTCATCTACTGAGTCACAACCATGTGCAGTGTCACTGTGCAGGGCGAGTTGTGTGTATAAATGGCCACGTGTACCTAATAAAGTTGCAATGGAGATGACATCCATCAGCATAATGGATCAGCATTAAAAAAAAGTTTTTCTTTGGGTGACCATGATAGAAATACAATTTGTCTTGCTTATCCATTCCACACTGTTTAGCACCATTAGCAGTTATTCTCAGGTACAACTGAAGTTTCAAGGTCATACAAATCCATTTCCTATGTGTTTATTGTAGAAATGCCAACACTGTTGCTGGAACTGAGGATGATTGTACGGTGTCATATATTACAGCCAAAACACTGGTGGGTGGAAGCTAGAGGCAAAGACAGAGCGTCTCCCATTATGGTGCTGATACACCGGCCCCCCATTTAGTCAGAAGTGGTCCATTTGACAGGCTACTGCTATGGATGCCATTTCAGAGAAAAAGTACAGATAGATAGGAAGTGAAATGTACATCAATAACTAAATTGTGATATTACTGTGTGGCCTGGCAGTGGGAAGTGGCATGGGACCAAGCACACGCTCTAAAATTAAGTCCTGAAGGCTTCATCCCTGGCCAGTTTCAGGATGACCTCAGCTTGACTCAACTTGAGAACCAGCTCCACTTTCCTTGTGTGTCACTCTTAGAAATGTGAAGCATGAACCCATTCAACAGGAGGTCTAGTAACTTCTGTTTTACTTGCATATTAGCCCTCCAGAAAAATAAAGCAATTAAATCAACCTTCTGAAGAAAATACAGTTATCTGGGGAATGGCCACAGCGTTTATTCTGTGACAACACATAAAAAAAAGGTTTTTGTGGCATTTCTGCAGATGTCAGAATTCTTTGCTTCATTGTCACCATAAATCTATCACTGTTGGATTTTTTTAAAAATCCAATTTATTCCAATTTATTGCATTTAAGAGGGTGCAGTCTTTCACCTCTTTGATTCTTCCAGTGGGTCTATGCAGTGTGTGAGAAGTGTGATTCTCTGTTGTGTCAGGTGTTGTTGTTCTTTTCACCTTGATTGACAACACAGGTAATTAAACCTCTGGGATTGTCTCCCAGTAGAGCATGGATGGGATTGTTTTGCATTTCTTTTGTGAAGGAGAACGTTGCAATGGGCCTTGCACTGCGATTACCTCCTGCCTTCTCCTTTATGGGAAAATCAGATTGAGAATGGAGTGTGAGCTGTTTTTTTTCTCATGTCTAATTTACACTGAACTGAAGCATTTTCAAAGAGGCTTTATGCAGTATAAATGCTCATAGTTATCATTCAGTGCATTCAACTTCTTAATGTCTAGTACCATTCTTGCTGTTAATTAAATGTTTAAAATATAACAAAAAGATTTTAAAAGAAATGAAATACTTTTCTGTACGTCTCAACACACAGCAAGAACTGATTTCCAAACAGTTACATACTATATAGTTTATTTTTGCTTCATATGTCAATTATAAGGCTGAAACAGATTGGATATGATTTTTCTTGTAAAGATGTACTGTCCTTGTGGTCTTTTCAGTAGTCTGCCTGCACTCTATACACGCACACACACACACACACACACACACACACACACACACACACTGCTGTATATATAGCTTGCTCCAGATACTGGAACCCTGCCCTGCAAAGTGTGTTACACCCACATACATAAAGGACACTATGGATTGCTGTGATTTCCTTTGAAGGTGAGTTTGTTTACCGACACTCGCGTTCCAGCTGATCTGTGAAAAGGTCACCGTGGCGGCAGAACACAGAGACTGGCTGTCTGTGGGATGCCTGCGGCACAGAGGCGTCACAGTAATCACAGTAAAGTTTAAAAAGAGGTTATAAACAGGGTTTTCACAAAAGGCCTGAGACAATGAGTGGAGGGGGGGCAAGTTAAGGTTGTACAGTCTAGGTAAAACAATGTATGTTTTTTTACTTGTAGCAGCTACAGGGTTAGATGTTGGCAACAATGCTGCTGACAACATAATAATGGAAATAGATGATTATTTTAAAATATATATTCTTAAGTTTGTACTTATTATTTCTCGTCTCAATTTTGTGACCAGATAGTCACATGCACAGTGTTTTCTTTGTAACAAAATTCAAATATTGGCAAACAAATTCTTTTGAACGGAACCTTTTTCTGTTTTTATTAATTTAACTGATGCTTTTTGCTAAAGAAATTTACAATATTAAGCTGCTGGCAATTGTTATTATTTATTCCTTTATACAGCTTTGCAATTTTTGCAAACCTCACAGCTACTGCAAATAGTGTTGATAATTACATCGAAGGTGGCTATTTCTGACATTAGTCTTGTTTTGCGACAACAGAAAGCACAATGCCTGTACATCACTATCGCTCCCCTGTTCGCTGATGCCAGTAGGGATGCTTCACATCAATCACAGTATTTTCTGGCTTATTGGTAGAGGAAAAGGTGATGTGAAAATACACAGGCCAGTGAAGATACAACAGAGTCAGTGACACTACAGATGGACAAACAGTCACATGAAAAAGTGTTCCATTAATAATCGGCGGTGACCACTGCATTAATAAGGAGGACCAGTTGCGTGGATGTGGGATCAGACCTCCTCAGTATGACACTAGCTGTCTGTGGCAAGAAGGCAGAGGGAACACACTGGTATGTGCCCCATGAATGATGGCTGGGTTAATTTCCAGGGTCATCTTCATGCCAGCAGGGCTGTGGGTGGAATCAGGGTGTTATGTTTTATGTGGGTGCAATATTACCCAATGAAGTGTTATGTTGCCCATTATGCAACCCGCTGGTGGCTCACTGCCTGCACACTGGAAGAGGTTTGCTAGTCTTCTCCCTCCTCACAAGTTGGCGTGGGTGTTTTTCTTCCAATGGGAGACTGAACCTTGGGTGACTGAATATTGGAATGACAGCATAGTCCAGTACATCACAACATCAAAAAATTGAAAAAAGCAAAATATAACACAAAAAAATCACTTTATTTCAAGATTTTAATTGATTTATTAGCTTAAAACTTTTAACAACAGAAAATGCAGATTTGTCAGAAAGTGTTCTAAGTGCTGCCTCTGCCATAATGGCATTATGATCATTAGTATTTTTTTTACTTGGTTGGTTAATGAAATAAAACTCATTAGTTAAAAAAAATCATTTATTCTATTATGATGTCAAATTATATGACAGATTTGCATATAGAATCCATTGGAATGACTGATCAATCACATGACCCCCCAGTTATTAGTTTGGTCATATGAAGATAAGCTGTAATAACTGCCCCTTAGTGGCATCAGGGAAAAAAGGGTTAAAGGCATTTTAAAAATACAAAAAACTGAGGGGACATTTTTCATGCAAGGAGCTTGTGACCTCATGTTGCTCCCTCCCAGGAATGCTCATAGAAAACAGACTAAATGCCCAGCTTTGATACCAAATTTTGGTCAATAACTGCTGTGATCAGTGTGATGTTACCCAGGAGGAAGAAGTGTGGCCTTTAATAAGTTGTGGAAAGAGGTTCTCGGTACAGTCAGAAGTCACACAATGAAAACATTGATTATCTGTACCTCTGTTAAGGTGTTCACCCAGAGCTGTGTAGGCTACTTCTTTGCATAAATCATTATGCCATCCATTCAAGCTTTGATTCCATTAATTTAAGTGTTTGTGCTTTTTAAATAATTCAGATCCTTTAGCTAACTCAGCACTGGTTTCACAGTGTGTATTCTGTACATAACAAGGTTGGCAATGCTGTCCTAGTCTGCAGAAGCCTGGAAAGCAACTAAAACGGTAAGTTTTTATAATACCTTATTAATAATGAAAAGAACTGTAAGTTTGAGTAAGCTGAAAAATACCTTATTTTCTTAAGAGAGTGTGTTTTCCACAAATACTGGCCTTTTATATAGTTTACCAATGTATACAGCTGTATATTTACAGAAGCAATTTAGGCTTGATACCGAGCTCAAGGGTCCAGTAGCAGTTCACCTCCTGGCATTTAAACTTAAAACTTGCTTAACTGTAGTTCTACAAATATTATGCAATGCAACTGCTCCATTTTAAGGGAAAGTAAGACATGTGCAGCTCAGTTTCAAGCATAAATAAATTAGGAAGTGGAAGTTATCTTAGCAGGCAATATTATTGTTACAATTTTCCTTATTTTATACCTTTAGCTTTAGGAAGCATTTCTACGGTTCCACCAAAATATTACAGCTGTTATATGTATATGATATATACTACAGTAACATAAACAGTAGTGGTGAATACTAATTACAGTTTTCTGCATGTTTTTTCACAGTGTGATTTTTCAATGGCATAGCAGAAAGACTAGGGTCTTGTTCTTATTATTCTTTTAGCAAATAATACTTTGTGGTACTGCTGAAGAAAGTTAGTGGACATAAATGCAGTTAAAGCTATCAGATCAAGGGCTTTGGGTAGCCTCAGCTTCATAACAAAAAATGGAGACTGTCTTGGCCAAGATCAGTTTCCATCACAGTTGGTCTAGATGCCATCAACACTTTGATGCCTTCATGATGTTTACTGGAAGCTTCTTTATGAAACGATGCAACAG
Organism: Arapaima gigas; assembly: GCA_900497675.1. Lineage (NCBI taxonomy): Eukaryota > Metazoa > Chordata > Actinopteri > Osteoglossiformes > Osteoglossidae > Arapaima > Arapaima gigas. The sequence continues at coordinate 731,622 of UFQX01000005.1, read as the reverse complement.
TCTGAAATATTTGCACAGGAGCATTGAAAGTGCCTTTTCTTTTCAAATCAATATGCATTTTTGAGTCTTTCTGTTCTCACACAGAGGTCCCTGAATTAAATCAAATTTTCATCCTCAACCACTTGACATTTCACGGATTTAAAGGACAGTAACTGGTGGAAGGTATATGTGGCACAAAGGTGACATCCATGGAGGGCAATGGGCGCACCATAATTAAAGAAAATTAATTACAGAGAATTAAATTGCTCAAAATGACTGTTTGTTATTGTTATGCCATTTAAAATTGTGTTACACTTGGTTTGATTTGTCAACTTTTGGAGACAGAAGGCTGTTTAGAAAGTATGGTTACAGGTTTTAGGGGAATGAGCTGGCTACACCCCCACTCCAATGCTGGGGGACACTATAATGTATTTACATATGTTCTATGTCTTTCATTTTTAAGGAGTTGCATTAACAATTCCCCATAATCTGCTTGATTGATATTAAAATAAAAAATAAAACAAAACCCTTGGTGGATTGGGTGCATCAGGCCAGAACTACAGGCTTCTCGTGTTCATTTAGAGAGTGTGAACATAAGTCTGCTGGGGACACTGCTTAACTGTTCTTCTGTACCCAGTATGTGAGACAGCTGCTGCCAGGCTACACATGTGCCATAAAGGGACCTCGGCAACAACATTCCATTTTCCTGTCCTTTGTCACACCGATTAGAAGGCAAAATAAGGGAACTTAATAGGAATGAATCTAGCTCTGCAGTGTCACTGAAACATTTCATATGTGTTCTGCCTCCAGTGTTAGCCCCTTTGAGACGGTGTTAGGAAATAATTGTTTTATCTATGCTCATCCTTTTTCTATGACTATTGCATATTGCAGTGGCATAAACTATTAGGTATTGGGGCAGTTAAAAATATATTATCAATTATATTAGCAATATTACTCAGTGGAGTTAAACTTATCCTGGGGGGGGGGCATTAGGCCTGGAATATTTGTGGGATGTGTCCCACCATCTTCTCCTTCTATGCCTGAGATTTGCATTTGTTCATTCACATGATACTCTTCTCCACAGTGGCATACATTACAAAGCTACTTAAAATAACTTGCCCATTTATACAGCTGGGTAATTTTTAGTGGAGCACTTTTGGGTAAATAGCCTCATCAAGAGGGATTCAAACCCAGACCTTCCGTGTCTAGAGGTTGCAGCTTTGAGAACTATGACCCCTGCTGACACACTACAGCAAGATGGCAAAGGACTTCAGTTCACAATATTCTCCAGTTCTAGTTCTCCATGAACTATAAGCACGATGCTTCAATAAAACATTGACCTGTGGAACTACAAGCTATGTCACTTTGGATAACAGTGACCGCAAAGGCTTTAGATAATGCAATGTATTACACAGCTGTTAATATACCTCCGGATATGTCTTTTTTTATGGGAATAACCTTCCTTTTGTTGTGCGCCTGGATGTTGCAGTTCTAGGTCAGCGCTTTTGAACAGGTGAGAGCAGCAGGAAGCTGGTTCCCAGTGAAGCACGCCGGCAGATAATCTAACCCCACAGCCGAGGTGGCACAATAAGCGAGGGCAGAGGAATCAGGCAGCCTCAGCTGTGCGCATGTCACACCAGTTAGCCAGCATGGTAAGCAAGTCATCACACCATTTCTGCAGGCAGTTTACAGCACGGGCGCTCACAGTACATCCATGCGTACTCAAATTGTAAGCCTTTTTTGTTCAGTACGATGGCTCCAATTGAAAAGCCCAAAGCAGACTGCCTAGTGCAACGAAGGCACTTTTTATATGTTATCTGGTGTTATCTTTTAATCATACTCGATTATTATCCATAAACCGTTACCGGAGTGCCTTTCATTGTTTGTTGAGATTACATTTGTAACCATATGGATGTGATTTTAACTCTCAGTGCCCCTGTGGTTTGACTAGTTCATGAGTAGAATGTGAATGTGGCGTTGCCTCCAGCCGATCCTGGTTGTTGGTTTCCTGTGCCATTAATATGCGTGTTCTGCAGTCGGCCCATGCTCTGTTCTGCTGCGCCTTTCTTTTTTGCCCCTTCCCCCTCCGAAGCGACACCTTTTCCACTTCCCTAGCGCAGCTTGGGTGAAAGGCATGCATTGTGGGCAAGAGCATGGGCGCCTGTGTGTGGACGCGGGAGAGCTTGGCGGCCCTCTCTATCCACCTGCACAGGAAGCCTGACAGAGAGACAGTGACAGCTGAGCACTCTCTCTCTCTCTCTCTCTCACTCACTCACACACACACACACACACCTCCCCTGTATCACCCTTTTGTCAGTCAGCTCTTTATTGCTGCACCTGATAAGACCGATTCAGACGAAGCTGAGTCCCTATTTTCTCCAAACTCTGTAAGTGAAGAGAAGCATATGTACAATATGCTCTTGAGCAACATGTTCCTCTCAGGCTTCTAAATGTCATCTAAATGCACCTTATCAGCTCCACATGTTCTCAGGGAGGTTGTCTTAAGGCATATCCCTGTGATCTTCAGTGTAGATGTTTCTAGGTGTTTATGTACAGTATATATTTGCATACAAGAGACATCCAGCATGTCCAACCTGTCATGGTAGTACTGTTTCTAGCAGCAGATTGTTCTGTTAGTGTCTGAAAGCCATAGACTTGAGTACCTCTCTGCATTTTAACAATACAGTATTACTGATAAAGGAACAGTAAGAAAACTTTAATGATCAATAATATTAATTAATACTGACACTTCTCTTGAAAGCATCTTATAGTTTTAAGGTTCCTCATTTACTCATTTATACCGCATACTAATTTTAACTGTATCACTTCAATGTAAGGGTTGTCAAGCAAGGAGGTTCAGTGTTAGCATTTTTGTGGGAAAAACGGCTTTAAGGTAACATTTCCAGTAAGTAATGTCATTAGCTGTGTAATAATGAAAAAGGCAGTCTGTTTTAAAATATGTATTTGGAAGTATTTGTTTTTTCTTGTGTGTGTTTTCTGGTCACGATGATCACAGCTATATTCACATTTCAAATATTTTTATTTATTTAGCTGATGCTCTTTTCTAAAGAATCACAGTTAAGCTACTTACAATGATTTACACCTTTATACAGCTGGGACATTTTTACTGTATCAATTGAGGCTAAGTACTTTGCTCAAGGGCACTACAGCAGAAGGGGAGATTTGATCCTAGGTTGTTTGAGTGCAAGTGGTTGAAATCTATTTTTAGTCACACTTTAATTCTCCCTTGTTGGTCACTATTAGGTAGCAGTTGTTTTGTAACATTTTGTCTGTTAATTTCCTGGCAGTTTTGAGCTGCTACTGACCTTCAGATTTTTTTCCCCAGAGTGTCAATGAAGTTTCTGCATCACTGCCATAGTCACACTGTCACATTCCCATAAAGTTTTTGCCGGCAGACATGAACTCCGTGTCTGTGTTTCATCTTAAAACCCACGCCAAGGGATGTTCTTGTTTGTCTCGGTGCTATTGTCAGAATTGCTCAGTGCCGCTACCCCCTTATTGTGCTTTGCTAAAGTGCTCATTAGACCAACAGCATAATAGTAAAAGGCCTTCTTTGTTTGTTTGTTTTTTCCATTGTCAGCTATGCAAGCAAAACATTTTACGAAGCATACCATGTGGAACATTTATTGCAGCCATTTGCTTTAACATCTTTGATCTGCAGTACGACAAAAGCGATTCTTGTACTGCTAACAAAAGCAGAAAGTAGTGCAGCACAAAGCAATGCCTGGTGTTACTGAGGACGGAGACACACTCTGAATCATGAGATACCGTTCTTGGTCCATGGCATGGATTAAATAAAGTCATGGGGAGAGGATCTGGTGAGCAATCATCGCCGGACTTCTTGCCATCTGGATCACCTGGTCCAGAAAAACATGGCTATCCGTCCAGAAAACCTTAGTTTTCCGTCATGCATGAGCCTTATCCTGATACTTATAACTGCAGTCACATCCACACCCTTGATGCAGAAATTTATTTTAAAAAGCCCTTCTTACCCCAAGCACATTAAAATCCCAAATGAAAATGATTCATGTAAATCTGCTGAAGAGTAGAAACATCATACAAGAACCATTCTGTGTGTGTGACGTAAGTCAGAAGTCCTCAGCTTGAGTGGGCAGGACACTTTGCTTAGGGGATGAAGGCTTCACTGCTTTTCACATTTAACAACATTCCAAAGTTCTCATCACTTTCATAGTAAACAACAAGAATGGAAGCTAACAAAAACTCTTTCCCTCAGAAAGAAAGTTCTTATCCACATTCTTGACTTTCAAAGCACTCTGCGTGGATTGCAAAGGTTCAGTGGAACACATGTACTTTGTGTCTGATAGTGCATGAGGTTTAAAGAATCTAATCCATGGCTTCTTTCAGCATACAGAGTCCTGTCAGATGGTCAGAACAATGTTCAACTCCAAGAATGCATGAATGATCCTCAGTATACCTTAAACCACCTCTTTTTACATAAGTGCTTGCTGAAGATCTGTGTTCCTGTGTAAGCACAGCATAGACTTTATGCATGGTAAAAAAATCAAGCTTAGCCTTTGATGCCCATTTGCTCTTCCATAGTCCACAGACTTTTTGCCTTGCAAAATGACCTTGTCAAAGCCTACACATAGAGGCGTCGCCTGTCGAATCTCGACCAGTGTGCTCAGTGTGCTGCCGGCCGCTTACTCTGAAGCCCAAGGTAAATGTTTGTGCTGCAGCCGGCACTGCAGACACAGATGTGTGTTTTGTGGAAAGGCAAATTCCCTGCCAGACAGTCCGAGGTGCTCTGCGGAGCGCCGGGGGACTCCTGTGAGCTCCAAAAGGCTTCATTAATTGAGGCTGGATCCAAGGCTGAGGGAAACATCTGCTGCTAACAGAAAGTTTTGTTACCCAGCCTTGCTGCTTTGCCAGCATGGAGCAGGGTAACATGTCTCATAAAATTGTCCTGGTTAGATGACCTCTTGACAAGTAGCTGTATAGCTGTTGTAATCGAGCCACTGAATATACTGGTCAGAGACCACCTTTACATTTACAGCCAACGCTACATCAAATATAAGTATGACCACCTTGTGATCCAAACAGCACCCTGAGGAAACATCTGCTTCTTCAGTGAGAAAATGCAGAATTAGTTGGTTGCTTTAAACATCTTTGATGTATGACTGCATCAATGAGAGATGGTACTTCTATGTTGACCACCTTGACTCCACAATCAATGTTTAGACTTTTTATTTCCTATCAGTTCTATAAGCAGCTATTTGTATATTGTACCACCAAAATCAGTGGTATTAGACAAACTGACTGCAACTCCAGAACTGCAGGTTTGTATCTATAACTCTTTGTCTCAATGAAATGCACTTTTGTTCACCCTGGGTCATACATTGCTTGGAGAAAAGTGTCTACTACGTGACCATAGCATAACTACTTGTAAACAATTTAGTTCACCAAATGTATGTCCAAAATACATTCAAGAATGAATGATGTTTATACCCAAAATTGAACTATGAACACTCAGTCCAGCAGTGGCACATTATTATCCTGCCCTTGTAAGAAAGGACTTTGAAGCCAGTTCAAAGCTAAGTTGAGCCCTCAGTACTCCACATAATTTTTAACACTACAACTGCATTGTTCTGTACAGAATGTTGAGCTCCCATATTTTTCACCATTTGCATCTGCTTTAAGCAGTCACTGTTTATTTGGCAGACACTTCAAATCAGCAACAATGATTGTTCATTTTTATTTAGCTGGCACCTTTGCCCAAGGTGACTTACAATACTAGATACACTACAGTAAACTCTGCACTATCATTCACTCATCTGTCTAGCAGAGCAAAGTGACCTGCACTATGGACAATTTAGAATCACCAGTGTACCTGCAACGCATACCTTTAGACTGTGGAAAAGACCAAAAAGCCTGGAGTAAACTCATGCTACCACAGGGAGAACATGCAGACTCCAAATAGACTGGGCCAGAGTTGAGCCCACAACCAAGTCCAAAGCCCAGGAGCCATGAGACACCAAACCTACCCGTTGTGGGCAAGCAATTGTGTTTAAGTGCTGCTTTTTTTAGGAGGGAATCTGAAGCCAACCCTGAAAAGGCTGTATGGCTGCATCTACTGCGGCCCAGTGATCAGCTAATGGATGTCGTCCTCCTGAGCATTAGTGTCCATAGATTGCTAAGATGTGGCTCTGCCAACTTTGAGCTGCTGGATTTTGAGAATCTATTACCTCTGCCTCTAGACCCTCAAGTAGTTTTCAGGAACTTTCCTCTCATAGGATTTAGAAAGTTTCAGAGATACATGTTTTCCTTCACACTGCAGTTGCTTGCAATACATTAAAAAAAACTATTAATTAATGTGATTAATTTATACCAGCTTATGCCAGAGGATCTTAAAAAGTTTTCCATTTCTTAATTCAGCAGATCATTTATAGATATCTCAATACACATGGCAGCTTTTGAAGAACTGCTTTTGAGTTATAGCTCTGAGGACCAGTTTCTTTGGTAGTTCAATAATACTACAGTAAAGTGGCTCCACATTAGTGTAATACTGTTATCATTATTATCGCCTTGCTTATAAATTTTTTAAAGCATCTAACAATTTAGCCAATTTTTACAGTTGGATGTTTATTGGAGCATTTTTGGCCAGGTAGGACTTCTCATTGCATTTGAACTGGCAACCTTCATGTGACAAGTCTGTCTATCACATTGTCTGCTGACCCTTTGACTCAATATAAATCAACCTTTGAATCAATCGCATCTCTGCTGTCTCACCTAAAGAGGCCTTTGGGTCATGGATGACTTTTCTGCACGGCAAATGTAGACTTTAGGATTTGTTCCATGTTCTGTGCTGGCCCTCAGCCTCTGTATTCCAGTGTAGCCTAGTCACAACAGCAGGTGTCTCCTTCCTTCTGATGCTGATATAAGGCAAAGAGGCAATATGAACTGCTCTTTATTGAGAGGAAACAGGGAGTGGAGGTGCAATCAGGAATAAAACAAACTCTGGGACCTTCTTAGCCCATATGTACTTATTTATTCATCTTCTCCTGCAGGCCTGGTCGCAGTCTGCTTTTGAATGTGTAAGAGTGCTAATCTCAGATGTGGGCACTGAGGCAGAACTGCAAACTACCAAACGTGTTTCGTTCTCCATGAGGACAGAGCCACACTGCACCGCTCCACAGACTGCTCAAAAGTTCAGCTCCATGTGCAGCTGCCGGAGTCGTGCCTTGTCATCTTTCGTTAATCTCTTCACTGCGACATCCATAATTCTTAGCGCCGGGTTCTCTGTTTAGTATTTAAGCAACAGAAAGGAACGCGGAGCTCCTCAGCGAGCTCCCTTTCAGGTCTGACACACAAAAGAACTAGGAAGAAAAACGTTTTGATTCCCAGGGTGATATCTCACTGCAGCTGAAAGAATGCAATGTCGTATTGTTTAGAGTGAAGTCGTTGTGCCCATAGGTAGTCCCAAGTGCTGAACAAAAAATATAGATCTGAACAAAGATATGGAGCAACACAGAAACTGAAATATTTGTTCACTGCTATTCCAAGCTCTTTTCTCTTTCCCACTGTGAGGCAACAAATTGATTTCAGTCACTAAATCTGAGCACTTGTGTAGTTTGTGTCATTACAAGGACAACAAAACAGTTGGCTCTAAATGTAGTGCATGAGGTCAGTGAGACCAACTAGCCCTCTGACAATTACATCTACATTCTTCCTTCAATCTTAGAATGTGAAACTACATGCACTTTTATAATGATAGTTAATTTTTAGGATTAGGGTAAATGCTTTGCTCACTGGGTTTAACAGCAGGGGGTGGGATTCAAGCCTAGTGCCCCAAGTTTAAAAATGCTCCCTGTCCAGAGTTCTTCTGAGACCCTGGGCTTCTAAAGTTAATTCTTTTGCTCTTGAGGAGAACTTGATTGTATCCTTTTCTTTGAATATTTGTGATGCTGTGGCCGTTTTCACAAAGCGATGTTACGCTGCGGTTTCCCTCAAATTTAAATCTAATCCATCATTCTGCTGCCTCAATGCCTGTCTGAGCAGTTTCAGCCCACAACGTCGCGCTGAGCTTTTTCCTCAAGTTGTGTGTCCAATTTCCGGTCAGCTCACAGCAGCGAGTTAAAAAGGGCTCCCGCTGCGTCTCTGTGAGGCAGCCCAGTAGCGGATGCAGCCATCACTAACAGTCTGAGCAGAACCGGGCACCCATTAGAGCACCAGCTCTGTACACAAACAGCTGCTCATACGGGGGGCTAATAAGGCCCTTATCATTCACTCCAGGCCAGCATGTCATTCCCTCACCTGTGGATGAGCTGTGCGCTATATGAGCACCTTGTCCACAACGTGTCGTCTGCTTTACACCTCCTACCATTGATTCCAAATCTGCTTAATAAAGAAACAAGTTTTATGTGCACAGATACACTTATCCCCCCAGTATCCATTCCTGAAAACACAGAACATTGAAAAACCAGATAATGAAAATTCCAGTTTGTTTGAAGTTCATTGCAAATTCATCACAAAATCACCCTAAATTATGCTTAATATCATGAAGAGAAAGTTTTATAGTACTTTAGACAGTAAAATAACAATAACAGTATGGCTTTACAATATTGTTTGTTCCTGGAACAGATTTTTTTAAATTATTTTATTTTATACCACTGTATCTGTAAAGCTTTTTTGAGTCACCATTGTATAGGTCAACATTTGGAATTGAGGTAAGCACAGTGAATTTTCTATTTATCCTATTACATTGTAGCTTATTTTTCTCTTGAAAATTGAATTATTTTTTAAAAATAAGAAATTTGTTTTTTAGAATTTTTATTTTATAGTTGCAATTTGCAAGGTTTTATCGATCTACTGTACAGGGTAACAGCAAGCTATTCACAGAATATGAAGGGTTTAATGAGTATGAAAAAAGTAAAAATAATTTCAAAGATATATTTCATTGACAATAAAAATAATTTCATAAAATAAACTTACTGTGATAGTGTGCAACGACTGATTGGAGCAACACGAAGGTCATGTGTCACCTTTAAATAAATGAATAATTTTAAAAAAGTGCAACACAAATATGAGAACACAAGGGAGACCACAGAAGGCCAGACTGCGAATGAGAGGGTGGGAAACCTGCTCCCACGATGCAGTCACTTAGTGCAAAGTTCAAAGGCAGCCTTGGTTTATCACCCAATGTCACAGTCCAAATATATACAAATGTGAACCAGCTAACAATAAACAGTATTAATAATCCTAGATCTGATACATAAAAAACAGGATATCAGGGAACCAGATCCAGAGGTATAACTTGTCATTTATTTACTTACATATCTTTATATAGTGTATTATTAATTATTGCATTTTGGTGCACTGCTCCATGTTATGGTCCCACTGCATTCACTTATTTGCCTGTATTTATTAATAATTTTAATACTAACATCCAGCAAACCCGTATTTGTGTTTTATGCCTCCAGTTTTTTTGGTTTACAAATAAGAACAGACAGCGCAGTAATAACATTTTATCTTTCCTCTGGGATGTTTTTTTTTTTCAAATATGGAACTATTATTTTATTAATCCATTTAAATCATGTATAACTTCCAGTTTCCTTTGATGCTGTTACTCGTCAGCAGAAGTAGATGTTTAGTTAAAATATAAAGTAAGTGGCAACTGTGTAGTGAGCCTGACTGGCACATGTCTCCTCAGTGCAGTGATAAGGTAAGATAATTGACTTTGATTCTAAAAATGTATTGAAAGCACCAAAGAAGTTGTCATAAAAATAAACCATAGGTCAATGTTGACATGCATCCTATAATCCTGTAGATCATGTATCAGTATTCATATATGACATGTCATTTATTTAGTCAGAAAAAAGAAAACACTGGGAGTTCTACACCCTTACCTGATATCTGATTGGATAGAATTCAGAGGTTGAATTTGATTGTTTATAATTTATTTATAGTTGACCATCTAGATTAATGTGATTCTAAATTGCTTAGACACCAAAAATTTAATGATATCTTCTGATAGGTTAACTCATTTTATTGCATTAATATAACAGCATTAGTCCTTCAGAGAGATGCTCGCTTAAGGAGGGGAGATGGTTGCTCAGACTTACATGTCACCCAGAGGCAATTACACTGAATCTGAGGCTGCTGTAGTCTAATTTTAGAGCTACACGCTGTAGTTCACCCACAGTTCTTTGACATTTGAATCTGAATTGGCCATTTTAATTTCAAAAGGCCAAATTAATTTATTACATGGTTTTCACTTTATTTATGTGGTAATGAAATGCTTGAAACTGTAGCGGTGGTTGGATCAACAAGCTACAAACAGGTATGAAGCAAATTCACTAGATAAAAAAACTCCCTTAGTTTAATAAAATGTAATGAAAAAATGTCCAGTAGAAAAGCAATGAATGGAAAGACTGTAAGCAGAAAACCAAGCCAAACTGCATACTCAGATCAGTAGTCAAATGTACCTTAAGGGGAAAAATCTGAGAACAAGTCAATTTATAGCACCCTGACATACTGCAATAAATACAACAATCAGGGTAAGCAGTCAGTCCATAAACGCAAGATGAAAATGATGCCATCTGAACTAGAGGAACTGGAGGCTGAACACATTGGTCTTAAATCAGCAGGAGAAGGCAGTAGGGTAGTGGAGAGGGGGACCTAAGGCTGGAAGGAACAGAAGAAGAAGTGCATTGCGTTGAAACCAGGAAAGGTGGAATACCATGTTCTGGGTGACCTTGGCTATGTAGTAAGTAGTCTCTAAGGAACAGCAACTATCCACAATATATTTTTATTGTTTATGTACAGAACTGTGCAAAAGTGTTAGGCACCTGTGGGACAAATGCTATAAAGCGAGGATGGTTCCAAAAATAATGCCATGAATACTTATTAATCAATAAACCTTCTAAAAAGTGCAGTAAACAAAAAAAACCTCAGTCAAATCAATATTTGGTGTGACCACCCTTTGCCTTTAAAACAGCATCAATTCTCTTATGCAAACTTGCATGCAGTTTAAGGTAGAGGTTGGTAGGTTCTTCCAAACATTTTGAGGAACTGGCCACAGTTCTCCTGCAGACTTTGACTGTCTCTGCATGTTCTCCCAGACTGACTTGATCATGTTGAGATCAAGGCTCTGTGGGGACCATACCATCTGTTGCAGGATTCCTTCTTTTTGCTGAAGATAGTTCTGTATGACTGAGATTGGGTGTCTGAGGTCATTCTCAGGGTGCAGAATGAATTTGGGACCAATCAGAAACCAGCCTGATGGTAGATAAGATTCTACCTGTACTTCTCAACAGACATTGAAGTTGCATGCCTAAGACTTTTGCACAGTACTGTATATAGACACATACAGTAATAATGAAATTCTTAGTGGCTAGACTGATAGGAAAATGCATGAAAAATATTTAATGGAATTAACAAAAGGAGCTGAAAGGAAGCAATTTCCACATTACTGTGGTATTTTGACGGTGATGGACCACAGTGGTTTAGCTGTTGAGAGTCTAATAATGGGCTATGTCAAGATGCCTTCGGTCATAGTAACTTGCGAAAATTCACTTTCCTGCCATCTATCTTAAGAGCAAGAATATAAGCACAAGGGCAAAAAGTAAAAAATGCAAAATACATTTGTGTTGCATTTAAAAAGTTGTGTATTTTTTTCCTGTCTGAGAAAGTAAAGGAAGCCCCAGGGTCACATGACCACCTAACCCCCCCCAACACTACAGCTCAGGTTAGCAGTCAGTGGTTGCAGGAACAGCTTAGTCGCAGGTGGGTGTGCACCTTATCGTTTTCTTTGACACAACTCAGGTGTTCAACCTGTTGTACTGGTGTCTTTGTTTACTGCTCATCAGTGAGCAGATGCTGTGCCTTTTTATTTTCCAGTGTAATAGAGCTGCTTTGCACAAAGGACATTAAACTCACTAGTAAACAAGTTTGCCAGATGTGCCACTTCCAGGCAGCCAATCGGAGTTGGCACTCATTTGGCCCTGATTTATCGGATTGGACAGCCAGCTGGCCTTTTGGCGTATTGTTATCATTTGTCTAAAAACTTTGGAATTGCATGTTTTGTATATATGCATTTGACTTTGTGTCCGCTGTAACAATTCCTCTTTTAAATACAAGATGCCAGTTCGCATTATATCATATCTGTTGTTCTGAGTATGGGGTTGAGATATCAAGAGCTATAGATACAACACAGTTACCTAGATAACATTCAAAAGTTCATCATGCATTTTGATGTTTTATGACATCACCATTTAATCTTTTCAGCTTAGTCCTACAGCAGAGTTAACCTTGAATAGCACAGCAGAGTACTAGCTTGATGATACAATCTCCATGTTCACAGAAAAGGGGACTTAACAAATGGAATCAGTACATTTATTAGCTATTTAACGTGTGAATACAGGGTGTAGTATTGTTAATCTTTTTAAAACAGCAAGTTTCATTACACGGATGTAGCCCTCTATTGTTTTTTTTTTCTCGAATTCATTTTTTGGCCGTGAGTCTCGTTTTTGCTTAATAATCAAAAGTTAGTGTCCTTACATTTTAATAATTCCTCCACCAACTGCATTCATTTAGATTTTGATGGTATAATTGCAATTAGCATTGTGGTATATCAAATTAAGTTATAAGTTATACAGAAGAAGTTATTTGCTTGAAATTGTAAAGGCATATATTTCACTTTGCCCATGGGAGTCACACACTGCAGTGCATTATTTTGTTAGTCAGCAAATGCTTTATTCTTCTAAAGCTAAAAAATTACACAATATAGATTCCTAAAAGAATGAAGTCTGCAGGTTCTCAGATTTGGCTCTGATGGTAAAATAAGCTCCTTCAGTCCCTCAGTGCTGGTCTACTTTCAGCATTTGAGAGTCACAAAACATATCTCTTTCAAATCTGCCTCTCAGTAGATTTTCAGACAGCTCCATAAGTTTCCATCACATAATCTGTCTTTGTCTATCCTATCAGAATTAATTCTACCAGCAGCTAGTCATGTAATGTGTGCTGGCAAGAATGGTGGTGTGGGATAGTCTGACTGCATCTGCACTGTGTGTCTGTATTTATAAGTTTTCACTCATGAAATGCACTGCTGCTTATTCTAAATTATATATCACTTTTGAGAAAATCCATCCATCTATCCATTCATCCTTCCATCCATCTATCTTTAACTGCTTTATCCAGTCAGCGCTTTGGAAAAAAGTGTCTGCTAAAAGAATAAATGTCAGTGTAAATGTACTAAGAAAAATATGCTGTGATCATTCCAATTGATCAGGAGACTGAGATGGTGATGTTGAAGAAGAGACCAGTTTACTTCACATAGTTGCAAGAGCACTGAAAAAATGTTTTTCACTTCTATGGAAAATATACACCAGATTGTCTCAGAACGTTTTACCACACACGGGTCTTTGGCCTTTGCAGAGTCCTGTACTCCTAAAGCTGGCCTGGTGTGCACTTGCACCACACCATCAGGCCTATACTATATACACTTCATGTACTTCAGCAAGCACCTGCTTTTCACATTTTTCAGATTTTGGAAATGAAAGTTTCCGTTCATTTTCTGTAATATTTCTTATTTTTAATAAACAGATAAACTGTATTTCTCTGCACATCATTTTTTGGAACCATTAGAGTCATTTTGATTATTACATACATGCTGTTTGTTCTTTTCACATCATCACTGTCTCTTACCTTAATGATCTGTTTTTTAAGCCATCAGCAGTAATTAAAAAATATGTCAGTTACGTGTCCAATTACCAGTGCAAGTTGCCTGGTGTGGCAACATTACTGAGTCTAACACTGTAGCTTTGTTCAAGGAAGCACCTCCAGTTTATGATTTACCTGCAAGCACAGTTTCTGCTGTGAAGAAACAGGGATTTTCTGCGTTCTGAAAATCCTTTAAGTCTACGCGGGTAATCGACATGCGGAATAAAATGTGGTCACGCTGTAAATCTCGGAGGGTCACGGCCGCCATGCTGATACTGTGCCAAAAGTGCACCAATGCACTGTGTGACTGTGCTTCAAGCTGTACCTGGGATCAGTACCTGTTTGTTCGATCCTCACTGTGATGGATTTGCACACTTATCTTCTACCATGAGCAAACACTTCAGCTTGTGATCTGCGCCCAAGGAATCTGTTTCAGACTCACTGGTTCCTAGCGCATCTGGAAATGTTTAATTGTGCAACATTGTTGTATTTGGTGTAGCCTTACGTGGAAGGATATTGTTCATTGTGGCTGAAAACGTTTAATGAAACCAAAATGGAGCCCTTTTTCTGGTTGGAGGAAACCAAACAATGTCCCAGGTGCAGCGATTAACATGGATTACTCATCGAAATGCATAACTCTGCAGGAAGACCGAGTTCACATTGAAATGAATATGTTAAGAAGCAGTTCTAATCCATCTTATTCTCACAACCCCTGCCTAGCAAGCCCATCAAACCTCCTTCCATCTCGACAATTGCCAAAAAATGATTACCCCATTCACTCAACTACGATCACTGCAGCAGCCAAGCTAATATTTACACTGAAGAAAAGCACAAAGACCTCTGCGTCCTCACAGAGCAGCGAGGCTTTAAACAAGCTTGGAACTCGGCCACCAGTGTCTGTATCACCCTGGGTCAGAGGTGGGAACCGGTAGTCCCTCGGGGCAGCAGGCAGCTGCAGAGGTACACCTCTTTTTATTCCACCTTAGTTCATTGCTTGACTGAAGTCATTATTCGGGCAGTAAATCACCTAACCGGGCTCTTTACGACTAAATCAGCCAATAACCTAAAGGTAATTCTGAAGCCTGCAGGTCTTTAGCCCTCAAGGACTAGAACTGCCCTCTCCCACTCAAGGTGAACAGCCCAAAATCAGGAGAAATGCAAGCCAATTCGCCTACATATATTAGCCTATATGTGGTACTCTGTGTTTAGCAGTTTAATATTGATTTGCATTGTGAATTTGTTCTGTTCAGATATGTCAATAAAATACACTGGACCCCAGTTACACTGGGAAAGAAATCAATCAGACTAGAGGAAAAGAAGAGCCCACTTAGAAATGTGTAGAATCATTCCTAAGTTCAGTGAGGCTGTGGAGAGTTATGCTTATATTTCTCCGTAGTAGTTGGAAACACTTTGTCGTTGGGGTGTTAGGATGCTGGATGCGGTTGTTCAGTATGTCCATGAGCAGTCTTCGTTTGAAGGAGAGAGTCAGGCTTCAGAGGTCAAGGGAGATGGTATTAGAGGGCCATCTGTGACACCCTGACTTGAGTCCAATCATTCGGAAGTGACCAGGAAAGAGGCAGCATGGTTTAGAGTTATGCGGAGTTTTGTTGTCAACATAAAACCAATGATGCAGAAACCACGACATCACTTAACAAAATTTGTGAAATTTTGTCTCCTACGTAAATCACACACAACAAATGAACAAGTTTAGCCTGGTATTGTTGCACTGTCCGGTCTGTCAATTCTCCCTCCAAAGTCCACTCCAGTAATTTGAGGCTCCAAGGCCTCGCCTGTTACTTGTTTCATTTGATAGGTGCAGCTGATGGGGAGAGGTGCAATGTGCCGCCCTGTGTGCCACATCACCTTTCCCAGAGGTCCCCTGTGCTGTATGAAGCAGAGCTTTCCAAGGAATTAGACAGCAGTGTAAAGAAAAGAATTAAAAGAAAGATATAGAACAAATATTTAGAAATTTGAATGAGACAGGGGATGATGATGATGCCTCCTTGCTCCTCCCATGTCAGTCCTGGAGTTATGGGAAGCTTCATTATAAGGGCCTACCTTTCACTTAAGTGACAGAGGCCATTTTGCAGATACCTGAGAAAGCAGGGTGGGGCTCATCAACACGTGGCTTGGGGAAAATGACAAGCACAAAGTGTCATGCGTTCCTCCCCCCCAGTGCCAGCCCCCAATGTGCCCAATGTGCCAGGCTTGTCTGAGGGTAACTAGATGGCATGGTTCCCTAGTTCCGTCAAAATTATTAGTGCATGCCAACCAACAGAGGCAGCACCCCTGTTTTTGTGAGTTGTTTACAGAGTGAGTCTGCTTAGATTAGCCCCCCTCCCCCATGGGCCTGTTATCTCGCCGGGCAGCACTGGGTGTCTGGCCTGGACTGTTAGCGCAACACGCTGGCTGATGGCTTTGACAGGGCCCGGCTAATGGAACATGTTTGTTATAAATCCAGTGCACACAGATCCAAAACACAAACTCTTGATTAAAAAAATATTTTGTTTGACATTATTTTTAGCTTTAATGAATTTTATTGCTAGGAGTTGTACACAGATTTAGACAAGAGAAGCAACAGACAGGGTCAGCAGAGTCAGCTGTTGTGTGTGTTTGTTTCTGAAAGCATGTCTGTCTGTAGGTGTGTGCACTGTGATAAATCGTACATGCCAGTTTAACATTTTCAGTCATATGCACATTGTTTGTGTGCTGTCATGTGCTGAGTGTCACACTGTACTGAATGTCCCACACCTGTGTGTTTCAGTAGCCATGTCCATTTTTGAATGGCATGTCAGGTTGTGGATGCGGGTGTCTGCTTTCTGACAGTGCAGGCGGTCCACTGCTCTGTCTGGCCACCTTTCTGTGTGCATGTGAACTGGCCAGGATGCAACGGCAGGAGGGGCCCAGATGGCGAGGGATGCGTATGTTTCCCAGAGTCCTGCCCTCCTGCTCTGGTCTGGAAAGTGAAACCAATCCCCTCCCCCTTGAGCTCCGGCGTCAGTAAGGATCCGGGTGAGCCAGCAGGAGCAGGAGGCTGCCGCTGTTGAGAGCCCCCTCTCTCCAGGTAGGGCGTGGGATGCAGATGGGACCAGCAGAGCTGCCGCGTGGCACCCCCCTGCACACCCTCAGTCCCTCCCCCACTTTGGCAATGCTGCTCCCTCTCAGAAATCTGTCACAAACTAAACCACCCTGTTATAAGGCTTTATTAACAACCCAAATTGTGATTCTGCTGTCCCATCTGGCTGTCATAGGAGAAGTGCAGCCAAGAATAGAAGCCCACCATCTTTCCGCATTTCATGGCTGTATTTGTGTGGGACTGCAAATTTGATCCAAACCAGCCCATTTTACAAATTTTATTCAGATTTTATTAACATTCTATTTATAAATAAACATCTTTTTTTATTCATTGCATGCCAATGCTGAATGTGTAAAAGTCAAGTGCTTTGGGGATGCCGTGGTAGAATGTAATTGGGAAAAAATATATATATATATATATATATATATTATATATTTATATATTTTTGGAAAGCACTCTGATAAGATATCCAATCGTTTTTTCCCCCATTTTTACAACATGCTCCATGCAATGGCAAAAAATGTCAAGTTTTCCCAGAGCCTATTTTTATTTCAGGTTAACAGCGATGATAATTAGTATATAATATTTGCGTAAATCCATTTGTGTATTAAATACTGGGAGAAATTGTAAAACATTTTAACGGGCGCTGGATCTAATGAGATTAGCACAGAAGCTTAGGCACAGACAGCCCTTAATTATTCCTTCCATCTCCATACCTCCATATCCAGCCAGATATGTGCTTCTCTGGCATCTTTTGCCCTTTTTGTTTTGCTTTTTTTAAAGTTTAGTTCTAGCTGAATGGATGTCTTTCAGTAGACGTGCTCAGCATGAGTTGTGGTTAGGCATGGTGTAACGGAAATGTAAATTGCCCACACAAAGTTAGCTTCAGAGCGCTAACGTGCGCACCTGGCCTGGCAACGGGGCAACAGAGGCAGGTGGTTAAAATTGTATCCATGAGTGGCGAACGGCAATGCAGGTGCCGGGTGGTGCTTACCGATTGGCCACAGGACGCCATGTGCGCGTGCGCTGTGATAAGCAGGTGTTGTCACACTCACAGGGTCCCAGGGGAATATTGATCCCAAAATCAGTGTCCTGTTGATCGGGCATCAGGCTGCACTCAGCTCCCCCTCCCTGTCTCCTCCTGTCACTATCAACATCATCTAGCCCACCCTTTAGATCAAAGTGTCCAGCAGATTGCTGGGCAAGTATGGAAGGGCAAGAATCACAGCCTCTAGGATAAGGAAGTGCAGCTCCAGGTCAGAGCATGATGTATTGCACAAAACAAAGATTCAGAAATAAGGGAAGCAGAAGCACATCTGGAATTGAATTAGGTTGGCCCACAGCCTACAAATTACATACCAGATACCGTCCATGGTTTTTTCCTTCCCTTGAGGGAGGCAATGATGAATTATATATATATAAATTAAGCAGATGGGTGTAAGGTTTTTTTTATAGGTTATAAACCCTGTTAGAGTTGACTGTTTGTGTTTTCTGCTATTCCCCATGTCTTTATAACCAGACGCCCCTGCCACACAGATCAGCTCAGATGTCTCCAGAGCTGACACATTGCTTCTAGAAAGGATGCAGTGCTGAAGCAGAAGAGACATAATACCTATGTATCAGATCTACTGTAAAAAAAATGGAGTGGGCCTAACTCTGAGATACAGCAGTTGTCAGGTGACATGGGCAATATTTCATGAACTGTTATTTCTCTTTAATATGGCATCCATGTGCTAGTGGGTCACGATCACTCATCAGGACTTGGCAATTTCAATCATGTGCCACAAATTAAAGTCTGATGCATGTGCATCTTTGTTAATATCGCTTTTCATTACTTTTTGACTTTCATTGCATCTGTAATTGGAAACACAACACTTTCAGCAGACCAACACAATCACCATTCCCCATTATTATTTCGCCATTGCACAGATTACAAATGGCTCATCTAATTATTATGCAGATAGTCACCCTTTGTACTCTGATATTCATTGCTGAATATTGTGCATTGAATTAATACACACCCCTTTAATTGGGAGCGTGCGTTGTTAGGAAACATACATGCACCAAAGTATTATATACAGAAACAACAAATCAAATAATTGATATTCTTCTCACAGCAAGGCAGAAGCAACATCTTCAAAGAGTATCAAAGACTTGTAGAATATGTCAGGTTCAACCATCTGCGGGCTTCCATTAAAGTCAAAGATGAGATATTATACAAGCCCCAATGTTTTAATTATATAGATCCAAATTATCTGGTGTTTTGAAAGGAATGGTCTGTTTCAAAGCAACAGTCTGTGATACGGCACTGCTGCACTGTTTAATATTCGTCTTTCACTCATTTGAACTCAAGTGCTCTATGCGTTTTGTTAAAGCCCCAGCTAGCAGCCATATACCTAAACAGGAATACATTTATCTGGCGTGATCTTAGTGACTCTGGTGTGGACGGCATCTTGCCTTTAGTCATGGTGAGCTCTGGGACCACAGTGGGAAGAGTGTTAAATAAATGTCCGGTCCAAGCCCTCATAGGGTACACTTACCAAGAGGGAAACACCCATTGAAGGTCCATACTTGAGGTATATAGTCTATTATATAGTTTTCTCAAGTAAAGGTAATTTGAACAATTAAAGTGACTCCCACAATGTAAAATCCAGCTGTGTAAATGGGTAAATCATTGTAAGGAGCTAAGCACTGTAAGTTGGTCTGAAAAAAAGCATTAGCTACATAAATAAATAGATATAGATAAAAAATAGCAATATTGACATAGAAAACAGAGTTGTACGTTATGAGAATATGCATTGCAGTGAGCCGAGTGCTTTGAACTTGTAAGACATTTGAGCCAGATATATTCATGGGCCAATGGATATTGTGGATATTTAAGAGGAAGCAGGAATTATTTATGAGAGTGCAAGGCAAGGTGTTTCTCGACACCCAGAGCAAGGTAGTGTGACAGGCGGAAGAAATCCAATGCATCGCAAGCGGGGGGTGACCTATTTTGAGCCATGTTTCATTGTTAATGATAGAGTGCGAAGATAGAAGCAGCCATCCATGCCTCGTCTAGACTTGAGCAGAAAAATCTCACGGCATCCTGCATAACCTGCACCAGAGGAACCCACCTGACAGAACGCAGTCAGCGGAGCTGTCAGTCCCTTTGAAGAAACGCCTCCCGCCATTTGCAGCAGCCGAGCCATTAGATTTAAATTCAGCCTCTTACATTAAGGGGTGTGGAGGTGGGGGAGACATTGGCGGGTGGGCATCTTAAGAGTTTAAGATGTTAATAAATTGCTGAAAAGCAGCAGTAGGTGTGCTTAAGCAAAGGAATGATTTAATGTGTCACAGATTTTTTTTTCGTCTGTTGTCTGGTAAAGGATGAAATTTAGCCATGCGCAATCGAGCAAGCTACACTAGCACCCGGGAGAGGAGCACCCGTCGCAGTAGCTATGGAGACTGCAGCAGCACAAGCATTACAGATGGATGGCTGAGATGTAACTTTTCCACACGCTTTCGGGAAACTACTCCCCCTTGTGTCTTGAACCACAATGGCAGAAGAGACAAGCTCCATGCCATGTTGGTTGGCTTAGTTATTTATTTCTAAATAACTCACGTAAACGAAGCTGACGTGATCCCTCCGTGGCCAGTGAATCAAAGGTTTAGGTAAGAGCACAGACGGTCGCTTTGCCCTGTTGACAGGTGCAGAGCTGTTCGTGTTTCAGTGATCAAGCTGAATGCATAGAAGGGAACAGCTTCAGGATAGGATTCGTGTCAAAATGGTTCCTGAGAAAAGAGCCTGTCAGGTGTACGGGGCCTAGTCCAGCATGTCCACGGTCAGGGGGGTTTTGAATGATGCCAAATCTGTGTCTATTTTAAGCAGAGTGGCTGGGAAAATTTAGCAGAATGCATTTGATCGCAGGAAGACAGAAAGTCCTTGCTGGTGCTAGCCAGCGTCGCAGAGCAACAAATGCTGGAAAGCTTGAAAAATGTAAACTGTGCTAAAAGGCATTCAGAAGCGAGGGCTTCCACAGCATCCCCTTTGACCAAACATGTCTCCACCCCACCCAATGCCCCTGCCTGACACTGGATTGACACTGACTCTTCTGCAGCTGCCTGGCACCACAGCATGGCAAATTTCAAGGTCATGACAAGCTGGCAGAAACAGCAACCATTTGCCTGGGCTGAGTGATGTTTTGGCATTTGAAACAGGTAGACAGTATGTCACCCCAACACAGGAATGGGCATTTCCTGCCCCTGTGGTTGAGCATTTAAAACAAAAGGCCTTTGAAAGAGATTTTCTACATTGCAACCACTTGGTCCCCAGTTAATAGGGGAGTCTGTCGCCAGACAGCAACAAGAATGTTGACGGTCTCATTGGAAGGTGCCTTGTTTTGCGATGAAAGACCACAGACGGATTGCAAACATAACATGCCAATACGCAATTGATGTCCTCTTAACCTTGTGAACACATGCAAGAAAAGTGCAGGCAGAGTTTTGGGGAGGTGGAGGCTTCACGACCAAGAAGCATGAAACAAGGTCCCTGATGTCGTCAGCAGGCACTTCGCCAAAGTCCTCAGAAGGGCACAGGGGTTGTAGGTGGACAGACCATGAAGGTACAGCGTTTTAAGTGGGGGGCCGTGATGAGCGATAGCCCCGCCGCTCCAACCGTAACTCAGCACGACCTCAATCTGCCATCAGTACCAGGCTGTGATGGATCAGCTCATGACTCCGGTGCTCTTTCCTCACATGTCATGTGCTGCTCCACCAGCCGCCATTGCATACTGAGCGAAAGAAGTACAGAGACGGCATGTGGACACTTGGTGACACACTGCAGTGTGTTGCAATATCATTACAGTTGTAAGTCCAGATTTCTCTATCTGCCCATGAATCCAGTGAGGCTGACTAAAGGCAAGAATCATATAAAATATGAAAATCAAATATGAAGTTTATTCTTAGAAGCATTAGGCTGCATTTTGTGGCCTTTTTTTAAGCAGCTTGTTTTGAAGTGTTCCAGTATGTTATGTGTGATCAGTGGTTGGTTTTGCTTACTCGTTCTTCTAATGTGGTAATAGGTCCTGTGTGTGACTGGAAATCCATTGTTTTTGTCTGCCTGATGCTTTATGTGGACGGCTCTTAATGAATGCAACCAAGGAGCTGTGCTCCATCTCTGGAGACACCGCATAATGTATGAGGCGACCTGATTCCTTAAAGCATAATACAGGGGGCGGTCTCCAGTTGATTGGAAGACATTAAGGGAAGACAAAAACAAAGAATATATTTAACCAGACCCCCCCACAACTGCCTCTTCCTATTCCATGAGCTACATTTGTACACATACATTCAAGCTCCACCCTGCTTGTTCTTTTGTGATATTACCGTTCAGTCAATGCCATCTTCAGTTTCCACATGAACCATTCACATGAGAGTTTGCAGTGCAAATAAAATTCCCCATTTATTAGCAGTTGACATAAATGAAATTGTGAGTTGTATTTGCATATGGTACTATATGGGGTATGTTGCCCTGCGATTTCTGGGAGGGTAAAAATAAAGGCAACAGAGTGTGGCAGTTGAGAAAGGGGGGGGGGGTGGTATGTGACTGCTGAGTGTATGTGGAGGCAGGGCCTCAATAAGGAATAAGGAATCATACCGCAAGTGTGGGAAGAACTAAAGGATTATGTCAGGATGCCGTTGCCCAGGGGTAGCTGTCCTACATAGTACCCGAAGGCAGCAGGTGGCACAGAAACGACTCTTGTTCAAATCCTATCTTCTGCTATAGAACTTTTGGTCATAGTACTCACCTTGAATTGTGCCAGTAAGAAGTACCCTTCTGTATGAATGGGTAACTCATTGCAAGGCATTTGAAAAAAGTATCAATTAAACATTCAAATAAATATAAATATATTAACATATTTCAAAGAACACCTCCTCACTAGTGAAAGACAAATGCACAGAATGTATTTCTCCCCATGTCAGGGAGCAGTTTACTACCCTCCATTCTTTCTTTTTTACCTAAGAGAAAAAGCCACACAAAACGGGACCTGGTGGCAAAGAGGCTCCAGAGCATCACACACAGTCCAGGACACGAAGAACATGGTTGTGGTGGCCTAAAAAGAACAAAACACAGGTTTAAGGTTCAAGCCCGAGTGATACCATCTTATTATATCACTGCTGCCTCATTTGTGCTGCAGTTCAGCAAGACTTCAGCAAATTTTATGAGCCAAGCTGACATTTTTACTCATTCTCATCTCTTAAATGTTCTCATTTTATTGTAGTTAAAAATGAAGTCTATATCTCTTCAGGACCTTATATGATGCAAATTGCCTGAGATTAAAAGCTTATGGCACACTTAAATAAAAGTAAAAACAGTGACCTTGCTGTTTGTCTTGTGCAGAAGTGGCTGGTGACCTTCTCCCGCTCTTGCTGGTAAATATCTATGCTGGCGATCTGTGTCCTTTCAATGTTTTGTCCTCCAAATGTATTATTACTGGGAGTGCATCTTGGAGGAGCGAGGCTTGTGTTGTGTGCAAGCTTCAGCAATGGTGGTGCACACGTTTTAGACGGGCCGACGCAGAGAGATAGGACCACAGATCAATCGTCCAGTCAGGTAGATGATTGCGAGGAGAGGCCACACGTGGCATAACACGCGGCAACCCGGCCGGGGCTCCCGTTCCAAGTCCCACTTGGCTGTGCCATTCAAAGGAAACTGCGGGGAGCCATCGTCACACTCCCAGCAACACCGTGGCTTGGATTCAAAACACAAACAATGGTAGATGAATTTAAAAAAAATTAAATGACACAAGGCTCTGTGTCCCGCTCATTTCCCTCTCTGTGGGTGCAACAAAGCCATCTGTACGCTAATTTTCATCAAGATCATTTAACACAAGATTTACAGGAAAATAAGTGCTGTGGGTAAACACTGGCAGCCATTTTGCAGTTGTTAACCACGGCGACCAAACAGAGTCCTGTCTTCTGGCAGCTTGAGAGTTGCTTGGGATGGCGTGATCACAGCTAGATGAGAGGTCCATGTCTGATCACTTTGGTATTTCCCCTGCAGGCCTCTTCCACAGGGCCATCATCCAGAGCGGTTCAGCACTGTCCAGCTGGGCCGTCAACTACCAGCCAGTCAAGTACACACGCCTGCTGGCTGAGAAGGTGGGCTGCAATGTGCTGGACACCCTGGACATGGTGGACTGCCTGAGGCGAAAAAGTGCCCGCGAGCTGGTTGAGCAGGACATACAGCCGGCACGCTACCACGTGGCTTTTGGCCCAGTCATCGATGGGGATGTGATCCCTGATGACCCCGAAATTCTGATGGAGCAGGGCGAGTTCCTTAACTACGACATCATGCTGGGTGTCAACCAGGGAGAGGGCCTACGGTTCGTGGAGAACGTCGTTGACTCAGAAGATGGTGTCTCAGGCAACGACTTTGACTTCTCTGTCTCAGACTTCGTGGATAGCCTCTATGGTTACCCAGAGGGCAAGGACACACTTCGGGAGACCATCAAGTTCATGTACACCGACTGGGCAGACCGTGACAATCCTGAAACCCGTCGTAAGACACTGGTGGCCCTCTTCACTGACCACCAGTGGGTGGAGCCAGCTGTGGTGACAGCAGACCTACACGCTCGCTACGGCTCCCCTACCTATTTCTACGCCTTCTACCACCACTGTCAAAGCCTAATGAAGCCCACATGGTCCGATGCAGCTCACGGGGATGAGGTGCCCTACGTCTTTGGCATTCCCATGATTGGCCCCACTGACCTTTTTCCTTGTAACTTCTCCAAGAATGACGTGATGCTCAGCGCTGTAGTCATGACCTACTGGACCAACTTCGCCAAAACCGGGTGAGTGTAGCAATGAGGGTGATGGTGTTTGTCAGTGAAGACAGATGGAGTCAAAGACTTGCATGTAAAACTAAAACTGTGTCTGTCAGGCTGTATATTCAATGGGCCCACTGCTTCGTGTTGTAGGTCACAAACTACAGTCACAGAGGAAATAAACAGGGAAAACTGACAGCTAATAGAAATTAGCATCACTGTGAAGATACTATATAATGAATGTTTTTATCCTTTTTAAAATTTCATATGCTATTGTTTCCCATTCAGTCAGTCAGTCAATGTATGTAGGTTAAAACCAGTTCATATCTAGGACATTTTATGGGACAAATAACCACGTGTGTATGTGGAGCATGTTTTCGTATATGTGCATGTATAATGGAAGTGTGTGTGTGTGTGTGTGTGTGTGTACATACATACATACAAGTTTTTCCCCCTTTTTGGTTTGCTTTTTGCAACTTTTTTACATTAAATGTGAAAATTATATTGGACACCACTGGCCTAAATCAGACCTGGCTACCTGGCTTACAATTAGACAGATTACAGGTAATCACCAGTTACTTTTTCACACTTTTGGTTGTGTATTTCATTATCTTCCATATCAAGGAAATGATCAAGTTTCAAGTCAAAAAGCTGGAAAACAGAGAATTGGAATGGATTGGATTTTTTAATAGTATTGTATATGCGTGTGTATGTGAAGTGAGTGTTGTATAATATGACGTATGTGTTTTATTAATGTAAAGGATAAGGAACTAAACTGTAAATTATGTGATGATGTCCCTTTATTTTTAAAGCTTACATGGGTTCAAGATGAGCAGTGTGCGTTTGATGTTTACATGTCGCTCTGTGTGTGTGTGTGTGTGTGTGTGTGTGTGTGTGTGCGTGCGCGTGCATGAGAAGGGGTAGGCATGCATGTTTGGAGTATATTTGTACTATATTCTGTTTGTATCTGTGTCTGTGTGTCTCTGAATGATAGATGAGCCGAGGGAAGGGGGGTGGTCTGCGTGATGTTCCACAGGGGCTCCAGAGACACAAAGTGATTAGTGAAACGTATCACACTCTGGCCCAAGGCAGTATTGATCATAGGCCCTTACTCCAGTCGATCACCATTCCCCGTAGCCACCTGGCTTTCACTCTCCCTTTTCTCCCTCTCCTCTTTTTCCTTCTATATTCAATTTTGCCCTGAGCACAAAGCTGTTTAGATTTGTACAAGAAGTACTGTTATAACTTATCTCATCTCACAACTCAAATTTAATTTGACAACCACTGTTACTAAAGAATAATTGATTGGATAGGGCTTGAATCTTTAATTGTTTCCCTCGCCTACCTGTCTCGGTGACATTTATCAATGAAAGCAAGTGACATTTATATAGTGTCTTTCATCTCCAGGCTCTTGACAGATCAAAGTTGAAGGAACACAAAGTACAGCGAGATAGCAACTGCTAAAAGCACATGCCTCCAGTTGCATATGCATTTATAAAGTCAGGTTCTAATGGATTTGAAACAGATTCACATTAAATTTTCAGCACAACACCTGTCAAGTATTGTGTGCTTGGAGACCCTGCTCAATACCACTGTCTAATGACCTGAGGGAAATTCATCAAACTTTAGGCACAGGAAACATAAAATATACATTTATCATTTCAAGTATTGCCATTATTAGTCTGCTGATTTTTCCCCTTTTGAATTTACGTTATTTTTTGCATTTACAGCAAAGCTAGACATGAAAAACAGGACATTTATAGTCCATTGTTGGTCACTTAAGTAGAACCATTTTACCCGTAAATGAACCTCCCTGCCGCATTAATTCACTCATGGACAACTATTATTTATTCCTGCAGACATTTTTCTTTTTATCTATTGAAAAAATACCATTCAAATCACACATTAATCTAAAGTTCCTGAATTGTCAGCTCTGCACTGCCGGCCACATCTCAGCAACAGTCAGCAAATTACCATCCTCACCTTCACATTAATGAAATCATTATTTGCATCATTATTTCCTTCATTACAATCCAAAGCTGGGCGGATTATTATTATTGATCCTTCTCTGCTTATTTAACTAACCTTAAAACTTCCACTCGATCATGAGCCTCTAATGCTGCAAGGGGGGGTCTCAGAACCAAAAACCCGAAGTCTCAAATGGAACAGATTTTGTGAACCATTATGCTGTGGACTTTCTCTCAGATGCATTTTTCATGCTTTCCTTGGCCATTTGCAGTTAAAGCAAAGAACTCTCAGAAGAACTTTCACAAGCCTTTGCTTAGATGTACCCTCTCCAAATCACTCAATAAGGGCCTAATTATTACAAACTAGCTAACAGTTAATAGCTTTGTGAAAGTAAACACATTCAAACATACAGACTGTGCTTCTGTCTGCTCTGACTGCCTGATTATTATTGTTCTTATTATTACATATTATTAGTGTCAATAATTGTTATGTGATAGTTACTTATTATCGCATGGAAATAGTTTGGGTTGCTTTTATGTTGTTTCGACAGCATGTAAGGATAACAATAGTTTTGCTAATCAGATGTTGACAGCAAAAATAAAAATGCAACATGAAATTTATTCTCTTGCAAATACCTAATCGTAAACTGCAGTAGTGCTGATATTTACTGTATATCCTTACATGTTTTTGTTTGTTGGAAAAGGTGGTATACGGTGCAGTAGAGGTAACTTGCAAAAACTGCCATGGCTCACAGGTGATCTGGGTAGCTTTAGAAACTGATGACTAACTTGTGTCTACAGGTTGAAAAGACATGCCAGAGTGACTGTGGCTCTGTACTAGTAAACGGTATGGGGGTGTAAATATTCTATACCCCAACATACTGACACCACTCAGGGAGATATCAAGTGGCAAGCAAAGTAAGTTTAGATAAAACAAATTGCTCAGTACTCTGTTTTGTCAGATACAGGTTTCTGTTTGTGTGCTTATAGCATATTTTTACCAACTAGAATGTCTTGGGTGTATAGTATATGGTTCTGTTGGAGTTAATGTGGTAGGTAATGCACACAGGACACACACTGATTTGTAAAACTTATATGACCGTTTTGAACATATTGGGTCCTGAAGTGAGCACCAGGTCTGATCCATTCTACTGGTAACAAAGAGCTTAGGTGTTACTCACAGGTCAACTGCAGTTGCATTACAGTCCACAGGCTTAGTGGCCTTTCACCTGTTATTTCGCACCCAAGGACACAGCTTCATACACTGAACCTGACACAGTCTCGCCTTGCTTTCTGCTGTGACTGTGTGTGACACTAGTGACGCTCTTTTCACCTCTCCACCCTAAAGTATGCAGCCCCTTCACACTGCCACACCGAATCAGGCCATCAGTAAGTTGCAAGACGCAGTGTGGAAACAGGCACAGAGAAGGCCTCACAGAGATGCCAAGCAAAGTGCAAAGACATCAGTGTGACAGCGAGTAGATGTGTGTGAGAGACTGTGTGAAACGTGAAAAAAGGGGAATCACAAATCTCCAGTCTGCTTCGAGTGACATGAAGGAAGGAGCCATGTAGTTACTGCTTTGTGGTGAAAGGACGCAGAACTGCCCACAGCTGCAGAACAGAACTAAACACAGTACAAGAGATAGAACCTGTGGGCTCATTACTTATTATTATTATTATTATTATTATTATTGTTATTATTATTATTATTATCTAGACTCTCGTCTAGAATATTGGTAATAAAATGTATGACAGTATGTTGGTTAATACAGAATATTTTCACATTCAGTTGTATACCATTTGTTATTCATACACTTTTTAATCAGTTGTGATCATTTTTAACAATT
The DNA here is from genome assembly GCA_900497675.1 of Arapaima gigas. Taxonomy (NCBI): domain Eukaryota; kingdom Metazoa; phylum Chordata; class Actinopteri; order Osteoglossiformes; family Osteoglossidae; genus Arapaima; species Arapaima gigas. The sequence goes on along the minus strand of UFQX01000005.1, from coordinate 703,247 downwards.
GTGATTGACAGATGTTAGAAAATGCATGTTCCTTGATGCAAGGGGTGCTTGCAGCTGTTTAGTTCATTTATGTGTGACAAGTGCTGTATATGACAGAGAATGTTTAGTCTTAAGTACTTCTACACAATTTTCTAATGACATTGTTTTTTTAATGTAAGACAAGAGGTGCTTCTGTTTGTCATCGAACCAACTGGCACCCTAATGCAATAAATAACCAGAACACCTGTAGGAATCCCACACAAACATGGGGAGAACACGCAAACTACAAAACATATCGAACTGGATCCAAACACACATCCTAATACACTAATACACGAGTGTTACCATGCTGCCCATGACTCAGACATTAAGAGTCACAAACAATGACATGAGACATCAGAAGCTCAGATGAGTTCCACTCCTGACTCATGCAAATGTTTGGCTGAATGCACGTGCTGTTCTAGTGAAATGATGTGGTATGATGCTCTGGCCTGAGCCCACAGGAGCAGTTTGTGTGGCTGCCCAGTTGTGGCAGCGCCTAAGGGTAGGCGTTGTGTGACGTTGCGCATGTGTTTTCTCCTACAACCCTAGGTATTATTTTGGACGTAGGGGGATTATGCATGGTCTACCAGCAGGTCCTGAGCCTGTAAAGAGCCAGGGATTAGATAGCAGGATAATAGAAAGCCCTGAGTGCTTCTCAAAGGGCCATTTTGCACAGCTGAGTGCAGGGATCCTGACAGCTTGTGAGGAGGGAGAAGAGAACACCAGGGGGAGGGAGGTGCCAAACCTGCAAAAATATTCGGCGAATACACAGCCCTCCTTTCCCGCGTGAGCGGATTTGTTCCATAGGAGTCATAATGCTTCGGAACGGGCCCTGAAGCAAGGCTCAGACATTGAGTGCCTTACTGTCTGTGGAAGACATGTTCAGAGTGTCTCACTACAGCTCATCCATTTTCATTTTTGCGCATCATCTGTGGAGCAGTGTCCATGTTCATCCCTGGAGTGAATTAAGAGGCTCCATCTTTATGGTGTATGCTGACAGAAGGACGTGTTTTGCAGTTTCTAGGCAAATAACACCCTGACACTCCCCCTCTGTTTCCATCTGTCTTTTCTTTACTCCACTCATTCCTCCCATCCCCCATCCACTCACACATCTCTTCCGTCTTTCCCTCGTCTCATTCCGCATCATCCTTTTTCTCTGTCACTGATTTGTGAACACTGGCCGATTTGAAAATGTCACACATCTTCAAACTCCACTGAGCTGAATTACAATTTTGTTGCATCTTGGTTTCTTTTAAGAACAGTCAGTGCAAACAGTTTACCGCATCTTTCAATGTTCCTGCTTACCTCTCCCCGCCTGGACCTCTAGGTGAACATTTTCCCAGACCAGGGGAGTCCATACCTGGTACCAGATTTAACACAGTTAGTCCTTGCTGTAAATATGTAGATCCAAAGAACAGTTTGTGCTGAGACTCACACTTGCCCCCCCATTGAGACCGCTCTATTCTCACAATCAGTTTGTGTGGTTGTACCCTGACCATAACCCTAAGTTTGCCTGGTCATTCTGTCAGAGTTATACTATCAGGATTCACCCTTGACACAGTAAATAAACCTCTGTACTTGAATCCACAGACTGTTGCACTCAAAGCCTAATACAGTTTGCAAAAAAGTTCAGTGTTCATCGTCACTGTCAACACAAATCTGAAACATTAGTGTCTTCAAAAATGTTGACCTTATAATGTGTCACAGAAGTCTTGCTTTGCAGAACTCAGCAAAGTGGGCAGAAGTTTCCCTTTCACTGCCATTGTTGTAAGTTTTGCAACTTCTTCCATCCCTTACCTGCTCTACAGCACTTCTGTTGAAAAGGCCTTGGTTTTAGTTAACACCCACCCCAACCCACCCACACAAAAATACTTAGCCCTTAGTAGGAGAGTTGTAGCCAGTAACCTGGTTTTCATTCCAGGATCTGAGTAAGGGGCAAGCCTTGTTAAAGTTTTTGGATACCACTGATCATGAGTTGCCATGAACTAAGAGTATAATGTGGAAAGGAAGAGACCTGTGCTTCCTAATCCTGTTCTTATGCAGTTTTTTGGTCAGATTTTACCTAAAGTCCTTTGTAGACTCACCCTCTTGAATGGATCTCCTGCACTGTGAATCTCAACCACTGTGGATTTCTTTGTCATCCTTATGTCCTGTTTTTGCTTATAATGCCTGAGTCCAATGAGGTCAACTGGGTTGAATGGCTTTGAGTGAGAGCCCATGATTGGAAATGAAGGACTGGTTTATTGCGCAAGCCTGAGTGCTCACACCATATGAAAACATCAGAGGAAATGTAAAAGGCTATTAAAACACTGGGTTTTACGGCTTCAGTAATCGTTTGCCTCTGCCTTGATGCAGACTGGGATCCAGTTGAGTGCTTGAGCGAGCAAGCTAACAGGACGCTATTAGCTAGTGCAGCCTAACCTTGACCGAACTGCCATGTCCGGTAGGGGTCTGAGGCACAGCTGAAGCTGATCAGGTGGTCTGGGTCTGGTCTTCTGTTGACATTGCCTGCAAAAGTCCAATTGGCCTCAACCGACCCTGCAAACATTGCAGAGTGTTTGTACATGTACAGTCACCTGAAGCACTTGGTCACATGCTGACGCCACAAGCGGAAAATAAATTTAGGCTGGCATGCCACATTGATTTTTATCTTTTCCACTTCGAGGAATTTGTCTTCATCTGCAGCAAACACACAGAAATATGTGTCCTCGGAATAAAAGCACCCTCACCTGCCTGTTAAGTTGGCAGCAAAATGGTGAAGGGGTTAAACATGGCCTGCTTAGCGCCGCATAAACTGTATCTCATGGTTACAGATTGTAGGGTGCTGAACATACCTGGAGCCAGGAGGTTCGATTCGTATTTGTAGTACAAGCAGCTGGCTGGGCTGCGGGTGTCCGACTGCTGTTATACTGTGACCTACCTTAAATATTTATAGGGAGTCCAGCATAACCACATTGATGTCCTTCTTGCTGTTGCGAGTGTGGAGGATCAATATGACCTTACCTCCCATGTCTGCTGCCTTGAAACTTAATTACTGATATTCAGCTACAAAGTCATCATAGTGTAGCTGTCGATAGTCATCGGGGATCATTACCGGCCTAATAAAACTGGTTATTTACAGTGTGCTTTGCTGACACCCAGCTGCACTCCAGGAGTTTTCCTCAGCCATCTCAATTTGCCTCCCCTATCCCAGAAGCACTGACCTGAAAAAGAAAAATTGACAGCAGGAAAGAGCAAGAGCAGGGAGAGGCGCGATCTACGGCATTGGCCACAGCACTCTGATTTCAGAAGCGCAGACAGCTCAAGGGAAACTGGGGCTATCAAAGAACCACAGAACCATTCCCCTTCCCTGCAGTGTTGCCGCTCAGGCAAGGCTTTCGACCCTAACCCTAAACACCAATGTAATAATGTTTCTGTCCTCGTTTCTTAGTTGCACTTGAAGATGCATAAACACACTGTAGGCCTTGCTCTCCTTCCACTCAAGGGCCTTTTTCCACTGCAATGCAGCACTTTGTAAAGCACCTGCAGCCCGGCAGAGGAAATGGTGCAGTTGTCCAAACTCCCTCGCCATGTCAGTCGAGGGCTGCTGCCATGAGGAGACTTGTGATTGTTCTTGAATGCCATATGCTAATACAGTTAATAAATCAATACCGTTTAGCGATTGACGTCGGTGGGCATTCTTGGCATGACTGCCTCAGCAGTGCTTGTTGGAAAACACTGACTCCATCAGGTCAATGCATAGCGCTGCACCCAAAACGCCCCCTTGCCTCAGCCTTGAATAATACGGTCGACTCTGCATCAGCTCAGCTAATGCGTCTTGTGCCCTTTTCCCACAGCAATTAGCTGGGAGGTGGAATTACTGTTGTGATATCAAAAACAAGCTTCTTAAGCACATCCAAGGCTGTCAGTTTATTTATATATTTTCTTAAAATCAATGCCTTGTGTTATGAATAATGCGAGATACTTTGCTGTGTTACGCCTTATTTAAAAATTAATGCTCAAAAATTGATCAACACAGGAAAGATTTAGGGAGCTGGCAGGATTACCGATAAGTTAATAGCTGGAACCCTTACGATTTGCATCATACATTTGTGTGCTGTCTTCACATGACGAGAGAAATGCTGGTACTGTCAGTAAATGAATACAACATTGTGGTCAGTATGAGAACTATGAAAAAAATAGCTATCATTGCTTTCTTGAAATTACAACACATTACAATGATATCCATGTCATTCTTTTGCCTCAGGGATCCAAACAAGCCAGTGCCCCAAGACACCAAGTTCATCCACACAAAGGCCAACCGATTCGAGGAGGTGGCCTGGTCCAAGTACAATCCTCAGGACCAGCTGTACTTGCACATCGGGTTGAAGCCACGTGTCCGGGACCACTACCGTGCCACAAAGGTGGCTTTCTGGAAGCATCTAGTGCCCCACTTGTATAACCTTCATGACATGTTCCACTACACCTCCACCACCACCAAAGTGCCCCCATTGGAGACCACCCAGAACTCCCTGTCCACCAAGCGTCCCAACGGCAAGACATGGCCCATCAACACCAGGCGACCGCCTATGTCTCCAGCCTACAACAGCGAGAATGGCAAGGAGCCGTGGAACGGGGATGAGGAGACAGGCCCACTGGTGGTGGAGAACCCACGTGACTACTCCACTGAGCTGAGCGTCACTATTGCTGTGGGAGCTTCGCTGCTGTTCCTCAACGTGCTGGCTTTCGCTGCCCTCTACTACCGCAAGGACAAGCGCAGACAGGACTCGCACCAGCAGCCCAGCCCTCAGCGGCAGGCCAACGCCAATGACGTGGGCCACGCCCCTGAGGAGGAGATCATGACCCTGCAGATGAATCAGACCCACCATGAGTGTGATGCTGGGGCTCCCCATGACCCCCTGCGCTTGGCCTCACTGCCAGACTACACCCTGACCCTTCGCCGCTCCCCTGACGACATCCCCCTCATGACGCCCAACACCATCACCATGATCCCCAACTCCCTGGTGGGAATGCCTAATCTCCATCCCTATAACACTTTTACAGCTGGCTTCAACTCCACCGGCCTGCCACACTCACACTCCACCACCCGGGTATAGCTTTAAGGAGAGCAGGGGGTGGAAAAGGATTTGGGGAGGGGGGATACAGTCACTTTTTAAAAATATTCTGGGTTATGGAGTGGGTCAAAGGAAAGATAATTAAAGAACAACTTTACCTATAAAGAGTTGCAGAGACTCCTTCTGGATGTTAAGTCTTGCCGAACTGCCAAACTGGAAAAGACTCCCTTCCTACGCAAGAGGGACAAATGTGTCCACAGCATTTTTCTTTTCTAGCCATTTTGAAACGCCTTTTTAAAACGACTGTGGAGAAATTAACATTTTGTTCTCTAACAGGTGACAACAAACAAAGAGAAGTGCTTTTTATTTCCCATTTCTGTCTCCTGTGGGAAAGTAGTTTGGAAACAATGGCCTCTTACGATAACATCTGCGCATCATTTGTGTTCATATATATTTTTTTCAATGCCTTACGAGAAAAGCTTGTTTGTTTGTTTATACTCTGACCTGCAGCAGTTCTGTGCAGATCGCCTGACGTTTCGATGCGGATGCGAGGGTTCGAGTCGGACGAGTGCGGCACACGGGAAGGAAATGTACCGATCGGCCCTTTCGTTTGTTACAGGAGTCGAGTCCTCCTTTCCCACATGAAGCGCAAACAGTGTGTGTGAAACAGACTCTGCCAAACAGGAGAAACCGCAGAGACGAGAACATTGTTACTGTGATTGTTTTGTTAAGAAAAAAAGTGCATCTTTTACAACAAATTATCTATCTATCAATTTATCGTATCTTATCTCTCCATAAAATGCGTACTCGCACACGGTGCCTTGAGCACTCACGCGTGTGTGCGCGCGTGTGTACGTGTGCTCCGGTTTTCGGGTTTGTAGAGCATCCGTGTGGTGGGGGGTCGGGTAGGGGAGGGCAGCAGAGCTTCTTATCATGTCATTGATTTGATTCCACACATGTAGTGTCTCAAATGCGTCTCTGGTTGTCTGTCTTTGCGAAATAGCACTTTTATTCTTATTTACATCTAATTTTTCTTAAATGAGAGAAAATAAAATATTATTTTCAGTGTAAGAAGAAGGTAGATAAAAATTCAGCTGAACTAACTGACAATTCCAAACAAAGGGAAAGAGTGGCCTGTTTGTGCTGAATAAAATCTCCAGTGCATGTTTTTTAATGATCATGTTCTTTCTCTTTGTATATATGTATGTATGTATACCTATACTATATATACATATATTCTTTATACATATGTATGTGTGGAGAGCAAGAGCAAGGAAAATCAAATTAAACAAAAATATGCACTGGACATTTTATTTATATACATATATAAATATTTATATAGGAGCTCTTTATACTTTTTGTAGGAGTTCCAGATATATCAATATGTATAAATATATTTAATATGCATTTATGTATACCAGATGTATACGTGCTAATTGTGCCGTGTGCCAAATTAGAGCCATCGAATTGGAGAAAAAGACATTTTACTAAAGGTTTTTTAGTGTAAATTGTTCTGTATTTTGATAAATGTTTTGTTTAGTTGTGTTTTTGTTTTTAATTTTTTTGAGGGGGTTGGGTCATTTTGGAGGTTTCAATTAAATTTTCAGTTTGGGGAGGGTACAAAAAGGTTTCAAAATCCTGTTCTGCCCCTTTTTTTTCAGATATTTAATTTATTTTTATCTCTGCACCCACAGGAAAAACAGGCTAACACACGGGTGAGCAAAGCAGGAAGCAGTAGTGAAAATATGTTTGTGGTGAGGTGTGTGTTTTTGGCAGGCTGTCTGTGTGGCACCTCAGCCTGGTGGCAGTTGACTACTCTAAGTGGGACATCTGGTTTCAACATGGTTAAGGAGCTGCGCAGATAAAACTGAAAATGTCACCAAACCTGTCGGTCTACACACTTGACCAGCACTTCACACCAAGGAAAGGTTTGCTTTATTCTTGTGGCGTTATTTCTGACAGTGGATGGGAAACATACGTCCTGCCTCGTTCAAAACGTATACGTTCATTTAGCTGCGGTGTTTCCCCATTCTAGAAATTTCTGTGCTTGTTAACTCATTAACACATGTCAGGCGATGCCCTCAACACTTTGCTGAGGGTCATCTTTGCAAGAAAAGTTATTATCAACTAGCATGTTGCTACATGGTTAACGTCCCCCAGCAAACATCTGTGCCATCTCTGTACCGCGCCCTCCTCTGACCAGAGGTTAGAGCTGTCACAGCCCATCTGGTCACCATGTCCCCATGTGCCTGCACGGCAAAGGTGAAAAACTCACACTGGCATGTTTATTTTTAAAAACTGTTTACATTTCCTTACAAGCAAAACGCCAAGGATACGTGTGTGGAGTGGCACACAGTGGCAGGTAGGAGATGGACAATAGCGCAGGAAGTTACGGTCCCTTGCGGGATCCAATCGAAATGCAGTGACCACTGTGGGCTTTGGATAGGTAGCACTAGAGCTGATGCTGGTCTACAGACAGTGGTGTGGTGGCACGTGGCTAGAAGTGAACTTGCTTCCCCCTGAAGACCATCAATTCCAGCCCATTTAAGTGATCAGCGGTAAATTGGGGCTAGGAGCGCAGCAGTGGCACTGTCGCCAAGAAGCGCCCCGGGCTGCCGTCAATCCGAGACTTTGCCTGTAGGTGCCAGCTGCTCATTATTGCCTGTTAGCCAAATGGAGAAGGACCAGCGGTCCACAAGCAGCCCTCACACACCAGCACGCTGCTTTAGGAATGGGGTACAATAGAGGAGCACACAGGGGACACAAGGGACACTGGGGACCAAGCCGAGCGAAAAAGAGGTGGGGAGGAGTAAAGTAACTAGGGAAGCATGAATCAGACGTGTGTTATTAAAGGCAAATGGAGGATGATGTACGATTTACAGCTGATTACATCCAAATGGGTCTAGTGTCGGTTGATGTTGGCAGCTGAAGAAGTTATGACAATCATACTCGGCTGCTGCCCGCTCTTTCTTGCACCTTGGGCTTCAGCTCAGCCTCAGCAAGCTGTGGTCTTTGCCAGTGGATGGACTTTACTGACATTCCAATAGCACCATTAATCTGTGACAGTGAATGTTATTGACATGCTGAGCCATACACACCAGGCGCTTGTTTTTCATTCTTTATGGTCAGCGTCGATTCGCCATTGTCCTCAATAAAACACGATAAAATATATCATCAGTCCGACAAAGTATACCAATTCATTCAGTGCTAAAGTGCTTTATCTGAAATTGTGCAAATAACTGGGATTGATGTTCTGTAAACACTAGTGTCATTACTGTGTAACCATAACAGAGTTTTGTACTTCATTGAAATGGTAACACTGAAATTTATTTTATACTTTTACTTTTTAACAGTCTATAAACTATATACAAACTGGAGTCAGAATAGCTCATTGAATAAGACAATGTGTGTATAACACGAGAAGCAAAATGGTGCCTGGTAAATAAGTGAGGATTGTGTGTGTGTGTGTGTGTGTGTGTGTGTGTGTGTGTGTGTGGTGAGGGCTGCGTACTGGAACTGAGGTGAATGCCATTACACAGGCAGATGTCACACACGATGGTATCTAAAGCACCACCACAGTGTCACTACTGTAGCCCAGACTCTATCTATAATGTGGTATAAGACCTCCATCCAGCTTGGCACCGTCATCACTGTTACGACAGTGTGACGTTACGAGGAACCCTCTCACTCCACACTGGTCCCTGGGCAAGGCACTGGAGACAGCCCCCTGGTTCAGCCCACCTGTGCTGTCTTGTGTCCACCCTCCTCCTGCACAGGGTCAGTGTCACAGCTATCCAGGTCCAGCTCATCACCCTGTCACTCCCAGGGGCTGCAGTGTGACAGAGACTGTAAATGTGCCCCCAGATGGGTACAGGAGGGAAAGAGGGTCATCCCAGAAGTATTAGCCTGCTTTTCATTTGGGGGCAAGGTGGACATTGTCACAGCATTTCTCCACAGGAAGAACAACAAAAAAAGAACAACCACATCCTGACTTTACAATTTCTTTTTTTCACTACAGCAAAGGTTTGGTATATTTTTCAGGTTTGTAAGCAAACAAAGCAACGGTACTTAAGCTGTGTGAATCACCTACCTTAAATACAGTATTTTGAAAAATTTGTAAGTGACAATAAAGATGAAATCAATAAAAAATGGTCCGTGACTCCAAAAAGGCCATTTGGTTATATGTCTCTAACAGGAACCTCAATGAAATATTCAGTCCAAATATATGTGCTGTATGTCAACAGAACCTGCTTGCATTCATAAAGTAAAGTTGCTATCATTCTGTTGCTTAAATGATGATCTCATCTAAGGTCCTGTACAGCTTTGCCTGTTTCTACAGCTGCATATTTTACTGATGCAGTTCATATTACTATTATTGCATCTTTTAGCAAAGGGTACAACAGCTGGACTGGTTTATTGATTAAAATTTTCTCATCTAGTCTACCATCTTAACCCACTATGCACTACCACACTGAATTGTCATCAGTTTTTGCCAATGCCAGCTGACTGGATAGAGATGTGAAATGCAGGGGACAGGGAAGCAGTTGTTGCCAGAATCTCAGCCAGGTGTGCCAGCCAGGTGTCTCGAGCAGAAAACATGTTATGAGGCTTGGCATTCTGTGGATGTTCTTCAGCTCTTCCATTGTTCTTGTGTCAGAGAAGACAAGTGTGTCACCGCCTGCTGTTGACCTGCAAGGAGAAAACCAAAAGCTATCCTGAAATAGCAGTTATCTAATGGAATTGTGCAACAGTCTTTGTTCCAGGCGTAAGACTGTATCCACTGCAGTGAAACTGTCCACATCCATCTCAGGTACATTTCACCGTGAAAAGCTTTAAAGTCCTGCTTGAGAGGGTCCTTCTAAGGGTTTTTGCAGCTTACGCTCTGGTGACTTTGTCTTGCACATGAATTGCTGCCTGCCTGGATACTGGTGGATATTTTATGCATTTTTATACACTGGGTCATCTGAAAGTGAATTTGGGCAAATTTTATTTCATCTGAACTCTTTCATTTTGTGTTTCTGTCCAGATTGCTGTCCAGATTGCTGAACAGAAATAATTTGAAGGGAATGAAAGAAAGCTTCTCTTGGGTGGCTGGACACAGGCTGACTCTTGGCCACCACAGAAGATAAATGTCACTTGTTAAATGTCATAAATGTTGGTCAGTGCAGACACAGTATCAACCACAGTTTCCAGATAAAATATGTAAATACTGAACCAACATGCAGATAGAACATAGCATGCAATCCTAATGTGTTTCTTTCAAATATGTGTCAGATTTAGTGATGGTTATACTTATGGTATTCAGTTCCAGTCCCATATCCCATCCTTATCCCAGAAGCCACCATCATCATCATTGTTAGCTGGGAATGAAAAAGGAGACTGTTCATCTGATGATCATAGTGCATGACAGATTAAAAGTTTTGGGGGAACACACTAGAAGAGAGTCATGCGAACAATGTGTGTGTAAATTTTTGGTAGCACTTTTCGCAAAGTGAGTGTAGAGGAAATATTCCAGCAACCTCCCTGTAGGCTCCTGTGCCACTTACACACTTCAGCATATACACACAACTGTAGTAAAGAAACTTAACCACAAGGTGGTGATGCACTAAAAATAATCACCTTGCATAGTCTGCCCACAAAGGGATTATAAACCAGAAAAATGAGAAGTGGATTCTCAAAATGAAACAGGGCTGAGGGCACATTGAAAGCCAGACAAACATCTACACCCTATTCTCAGTATGAACTCAATACCCAGAAATACTGGAGCTCTGGCTGGATTAATCACCTAATAGCACATCTCCAAAAGGTGTCCTATGTACACTTCAACCACTGTGATGTAAACACACACATCGTGCCAAAGGAGCCAAGCTCAAGTTAGACAAATAGTGGTATCAACAGGACAAACGTGATGCAAACAGTCATTAAGACTGTAATAACGTAGGTGATTCCCAGGTAGGAGATTACTTATACGTCTACACGTCCCTTGAATGTGAGTTTGCCGCTCTCTTTTAAATCACTGTCTCTTCACTGCCAACAGTAATGACAGCTTTTAAGATGAATAATGTTCACACAAAATCTGTACATCTCGTATGGTGGCCAATTTGTGACAGAAGTGTCTTGTACACGTTAACATCCTCGATTTAAGAGGGTTGAAGGTTCACCTCCCAGGATAGGGATACTTGTCTTATTGCATTAAGCCAAGTACTTAACCTTGAATGGCCCTCCTTAACAGACAGGGGTAAAGTTAGCTACTCATCAATAAAAGATGTGCGGGATTTACATATTGGCTGAGACTGAGCTGAAAGACTTGATGGTCGCAGAAGTCATTTTTAGCTCAACACAGGCGTGACGTGATATTGCTTCAGTCATTGCTCAGATTTTCCTCCTGAAGTACTCCACAAGACCTCTGTTAAAAGACCATGACAGTTCAGCTTTTTAGAATCAAAAATGCACTGTTAACTCTGCAAATGTGAAATTGTATACACCAGGTCTGCATGGTACAGGGGAAAGATAATGTTAAAGTAATTAAAACGTATATAGTTCCAAAACAAATAATACAAATACAACTGCCCACCCCCCCTTATCAGCCTGTACCAGGAAGCATTTTGAGGGAGGTGCTGCAGGCCCTTAAATAAGTTAAACAAAAAGTGTTCAAATACATTTATTTGAGGTGCTGTGCGGCAGCAGCACTACCCGCTGCACCACTGTGCTGGTCATTTATTCATTTAGCAGATGCTTTTCTCCAACATGACCTATAATGATTACTGTGTAGAGAATAGACACTTATTTATTAGAGATCTGATTTATAGCCATTGAAATCTTTTTCCTTCCCTAGGTGCAGGATTTCAGGAAAGAAAACCTTTAATGGGTAGCCTGAGAAGAGCAGACCCACATAGGCGTTGGCTCTAAGTGCCCTGCTACATAATCATAAAAATGTATACTTTGCAAAAGAAACATTTATCCAATCAGCAGTGATGCTGTTTATTGATCCAGAGTCTGCACCAGAAATATTATTCAGATGACTTAGTGCCACATATAAATCCAATGGTAAGAAAGAACCACATATCTGTGGATTTAAAAGCACCCTTCTGCTGCACAGAAATGGAGGAGATGATGGTGGCTACCAAATGTGGAATGTAGCCAGCTACGTCCATTAAGATATTATGGTTTAGTGCTTCCAGGAAAGCCGCACTTAAAACCGAGACAGGGCGTGGGTCATCGATACGTGCAGGGTGTACGCTCCCTTTTCAGGCGTGATCTGAGCTCACTGTACCCAAAACAGTGAGAGAGCGCAAATGCCATTTTGCAGCAAAACTGCCCCTAGCTTCAGATGGCGGTTTGTTTTGTTTTCTTGTCCTGGACAGCGGGGTGTGGCATGTTCCTCCTCAAAGCGAGCGTGACCTTCTGTGCAGCTCCCTGCTGAAAAGCTGAATCCAAAAACACACAAATCTTGTACATTTCCCCCTTTTCACATAGTGCCAGCTGAACAGAAACAAAGACAAATCACTTCATTTTTCAAAAAAAACAACAGTGAACGCATTTGGAGGAAAATATTTACTCAGGCTTATTGTACAATTAGAAGAAGGCTTGCGGCCATTTAGAATATATTTGCAACTGGCAATTAAAATGTGCACATGAAATGAAAATTTCTAATAAACAAGCAAGTTTTTTTGTTTCTCTTTTATCAAAGCTGCTGAAAAAAACAGGACGTCCCAGCAGGGGCTGAAATGGGCAGTTAATATTGTTATGTAACTGTTTGTCAGTTAAGGTCACAACAGATTGCTTATTTGTGGTCACACAATCTCAGGCTGAACTGTTTTGTCTCTGTCTGTCTGTCTGTCTGTCTGTCTGTCTGTTTTAAATTGGAGTTTAAAGACACACGTGCCTGCAGTGACTATAAAACAATTTAGTACACTTTGGAAAACACCTCAAATTACCCATTTTCCAAAACTCTAAACCCTCAAAGAAGAAAAACAAACAAAAATAACAGAAGATGCATACATTTTGATTTTGTGAAGAACCACCCCCTATTTTTTATGAACATGTCCTATGATGTTGCCCATCCTTCCTCAGGATCATTCTTTTTTAAGAAACTATTATTTCCAACTTTCTTTGAATATTTTCCACTATAATCTGAATACCATCATGGATTGTAAGAATTACTTAAGGCTTAAATGAAACAACTATGAAACAGAGCTGAACCTTTCACCATGTAAAAATCTGCAGCAGCTACAAAAGATGTACCAGTATTCTAAGAAAAGCCATATTTTGCTGTTAATTTGCAATACCTCTTTCCCACCATCAAGCCACCAACTTTCTATTTATATCTTGATACATTTGTCCTTGACTTAGTCCTTGGTATATTTTAAGGTCTGTCCACATTTCTTGCATTTGACCTAGTAGTAAAGGTCTAGCCTGGTGTCCTATGCTTCCAGAATAGAGTCAATGAGTAAGTGGTCAACAAAAAAGAGATGTTACAGTGCACTGTGGTTAAGGCATCAGGTGGTCATTCCACGTAGTCTAACACTGCTACACCCTTCAGTGATGCCCTCACACTGCAAGTTCAATAAATATCGTGCTTGTAACTGTCCTTTAAAGTCAGGATTTGGATGTCGAAAAAGCAGCCGAGTTCCCCAAGGATGCCAACGACAAAGTTGCTGAAGCAAACTTGCGTTGCCATAGCTTTGCCTGACAGCGCCTCACTAATCGCATCTAAGTGGAAGAACGACACCTCGTGTTTCATTAACAGGAAGCACAGTGGGCGGGGCTGTTTGGACACTTGAAGCCATTAGGTAAGCTGCTCTCATTGATAGCAGCACAGATTCCCAGGCGTTTGTCCATGCTGCAGCACTTTGTCAGAACAATGAACTGTATTGAGGCCCTTTCTGCAGCTGTCTTTCTCATCTAATGTCCTCCCCAAACCAGTCCATTGCAATGCTCCAGAATAAGCAGGAAGCTCCAAAATGTTAAAGTAATTAAAACTTATATAGTCCCAAAACAAATAATACAAATACAGCTGCCCACCCTCCTTGTCAGCCTGTACCAGGAAGCATAGTGACGGAGGTGCTCCAGGGCCGGGGCCAAGTGCATGCAAACAAGTCACGTCGTGACCCCTGTGGGGAAAACAGACTCTCCAGCCCCTGGCCTCAGGGTAGTACGCCTCCTACGTGAAATTCCAGAACAATCTGTCTTAAGGAGGAAGTGTGCAAACAAAGCAGAGCCTCTGAAGACTGTCCACTACTTTTCGTCCCTCTGGGAAGCATCTTTAGGTGGCAGTGAGGCAGAGCAGGAGCCTTGGTTTGTTTTTATTTCAGGCAGAGCTGAGATTTATAACTATGGTGCCAAGTGATATTTCATAACTTGCATTACATCGTTTTTAGCACAGTAGCTGTCTTGCCATTTCCTGTTTACAGATATTATTCATGAATGTGAAATATTTCATGGCTGTTTACTGTGAATTTTTTTTTGCCAGCACTTTTATTCAAGGTTATTTACTTTATGGGTTGGTTTTCCAGATACATACTGAGCCGAGTCTGGACTCTTCAAGGGGTTTCAGTCAAGAATCCACCTTGAGAGCACAATTTAGCCCAGGACTAGACTTGAGAAAACCAGCCCTATTCTACTTGTATAGATTAGAATAAAAGCTAGGCAGTACATAATATATAGTTGTAAGCGCTTTGATAAAGAAGATGAGTGAAGGTAACTAGCAGTTCCCTTCTTGGGAATTAAATCTGAAAACAGGCTTTTTTAATACCACAACAACAGTTTCTGAGAAACCATTTTCCAAGGCTGACACAGTGATGCATTGAGTTGTATCACATTAAAAAGAATCTTGAATATTTGAAATACTGGACATTGAGCATGTTGGAAATGTAACTTTGTGAAAGTGACACTTTACTGGTGCTGAACTGGAATCACATGAACATTTGTCCCGAGGAAGCACCACTCGCAGGTGTGTGTTCTGCTGGGAAGTGAGGGGAGGCTGGCAACCATGTGCCATTTCAGGCCACGTGGAGGAGAATCTCTCACTGTCATGTAACTGCAGACTCCTCGGGCCTTGGGGGCCTACAATAATGTTACAGGTCACTCTACAAATTGCAGTCTGCGACCTATCCTCAGTATAGCGCGGATACCACGGCAACAGATTGGCCAACCGCCACTGTCACTGCGTAATGACCAACATGTGACACAGCTGATGCCTCCACGCTGGCCTTGCTGAAGTGGCCAGGCATTAAATTGCACTCACTTTTAGCATCTGAAAGCACCCAAATTTTAAAAGCAGTTAAGCGCCTTGTAAATGTAATGGACAAGACAGCAATAAATGACTTATTCTTTTTCACTCAGAATTCCATTGCTTACAGTTGTCCCATATATGGTGCACTGACACATACTGTTCATGCCTCAAGTGTTGTTTAAGGATCGGTGGAAGGTGGGCACAACAGAGATATGTCCTTATTTATTATCCATTTAATATTTAAACAATGAGTGAAACAAATATTTCTTTGTAAATTCTTTTGACATAATTCAATATATTGTTTTTGTTCTTCAGTAAAATGTTTGTCCTTCCTAGTCTGGTCCAAAGCTGTCAGCTGAATAATTTAGCACTTAATTTATTTATCAAAGCAAAGCTTGTCTGACTGTATTCCTTCAGTGCAATTCAGATCGAAAATAATTCAGCAACAGTTGGCAGATTTAATTTTTGTTAAGTCAGGCTGTCAGTTTGAGACCACAGACAAGCCAAGTTGCCAGATCCCCCTTGAAATTAATTTAAACAAAGACAAAAATCAGTATTGTACTGTTGTGCAAATGACGCATGTCCTGTTTGAACATCAACTAACAGCATGAGGTCTGAATTTGTGGATTTCCTTGTTTGTTTGCAGAAGTAATTCAGCAACTGAAACTCAACGCTCAAGAGGAAGTGTGAGGGCAGAGATGGGTGATTTAGCATGGTGGGAGAGGAACACCACAGAATAAGGGAATTTTTAAGATGCACAGCCAATTTCTGTGAAATGAAAGACACTTTCAGGGAAAAATGTGTCACCACAGGACCTTGAAATGCTATTGGGACCAACAGTTCCTCCAGCCACATTGTGCCAAATTCCTGATGCAGAACCAGGAGACCATTTCCAGGTGTCAAACAAAACAAAGAGCTGCAAGTGAAGAAGGCATTTTTTTCTGTTTTAATTTTCAGTTTCAATTTTCTTACAATTTAAATTGTCAGCAAAGAACATGGTGACAGTAGCTGTGTGTTCCATATAAGAAGAGAAAGCCATTGTTCACGTAAGAAAATTTATTGCCTTCAATATCTGCATCTGTCAGTATAACATTCTTGTCAGTCACTGTTGTATTTCCTAGAAGTAATAAAAATCAACAGCAAATATATAAAAATATATATATTTTTTTACAATTGCTTCACAGAGAAAAATGCAAAAAAAAAAACGAGAAACATGAAGCAAATATATATACGCATGTATATAAATGTATGTATTTATAAATAATATAACATTTTGTTCTGTATTTGACATCACATTACTAAAGGCCTTGTCCACTGTTTCCCTACAGGTGGCCAGGTTTACCGCACTAACTGAGATGTATCTTACACAGTCTGGGACCTCATCAGCTCACATACATTTTATTGAGAGTTACACTGCAAAGTGTTACAGGCTGCCAAGTGTATAAATGTGGACTACAGGACATACTGTTTAACTCTCACTTCAGCCAAGGATGAGCGGATCAGGTGTGGCGTCTTCATCATCGGTCAGTGTTCACCTCCACCTGGAGGGAAAGGGGAGCGGCTGTTTGAAGGGACAGCGGATATGAATTCTCTTCTCCTCCTGGGCAGCTGGAACGTCTGGCTCACATCTCTGTCAGGAAGATAAAGTGGTGACAGCTGAGTACCGGAGCTGTGGTCTGCCTTGTTGAAATGGCAGCCCAGCTTGGATAATGGGGGAGACGCTTGGCCACTTTCCTACCCCATGCAGCAAGGGAGCTGTGGTGACACCCCAACACACTGTTCCCCACCCCTGTTCCCCATAAAATGAGTCAGGTTACAGGCAAAAACCTGTTAGCATCAAGATGCTGGTGCACTACAACTGTAACCAGTGCCTAGTGGGTCGTATGTTGTCGTAGCAACAGTGGCAGCTACAGCGGGGGCATGAGGCTGTGCTCATCACTATCAGATGTCATTACAACCAATCTCTTTCGGCTAATTGGGACATAATGGTTTAACGAATGGTTTGCTGTATGAACCAAACAGCCGGATAAGCAGCTCGAGTCCTAAAAATGCTGAAGTATTGACCCATCATGCTTCCTGGACCACTTAACAAATACGGATTTGTGACGCTTCGGTGGCTGCTGATGTCAGATAACTTTCAGTCCCAGAGTGTGGAACTGGTGTGCTTGCTCACTGCACTGCTGTGAGAGGAACTCCTACAGTAAAATAACCAAACTAAATCCCATCTCAAAAAAAAAATACCCCAAATAGTTCTAGTAACATACCAGCAAGTTCTTTGTCCAGGTTTTCAATAAAGCTCTGCAAGTCTCTGGTGTCGCCCAGTTTAGCTGCAGAAGCCGAAAAGGAAAGAAGGTGAGGAAGCAGCACTGGCAGGGTCTGTGGGGGGGCAGGATGGCTGTAAGAGCAGTGGAATTTCCTCTGGACCTCGAGGAGATGTCACCGCGCGGCCACTATTACATAAGCAAGGAGGAATCTTAATCCCCTCTCGCACATTTTTCATGGTGCCTTTGCAAGGCCGGCTTTGACGAATCACATCCTTGCCGCGCTGTAATCCCATGAGCCGGTGTCACGCTGGCGGCATCCTGGGCCCACCGCGGCGAGTGCCACACGCTCCAGCGCTACATGGCGGGCCCTCCTTTCCGTGTTCTGAGGTGTGTGACAACGTGCATTTCCCCAAGCAGCCCCCAACCCAAACCCAGCAACCTCACAGCAAGTGCTTATTTCCAACATGCCCTGTGTCCACAGTGTGGAGCGACAGTGACGTGTGACGGGCGGCCAGTTGCTCTACCTCTCCGCGTGATGTTCACGTCTGTGGTGTTCAGCTCTTCCTCACTCGTGTTGAGGCTGCTTCCTGGCGACTCCTCCCTGCCTGCAAGTTTCATTATTCATTCAAATAACGGCGACAAACTTACCCATCACAGTATTCCATTCATCCATATTCATACTTCCTAACTGGACATATGGTAGGTCTACCAGGCCAGCACCAGCAGTTCTTGCTAAAATATTTATTCTCACTATGTATCCTTGTATGCTACACAGGGTGATTTAAAAAACACACTCTCATGAACTTATTACGCAGTAAGTTTCTTATGAACATATAAGTAACTCAACTGAGCTTCTGGACAAACTGGTTCAGACAACATGTTCATATCATACTTAGTTCCTGAGTAACACATACGTGAAAGTGTTCAGTTCTTTTTGACTCACCCTCTATGCGTGTATTTATCTATGTTGTATATTGTTGCTAATGCAGCCAAGTTGAATTTCCCTCTGGTATTAATAGTGTTTTATTCATTCATTAGTTTATTAATTCATCCTCTCAATAGGACAAAGATACATTCACTGCAGTTATATATTTAACTTGCTGTTGCCTAATCGACCTGATGAACACATTATTGTTCTTTTTGTTTGCAAGACCAGGTGGTGGCTGCGATTCTCAGCCTGGCGTTCATACACCTGTACTTCTGTTGTTTTACTGCAGCAAGTCTTGGACAGGGCAGCACAGGTGAAGCTCCCCAGGGCCGGATTTTAGTGCTGCCAGCTGAATTACGTCGACTGACATGATGTATTTTAAAATACAAAAATACATTATTTACGTCAATCGACGTAATGCACTTTAATAATATCTTCAAAGTCCGCAGGAGGACTTTGAAGATATTATTAAAGACTTCGCAGAAAAGATACGTTGGTTAAAAAAAACGTTCTTGGGAAATGCCTAGAAATTGTGAAATTTTGTTGTTGAAACGTCAACTCGAAGTTGTAGCTGTATTCAGTTTCTGACTGATTCTTTTGGACTTTTTTCTGCTTTTCAAAATTCCCCTCCTTCTTAGACATAAAAACTTTCGTAGTGCTTCGGGTTCTGTGTCTGCAGTGGCTGATGGGAAACGGGGTGCTGAGCGCACTCCAGTAGCCAGTAGCGTGTGTGGAGCAGCGCAACACACGATCGTTCACGGGGGGTATGAACTCTACACCATCTACACGCGCGCGCGCGAGGTGTGTCTGGACTCACTGCGGTCCGAGTGCTCCACCCCGCTGTCGCCTACCCGGTCACGGTCCCGATCGGCGGCGCGCCTCTTGGCCTCCTCCAGATGCTGTTCGTATAGACAGGGCGCGCTCTGGGGGGGCGCGCACAGCTCCTCCAGCACGTGCTGGAACTCCTGCAGCAGCTCCGCGAGGTCCATCTCCAGCTCTGTGTGTTTGAGCGAGAGAAAGAGCATCTGGTATTTGGTATCTGGCCATAATATACACATGACTTATAGAGAGTAACGGTGTCCAAGATTCCACGCCCAAGGTTCTTAAGCTATTAAAATTGACACTATGTATATATTTTTTTTTACACTATTTAAAATTATACTTTAAATACTGAACTGTTTGAATAGGTTTTTTACGCTGATATTAAGCTCATATTTCGTTTTAACTTCCGTTCGTTGGAGCAGCAGTATGTGTGCGTGTGTCCGTCTTACCTGTCGGGGTGTGTGTGCTCATCGTAATCGCGCCTCGCTGCATCCCGCACTTCTTGATCGCCAATATATGGCGGGTGCACCGCCTCTCGGGGGCGCGCGAGACCGCCCAGTGCGCGCGCGTCACGAAGATCTTGCCGCAGCAGGCGAGCACGCGAGACCCTCGCGGTACGTTTTTCCAACCCAGTTGACTATTTTCTGTAACGCTTCACGTGCGCGCGCGTCGTGGATTTCAGCGGCGAGTCGCAAGTCAATGTCACTTCACTTCGTTCACAAACGTTAATCGCTGTGTGGATCATCGGAACACCTCCGATTCTTTAAAACATGACAGGCTCGCGCCTCAGTGGTGATTTTTAAAGTGCAGTTACAAACTCGAGTTTCTTAAAACTTTCCGAAAAAATGAATGACTTAAAAAATGTTCTGTACATATGCTACAAGGACAGCTTAACCGAGTTTACCTCGTAATACATTCCAGTTGAAGATTTGCAAAGTAATAATGTCTATTCTGTATTTTCTCATGATTAAAAAATAATATTTGTATAAAGAAGTATCAGGGAAATAAAGACGTGTAGCGATGCAGCATTTGTCCACGCGGGGGCAGCATTGACGAGAGGACGATTGCTCACTCGGCCGCCAGTAAAGACCCTGTTACATAAGTAACCGACGATGTGAGAATTCTGAACCTGCAACATTTTCCATCAGTTCAACAGGCAGCAGCAATATAAGCAGCTCTTCTTCATACCCTGTCATGCTCTCAACCGTTTGTTAGGCTCCGCTGGAAATACTGTCTTATTAGATTCAATTTGTTTCAGTGAACTGTAGTGAGTGGCAGTTACAGTAATAGACAGGTGTGTGTTTTCAGGGTTGAAAATTCTTCTTTGTCATACCAGGAACCCCCAGTAGTATATTCCAAAGCTGTTTTCACACCTGGAATGTGATTTGGATCCAAAAGCTGTCGCATAGCACCTAATCACATCGGGAACCTTGAAATATTAAAAGCATTCAAAGGAGATACACACACATGCACTGGGAGTGACACATGAGACATGCTGGAGCACTGGGCACACATTCACCTCTGGACTTGTTACGCCAAAACTGAAATGTGATCTTAAGGAAGGGATGTCTGCCAAATGACACATAACATTACCTGAAACAAGGTGTCAGTCACCCCACCCCCAGGGGAGACCTGCCCTGCCTGCAGCAGAACTTTCTCTCTCCCTCTCTCTCACACACACACATACTTTCTATGGCTCAGGCAGTGTGCTGCACGAATGATCCCTGGAATATGTGACAACATGAACCGGATCAATCTACTACAGGTCAGTCCTTCTCCCAACGGTTAATAATAACTGTCTGGGGTGGTGTTACACTTGTATGTGCAGGGTTGCACCTGTAACACCTTTGATCCCAGGTAGCACCTGGATTACGGAGCCAAACCCTGGCAAGCAGCAGCATTTCCTCAGTGACTGATGTGTGCTGCGCTTATAGCTCACTGTGGACACTTTGAGAGATGTTGTGTCCACATATAAATTTCAGACTGATATATACTTAATGTGAAATGCTGGTGAAATACTGACATTTCATCACAGTGAACGTCTTTATGCTTAATGACTGGTGTAGCATTAGCAACCAGCATGCGAATAATTACATAGGATTTTCTAACAGTTTGATGATGGAAACCTTAAGCCTCGATTCCCAGTAGATTTCTGTCATATATTGACTATGGCTATTAACTGTAAGATTAAGTACTTTTCAAAAATATGTAAGTGAGGTTTCAGATTTCAACAAGGTTTTCTTTAGAAGCATTATCTGATAATAAATTTATTTTGACCCCTGAATCATCTAGAAATGCACAGACTTGTTTATTGTATGTTTGTCTGAGATGACATATGACATTATCACTATCGATTGTGTTTTCAAAGTTCCTCACACTTTAGCAGTTAGAAAAAGGCAAAGTACATAAATATTTTTGTGAGAGGAATGTAGAAAGTGCACTGAGGTGGTTAGATTATGGTTTGCTATTCCTGACTATCAGCAGAAGCCTTTAAAAAATCACAATGTTGTCCTCTTGATTATATTGTATCATACAGCAAAAGAATTTCCTTCAATTGCTGAGCAAGATCACTGTTTCTTTTTAATAATCCACTCAGAAACCATTCAGATTTCAAGGACAGGAAAATTTGTTTAAAGAAGTGTAACTTGCATATTTGCATATCGACTTCACTTCAGTAAGATGCTCTTCATATTGGTATCTTACAGAAATGAGGATATCTTCATGTAGTAAGAAACTGCATGGACAACAGGAATAAGAACACCTCAGTTTAAGTGATTTTCTACTATCATTTAGAAATTGCATTGTACTTTAATGATCCTTATTGTTGCTGACATCGACTCACAGAAAAGTATTGAATGATTTACAGCGTTTGTCCATGTTGCACTACTTAACTGGCATTAATTACTGTTACTCTGCAGAATGTGTTTAGCATTATCCTGATCGGGGAGATAATGTGCACAACCTCTGAGATTCAGCTTAGGGTTCAAGAAGAGCTGGAGCAGGGCACCAAGGTTGACACCCTGGCCAGTCACTTCTTGCCACCATATCAGCACCTCATGCCAGATAATTACTTCAGACTGGATAGCATCACAGGAGACTTGTACATGACCGCGCAGAGAATGGACCGGGAATCCCTGTGCCCCATGAAGCCTCCAGAAGGCTGTCTCCAAGAGTACCTTGCCATCATTGGCCCTGAGGAAGACATAATCAAGGTGACAGTAAAAGTGGAAGATATTAATGATAATGCCCCCTTCTTCTATGCCAGTGAGATTCACCTCAGTGTCTCTGAGGATGTGGCTGTGGGAGACAGATTTATGCTTGATGACAATGCATGGGACGCAGATGAAGGCAGCAACGGAGAGGTGTGGTACCACTTGGACGGTACTAACAACTTCTTTGCGGTGAATGAGACAGAAACTTCTCCAGTGGTGATTGTGCAGAAAGAGTTGGACCGCGAGACCCAGAGCACCCATCGAATGATCCTCATCGCCACCGACTGTGGCTCCCCACCACAGACTGGCACAGCCACTTTGGTTGTGGAGGTGAAGGACGTCAACGACAACTGCCCAACATTTTCACCCGACAGCCCCCAATCTGCCTCTATTCCAAGGGACTCACCCGTTGGGACTGTGGTTACATGGGTCAAAGCCACCGATGCTGATCTGGGTCTCAATGCTGTAATCACATACTCTTTAGATGGAAGGACTTCTCATAAGTTTAACGTGGACAAAGATACTGGACAGATCACCTTATCAGACAACATTAACACTGACAGCCCTTCGGAGTATGTGCTCAGAGTTCTGGCCAGTGGTTCCTTTTGCCCTCCTGCAGCCACTCAGGTGACAGTATCCATTCTCCCAGTGATGAGAGCCCACCCAGTGATCAAGATTAAGTTCATAGCAGAACATCAAAACCAGACTATTCTGTTAGAGGAGAACAAGCCCCCTACAGTCTTGGCTGTTCTAGAACTAAGTGAGGCCTCTGGGATTACAGGCACC
This sequence comes from Arapaima gigas, assembly GCA_900497675.1. NCBI lineage: Eukaryota > Metazoa > Chordata > Actinopteri > Osteoglossiformes > Osteoglossidae > Arapaima > Arapaima gigas. Next base: position 679,926 of record UFQX01000005.1, on the reverse strand, counting down.
ATGTCTATTGAAGGAGATGTCCCATTTTTGCTAAAACAGCACCAAGACAAATATCATCTCCTTTCATCAAAGCCACTTGACTTTGAGCAGAAACATGAATATTATGTATCCTTGGTTTTCACCAATGCTGGAGTCAGCAGCGTCGGCCCCAAGACAGTGATTCCAGTGCTGGTGGAAGATGCCAATGATAACACTCCCCAGTTCCAAAATGTCCACTATAAAGTGGACATGCCTGAGAACAACCACCCTGGTGCTTTTCTGTTGCAGGTGAAAGCTACTGATGCAGACAGCCAGCAGAATGGCAAAGTGGCTTACAGTCTGAGCCTTGACACAGAAGAATTGTTTAGAATTGACCACATGACTGGCAAACTCTACGCCATGGTTGCTCTGGACAGAGAGCACCAGGAATACTACAGCATCACTGTGGTTGCCAGGGACAACGGGTATCCAGTGCTTGAGGCGAGTGCCACCGTGTCCATCCACGTGCTGGACCAGAACGACAATGCTCCTGTTTTTCTCAGCCCTAGCTTTGTCTTCTTCATCCCTGAGAATATCCCCTTGTTGGCTCGAGTTGGGTTTGTAGCAGCCAAGGATGCAGACAAAGGGCAAAATAGGCAGATAGAGGTCCGTGTGCTGAATGGCAGCAGCCCCTTTGTGGTGGACAACACACAGGGTATGCTGCGCTGCACAGCTGAGCTGGACCGTGAACGGCAGGATCGATATGAGCTGTGGCTGCTGGCCAGGGACAGAGGTTATCCATCCTTGTCCTCCATTGTCAAGGTCACTGTCTTCGTGGAGGATGTCAATGACAACCACCCCCACATCATTCTCCCCAGCAGTAACCTATCCTGCCTGACTGTGTCGCCTGACATGAACAAGGGTGCCGCCATCACCAGGATCTATGCCATCGATGAGGACTCTGGCGTGAACTCAGACCTCAGCTATCACATCGGCACGTGCGAGCCGCCAACCATCAGTCCCTTTGAGATAGACCCCCACTCTGGGAATATCACCTTGAGGCAATACCTACTGCTGAAGCATCATGGGATACATCGCCTCCTCATTGTGGTTAGGGACAGCGGCAGGCCCACTCCACTGGAGTCCACCGTATGGATCAACCTGCTTGTCAACAAGTCTGTGGAGCCCTGTCACGTCAATGGTGTACCCACAATTCCCCCAACCTTCCTGCCCATAAAGGACCTGTGTAAGAAAGATGAAGTCAGCAGCGAGCAGGCCTGGCTCATACTTATAATCGGCCTAAGCATGATAGTTTGTTCTTTTATCCTATTTCTGGGAGCTGGTTTAATCTGTATTAAACAGAGGACTGTGAGAAGCAGAAAGAAAAACAATGAAGACAATAAGGACAATAGAATAACTTTGAAACTTATGGAGAACTGCCAAACAGGCATATTTGAATTGACAGGTGGATGACTCAAAAGAGAAAAGAGAAGGTATCTATAACTTATAAACACAATTAGTGCTGGTGACAATGAGGATTTCACTTCATGTTTTAAAAATGCAGATGCACTTAACCAGGCTTTTACTAAATTGCTGGCTCCCTATATTACATGTCCCCCAGCCAGCTTAGAATAATTATAATTACAATAATAATATAATAATAATAATAATAATTCATAATAATAATAGCTTTGTCTCTGATATAGACAATTTGTGTGTACAAAGGAGGGTCAAATCACAAATTTGTATGAAAAATAAAAAATAAAGCTTTTAAAGAGAAAAATGTACAGGTTAAACACATTAAGTACAAATATGGAACTGTTTAAAGCTAACAGTTACAGCATTTAATAAATTTACTCTTCTTGCTATGTGGGGACTTCTACAGGTTTGCATTACTGACTCTTTGGAAAAGCAAAAAGAAGAAGTGAGAAAAATGAAATGAAGGGAAAGTTCAATGAGGAAATGTGTAAAGGACAAAGTAAAAACATTCTGCCCCATGTGATGTCTGCACTGTTGAGAAAAGTGACGTGTTTTGAGTTCCTGGTGGCCTGTGTGCCTGCAATGGATGTAGTCTTTTTATACCCAGCAGGAAAAAAGAGCTTTAAGGAAATATTTTTCAGGATATTATCCTCACTTTTATTCCTTAAATCTCACAGACAGCAGCCATATTTCTCCATGTGTCAGATGTTTTTTTGCCAACATCAGCCATTTCGAAATGTCATTTGCAACTGATTCATTGCTTGGTTTTAAGTGGCCTATAGTTTGCAGGTTTCTCAACATTGTTAGTAAAAGAAATCTCGGAACTCAAAAAGCTTTCATAATAAGTACATTAACTAAAGTGAAGTAAATGAGGTAAGTATGAATTCAAAATTATGTGTTTAATCTGTAAAAAGTTTGCTAAATGTGAACATGGATTTATGAGAAGGAGTATTGTTCACGTTTTAATGCTATTGTCTGCTGCCTTCTTTTGATTACACCTGGTCTCCATTGCCACGTACAACAATAGAAAGCAACATAGCTTTCATGCGTCTCAATTATGATTTATATATTTGTTAAGTAATGGGCACATGCAAGGGAGTCTGCTGAGGTAAGGTACTATGATACACCACACTTTCTGGGACCTAGTGCTGTATTTGCAGTTCTCACTCAGTTTTACCTCCCCTCCTATTGTGCCACATAAAACCCTGAAGAATGGATCGCTCTCGGGCCATCAGTATATGCCTGAAAGACTATCTTGTGAATGCCAGCAGTTCACTGATGAAGTATCTGGTTACTTTCCGTTCTATTATCAACTCTTCCACAAACTCATTTGTCAGTAATTCAGTTTAAGGAAGTTGGCTAAAAATGGCATTTTAAGTAGTTTTTACACTGAAATTTCACAGCTTATCTTCTAAAGATCAAGTTACCTTGTTTGGACTTATATAATACTTTTGCTTCAGTGGTTCCTTTTTAAAAAGTACTAGCAGAAAAAATAATTACCACATTATTTATGGGTGCTGCAAATGGGATTTCAGTAACAACATCAAATTTTCTTTTACCCTCACAGTAATGCAGAAAAGCAGTTTTTCCAGATTCCAGGTCAACCTATGGGCAACAATGTCACTTCATAAGCAGTCAAATACTCTCACCAGTTAAAAATGAAAAGTCCACAGAGCAGTACAGGAGGTAACACTGGTGCCTTGTGGCATGTGTGTGGGTTTCCTCCATCTGTAACAGTTCCACCCAACACTTCAAAACAATTGAATCGATGACTTTAAGTCTGTGGTTTTTAATATTTTTTCAGTATGTCTTTGGATTGTGGTAGGAGACACAAAGCCTCCCGAAATTGCAAAATAGCATTTTTTGCTTAGTTTTTCATTTTTAAACATTTCACATAATCCAAATATTTAAATAACATCATCAAACATTAAACATGTTACCACAGTACAATTTGCATTTGAGCCTAAATTTTGAGCTAATTTGATCAGTTCTTTACATGTGTTTTCACATAACATACAAATAAGAGTTTGCGTCCATAAAATTATACAACTTTCAAAACTTATGAGTGTACTTCAATAAAACTGCACATTTCACACATGGACAAAATTCATCACAAACTGCTTTGAATCTGACCTCAAGAAAACAGTCCCTGCTAGTCTGCCCTATAAATACCCTCATCTATGTTCATTATCATTTAAACACCCTAGAATAATACACATTTTGACAAGTAGAAAATGTGTGAGAATTCAATGAAAATCATTTTACTTGTGCTAAAATATTCATAATTAGCACTCCATCTAGAAACCTTTTTCAGTTCATTTTCTTGAGCAGGGATAAAAATGATTAAATAAGGGTTTGTACATTACATGTACCTAATACTGTACTAAAACCACACACTGAGAGGGGATTAATGCACCATTAACTCTTCGTAATGTTGTTTAGTGGGTAAATTCATGTCACAGCTACCTACACGAAATACTTTTTTTCAGGAAATGAATAAACCTCAGGCTGCAAATTTACTGGTCATCTTCAATTATTCTGTATTTGACTTTTTTCATGACATGTATTTATTAGGAATATACTTACAATAGATTGCGATCTATTTGTTCCACTGAATGGAATTGTATAGCATTCCCTGCCTTTGAAAAAAAACAGTGGAAAATGAATCCTCTGTTTGTAAGGAAATGTGTTGGAAATCATTTTGATACTATAATTATAAAACAGGTTTTACACAAGATCACCCAAAAGGACTTGATCCATTTGGAACAGCACATGGTTCTGCGAACCACACAACAGAAGGCAAACTGTTTTTAGCCCAGCCTGCGCCAACTCGTGATTCACAGGCAGCTGCTTTTAGAGCTCAAACGACTGGCTCAGGTCACTATAATCCCTCGGTGCTGATAGCATCTTTTGTCCACCATGTAGATCTGTGTTCACAGCACCTTCAGTTTTTTGTAGTAGGATGTCATTCCTTCATTCGACTTTGTCACTGCACCAAAGAACCACTCATACTCTGATGTGGATGATATGAGTCATTTGTGAGAAGGCCCGACTGGTTAAGGAACTGGGGCAGGAATCAGACAATCTCACAGCATGTTTCCCAGGTTAGTACTGAAGGAACTCGTTGGAAAAGAAAAACCGCCATGATCTCTGACACCCACAAAGTTAGATTCCAGCAGCATGCTAATGGGTTCTTAGTGTAGAAAATGGTCAGTGGTGGGACCACAGACCTGTCCCCGCTGCCCTATTGGTCATGTCATTATTTTAGACCCAGATAGATGTGGGTAAACTAAGTAGACCTGAGTAAGTTTCAGCAAAGGTGAGCAAATCAAAGAATGGTCAACCTGAGAAGACTGAGAGACTGAAGTAGATCATTGTAAACTTGAGTCAACCCCAGGAGAATTCAGTGGGCCTGAGTAGACCTCTCAAACTTGACCAAGTCCAAGGAGAATAGTAGACCTGAGCAGACTTGGATAAACTGGAGTAAATCAGAGTAAACTTGAGAAGACACCAACTGAGTTGACATGAGCAGGCCTGGATAAACTGAGGTAGATCAGGGTAATTGAGTAGACCTCGCTAACTGATGGACGTAACAAGAACTTGACCCCCATCTCTCTCCACAAAGCTCCTTGAACTGCTAGGCTCTCATCTTAATCCACCTCACATTTAATTACCTTCTGTCTGCTCCCACACTGATGTATCTTATTACTATGTTGTGTTTTTATAAGTCAGAAACACTTTGATTTTTTACAGTTTCCTTTCCCTGCTCAACAAATCATCTTTGTGTTGACAGCTACTGGCATTTTCCAGTGGACTATTGCATTATGTGGAATTTAAGAAAAGAGTGTACACCCATGGTGATGTTGTCAAACCTTGACTGTAAAAGTGTCTCCTGTTCCATACAGTTGATACTGTACTTAAACATCTTCACACTAAATGCATGACCTGTATCTGTTTGTTCTAAAAAAAAACCATCCTGCCGACATGTCAAATCATGTATCTGGTATTCTAGGTGTTTTTACCGATCCTCAAGGTTCAGAATAAACAGCACAGAAATGTGAGCCTTTATTGCTCAAGAAAGCTGAAAACAAGCACACCAACTTCCAATGTTACCTATGAACATTTTATTTTGTTCATTTTCATGGCAGCTACATTTTATCACAAAAGCTACAGAAATGCAGTTAGAAATGGCTGTATACCTGAGTAAGCTGGAGATCCCTTCTGAAAGCAGAGCAAAACAAAGAATAAGTCTGAAGGTAAACGAAAGTTTTGAAAACAATTTGTTTATTTTCAAAGTGGCAGCAGGTGGTGTTCTGCTTGAAGTCCTATGTTGCACTTCAAGGGACAATATTCAAAATCAAAACATCCTTCAGCAATATACTTTCCTGCAACTGCTAAAATAAAAATTACCTAATGATACGAGAGTACATCACTGTAAGCAATTTAACACTGAAAACTATGAATTTAGGTAGTTTGACAGCCACCCCCCACTGTAACTTCTTGGAAAATGAAGACCTGCTGCCAGCCAGAAAACAGTTTAAAAATTTCATGTGAAGACTGTCGGGACCAACCGATTGACACTTTAAGTGTCTGTTAATAGAGTTTGACTCTTGTCTTGGCAGCAAAGAAAGAAAATTTCAGTTATACCAATTGTTCTGTTAAACATAAAAAGCAAAGTTGCTTATTTTTTTCCAGAATGGCTTTGGATTGTCTTGGTGTGCTTTAAGATAAGTTATCGCTCATATAATGTGGAAGTGTTATTTGCCCCAATGTTAAAAACAACCCAGGCACAACTGCATTTTTTGCACTGCTATCGGCACACATCAAATTTAAAAATTTATTCAAGGCAGCTTGGTCAGTTATTAATCCTTTCATTTGGGTTACTGGTTCAAGTCCCAGAAGCAGCCGGGGTTTTTGACCCATAACAAAGTCACTTAAGCTAAATGACTCCCATGAAACAAATCTGTTTAAAAGGCCTACAGTTTATGTTTTAATCTATGGTACAGGTTAAAGTGAACAGACTCTCCAAAGTTAATAATTTAAGGCATGTACAGCCTGTTCACAAGGAGGAGTCCTGCAGTGTTTGCCTTGTTTTGCCTCAGTGATTTTTAAGTTTTTGGTCAAAAGATTTCTCTTTGCTCCAGGATGAAGTCCAGTTCTCCGGTTATGTATAAAAGCAGAGCACAAAGTACAGAGCAGTTATACAAATCCTGGATTAAAGGGCCAGAATGCTTTATCTCCATGTTTCACTGATACACTTGAGAGGGGCCGATTTTACACTGTGCTCATAACTTCATGCTTCACACATCCAACAGGCCTTGGGCAGGACGATTTGTGTCTGAGCAGCTGGACAAAGCACCTCCTGCGGGGGCACAACAGCAGAGATTTAAACCCGCAGCCCTTGGCTGTTTGTGTGAGATCTCTGCCCTCTGCACTACAGACATTTAATTGTTTATAAAATAAGTATTTATTTGAACCAGTTCACCATTACTATGCATTACAATGGCTGTTTTATAGAACCATGCCATTTCCCAGAATTTTTCCTAAAATATATATTTTTCGCTTTTGTTTTTTATTGTTTTAATCACTTATTACCTACTTTCTCACTCCTCAAAAGAACTTTTGTTTAAAGATAATTATGTTGATCATTTTTTGGCACTTAGGTTCAGTCAATTCCTGCTGAACTGGAATTTCAGAACTCTGAAAACATATGACTGACTTGTTTTCATTTATAAAAACTATAGATTACACCTGTTCTGACTTTGTGGTTTAATATTGTGGAAAAACAAAACATTACTTGTATTGTTCAGTGCAGGCTTTGCAGAAAGTTTCACTGCTGAAAAAGCAAAATATAATTTTAATTCTCTGCAAAACTGACAATGAGGTTTATGAAGCTGTGTCTTCAGACTAGCACTCTATTTAAGGATGATCTGGAAGCATACTTCTTTCTTAGAAACAGCTTGTTACACTTTTTGATTTACTGTTAACAGGTTATCCTCCCACAGGGAATAAAAACCACAACACTGAAACATTTTCTAATATTGAAAAAGTTAAATTGCTTGACTGTCAGTAAGTAAGCTGAACTGTCAGAAAACATTACTGTTGGTTTATTTATAAGTATTTGTATTCATAAAAGTTGATATTACTTTATGTTAAGGACAGATAACTGAGGTTTTGGAGGCTAGATACTAGGCCAGAGCTGACAGAGGTCTGGAAACTGACTAGAGTTGCAACAGGAGGCAGAAGAGATGTTAATCAGTGTTACTTTGTGCTTGAGGTGTGAAATAAAGATATAAAAACATACGTTATGTCAATGACAGTGCAGTCTTTCACTTTATAAATGTTACGATGTCATCCAAATAAGATGAACATTTTCAGACTGCTTACTACTGTTTTTTCTAGAGCAGCCTAAAAAAAGAGAACCTGCCACCTGGTGGACATCAGAGAAAATCACTGCTCCCCACTCCACTGCCACTCTAAGAGGGTCATGGACAGAACCACCGTTTTATACAGTTAGATTTGACTGATGGCGTCCACTCCTGTGGTTTTCACTCTAAGGGAGCATATAGAATTGGTTTGCTGTTGCCTTTTTCTGGATTATGAACATGAGGTCAACATGCAAACTCCATGCACCATGAGCCCGCCCTGATGTGAACTTATCGCCAAAAGGTACTGTGAGACACCAAGGTTAACTACAGTGTGACTTACAGAATTTTATAGTTAATTTACAAGAAGATCAAATAAGAGAATTCATACACTCATCCGATATGTAAGAATTAATTTCTTCCATGAAATCATTGCATGGTGTGAGACTGGATAAACTCTGGATGGAGAGATTTTGATTATTTTGATCTTGAATGTTTATGATATAAAGAAATGATGTTCATGAGATGCCTGTCTATGTCTTTAATTTTGCAAAGAAAAGAGATATTATCCCATTGAAGGTGCTGTGTTGTGTTATTAATAAGTGACGTTGAGCAACGGCACGCTGAATTTCTCAAGCCTCTATTACTTACTGTTGCATAAGTCAGTAAACAATTATAAGTACCTTAACATTGTAAGTTGCTTTGAACAAATGAACAGTAAGAAACCTATTTCAGCTATGATATCAGATTTATGTAACTGTGATTTATTTAGCTGCAGTTGGCTGCAACTGGTTGCAGTTGTAGGAGGATGTAAAGAGTTGGAAGGACAATATATACAGTATTGGATTTGTTGTGGAAGAAGTATAGCTTCTGCTTTTGTTTTACAGCAAGAAAGACAGTAGTCAGCGAATAAAATACTTGTTTGTGGACCACAAAAATGCCTTTGTACTGAATGATCAGCTCATTGCATGAAAAAACAAATACATTTTCATAAATCATTGTGGCAGCTTTTTGTTTTTTGGGGCCCTTATACGTGAGCTAAGTATATTATGGTTATTTCCAGGAATCACAGTGATGAAACTACTGCTTAATTAAAGCTTACTTTTCTCCTTGAAGGTTAAATAGGCATAACAGGCCCTCATTCATCCTACAATTAGCCACAATATTAAAATCAACTGTCAGATGGCATAGAAAGTTAAATGGAATAATTATTACACCACCCACAGCACCCAGACAGGTGTCTTCAATTGAGAGAAGACTATTAAGAGGGAAGCAGCTCCAAGTCTGGCCCTTTAAGCCCAAACTAAGACTCTATATAAACAGATTGGGAACACTTCCCTTGTGACTTGATGTATGAATAATGCAGAAACAGTGTGGTGATGGTTAAGGTCATGTGGCTGTGCTAATTTTCTTGTTATGGTTTGATGCGTTAGTGTTTAAACCCCCCCCTTAATACTTCAGCTGTGTCCTTCTTTCACAGCAAGTAAAACAGTACAACACTGAGTTGTCACTTCACAAATATTCAAGTTGAATGTTTTCAGTGACCAAAGTTTACTCATCTTTAGAAAAACTGTTGTGGTGTAAATAGCTTGTATTCCCTCAAACCACTGAACTGGCAGTTAAATGCACCCAAGTGGTGAAGGAATGCAAGTTGGAAGAATTTTTTAGCGAACTGCTACCTGTTGAATCAGGAGTTACAAGATAAGTTCTACTGTCTTTAGATCAATACAAATGCTATAGATAGAATTGCAACAGTTGGCATTGAAAAGCTGGCTATATATTTTTATTTATTTTATAAATGGTTCAGAAGTAAAATGTTAAGTATTGCTGGGTGTTTTAGGTTATTGTGGTCACATGGAATCTACCCAGTGAATCTAGATATTACTTTTTGTTGATTAGGAGCCAACTGATAGTAACCAGATGAGTTGGACATGCTTATGTCCCATTTTTCTGGCCAATTCTCTTGTCCTCATTTGCAAATGAGGCACTTAAAATTTAATGCAAAACTCCCCCCGTGCTGTTCTCATTACGCTGCAGTTCACACTTCTTCTCTACTACACTGATTCATTCTCCTTTGGCAGCTGATATGTGGAAGGAACATGTTTTTGTCCTGTATCTATATACCAGAACACAACACATTGAGGGAGATATATTTTGGCAGCTTTAGATTATCTTAATGTTACTTTAAGTTAATGAGAAATAATAAAATAAGTCCTCTAGATCTGTGTTCAGTTCATGGTGAGCATTGCCTATTTCCAGGACTGGACTGTAGATCAGTGACTTTGTGTTAGATGAGTGGTTGAAAATGCCATAAAGTGCATTTTCAGGTTATTGATTATAGCTAATTTCGGTTAGAGCCTTAAACCAATGAATTAATTACTGTTACTGATATATACACACACACACACACACACAGGTGAATTTGCATATGACTAAAACGATGCTCAGGCTTCCACATTTGGCTGTATTTGTAGGTAGAGGAAATGGTGCAGGGTGGCACAGTGAGAACCACTGTCACCTCACACCACCTGCGCTGTTCAGGTGTTGATTCAAGTCCACCTGGGCCTATGTGGTGTTTACCACTTCTCTATGCTGGTTTCCTCCGGGTGCTCTGGTTTCTTCCACAGTAAAAAGATGTTTAGGTTGACAAGTTTCCCATGGTATGACAGGGTGACTGAGGGCATGTGGCCTCCTTGCGTTGGACTCTTGTTCTATCTAGGGTGTAACTCCCTCCTTTCCTAGTGCCCAGTAAATCTGAGCCATCATGACCTTCATCAGGATAAATGGTTAATCAAGATGGATAGAACTAGTGCAGCACTTATTTGCAGGTTTTCTTTGTATAGCACCCTTTCAAAAAGGCTGCCTCAGAACAACTATCATGGTGTCTAAAGACATGCAAAATGTAGCACTAATCAGAGTAATATAAATGATATGAAACAAAAAATGGGGGGTAATGAAAGTAAGACTGCCCCAACATTTCATGAAAGAAAACTAAAATTTTCTTGCGGTCAAAACAACTGGTTACTCAATATTCTGGGCATCCTCACCCAATTGTTAAGATAAACTAACTTAGAAAAAAAAGAAAATTAGGTATAACATAGAAATGCATCAATAAATTTGTGTATATATGGCTTTCTGGAAAAGTTTTGGGCCATAATTATGCTGAAGGCTTCACAGTAACTGCCTGGGACTGGAGCAGCAATGTGTGTGATGTAGAGCTTATTGTGGAGACCAAGTCTTAAGAACGACTCAGTTGGGACCCGGGTCCCAGACCACAGTCAGGGTGGTGCAGGCTGGCAGGCCAACAATGTCCCCATTGTCCCCATATTATTCTACTGCATCAGCAGCAGCTGCATGACTCCCCTTGTCCCTTTCTACATTTCCTTTTGTTGGTCCTGAATATGTTGCCCTCAAGCTCCCACCCCACCTCCCTGAAGTGGTGACAACACACTTCTGGACATATCTATTAATATAAGATTTACAAGTTGTAAAGATACTAGCAGCAATACTAACCAACAAAAAAGGTAATTTGTACCAAATTGCACATTTGCTAATTAACAGTGTATACAGTTAGCATTGAAGATGTGAGCCTCAGGGAAGCATGTATTGCACGTGTGGGTAGACACCATCCTTACGTACAGCTGGCGCTGCTGCTGCGACAGGCTGAAAGGCCCCAGTGAAAGCCAGTGAAAGCCAGTGAGCCTCCCCGCTGCAGGGCAATAATGGTGCTGCCTTGGTCTTGCGTTGTCCTGGCTATGAGGTCAGGCTACAGCAGCACTGTGGGAGCAGCTTCAGCATGAAGAGGCCAGTGCTTATGTTGCCAAACTGTGATTTATTACCCTGTAACTCCCTCCTGTGGTGTGACTCACCAAAGCACCCAAAGTCACATTTGTAAAAAATCATATGTACTCTACTATAATGTAGGTTAACCCAAGTTTTAATCTGATTTTTACATTAGGTAGGTTTACCCAAGTTATTGTGGTTTACCCAAGTTTTCCTGCCATGAAACCTTTGGAGAGTGAAGCTCAGATTATGCTTGACTGACATCCAGTGACCTCTTAGTTTTGCACGACACTGATTGGTTTCTGCAAAAACAAAATAATACATTTACATGTCCATGTTTGCATTCAGCTGCTAGAGGTCAAAGATTTTGGGAACAGTGGTGTTTAAAGTTGTTCTGTGCTCCTCTGTATATTGTGTGTGCAGAGAAAGTTTCACCACACTAAATCAACTGGGGTTACACCTGTGAGTTACTTATATATCATTGTTAAGCCAGCAGCTGACAGATATGAGGAAGTTGTCAGGGCTGAGTTGCAGTGTGATGGGCTCCTCTGTCAGTGCCTGGCCTCCAGCTGCATCACAGGGAAAGACTGAACTGCACTGAACTCACAACTGTCTGATGTGTGGGATAATCTCTCTCACACACACGTTCCTAACATACCAGTGTCTGTCCCCACATATCTTTGTTAACATAACACGTTAATTCAGTAGTAGTATAGATTTTACAGGCTTTCGGCACATGCAGACACCCCAAACACACTAGATCTTCAACAAACTAAAATTTGCCACATTAGAAGGTTTAATGAAGCTATAAAAATTACTTGCCGGTATCTATGCACATATTTCATGTCCTTCCCTTGCCCCACTGTGGAGGGCATCTCTGATTCATAATTTCCTTACTGACTGACATTTAAATCTGTTTATTGTTCAATCATGCAAGTACATTTAACTAAAGTGTCACAGTAATAAAAATAAAAAGATCCTTTCCATTTACTTTTCCTCCTACATACAACTTACTGCAAAGTAGAACTGTTTCTCGTTGTTGAGCTGAGATTTGCTCACTTTTAAACTTTATTTAAAATAAGTGGTTTTTAAAAATGGAAATCCATATTCAATCTTTTTAAGTGCTGTACACGTTTAAGTTGGAGAGAGTGTTAATGAATTGAGTCCAGCTGAAACACACACACGCACGCAAAGAACCAGACCATGTGTGCAGAAACAGTGGACAGTGTGTGACTCTTAGAGACGCTCTTTCACGAAGGTCAGGAATGCACACAGCACTGTCTCTGTCCATTGTTGGTGGAAGTGACAGGAGTCTCACACACACACACACACACACACACACACACGCCCGCGCGCCAGTGACCAAGCCGATCCGAGCCAGGGTCAGCAGTGGGCTGACTGCCGGGACATGGGTAAGGCAACACCGACGCTCCTATCGTACTTCTGTCATATTTCTTGTATGTTATTATACCCGCCATATCATTTGTATTTTTACTGTCCAAAACTAGTTTGCCTGCATTCTGTCCTAAACTTCACATTAGACCCATTACGAGCAGCTGTGTGCACGATGGGGGGGTACATTTAATTATGAATAAAGTCTCTGTAGCTGCTTTACTTATTTTTTGTTTTCTACTTTAGTAACTAAGTTCTTACTGACATCTTTTGGCGCACGTGCCGTTTTGTCCTCCGTCAGATGTTAGGCTGTGGGCACCTGCTGAGGGCGCTTCGTTGAAAAGTGCGCATTTTGCACCGTTGTCAGCGGTAGCGATCGGCTGTTGGGGGGTTGGAGCTCATCTCCGGCCTTCAGGTTGAAACCGGCAGGGGAGTCAGAGAAATCACTGACCTGTCGTGAATTTATTTTTCACATCGTATGTTCTCATGTGCTCCTTGCGGGCACTAAAATGATTAAGGTTTAAATAAGTATGAGTGCATTACAGTGCATAACAGAAGGGCGAATAGGCTCTCACACCGAGACTTTTTTTAAAAAACATGATGATGATGTAATATTGGCTGACTGAAGTACAGTTAAAATGTACACTACCCTATTTATACATGACTTGCTACGTAATACTATTAAATTGTGCCTTTCAATTTACTAAACTGTTACGCTTGTCATAATGTGTCCGGGTTGATTCTTGTTGACTTTGTTTGTTACAGCACAATGTTTAATCATGGGTTCTGATCCTGGCTTGTCGCTTTATTTTGAAAGTTTGCAAGAAATTTTTATACTTGAGCAATGATTGTGAAATATCTGAGCAGCAAAAAGTGGCAAACATTTGGATGTTTCTATTTACGGACACAGTAGTATTTGTGTTATTCAACTATCCACCCAAATGTGTGAATGGTGTACAGCAATATTTCATGACAAAGACTGGCTTTCTTTCCAGGTGTAACTTGTCTGTCCAGCCGCAGTGTATGCGAGCCCTTGAATTATATTTGGGGCCATTTTCACGCACTGCCAGTGCATGTATCTGTAAGACTGCAATGTTTACCTGTTCCTAGCATATAAAGGGTTATTTATGGATGCATAGGCTTTTAAAAGTTTGCTTTAGTTACGCATCACTGCTAAACTATTAATAAATGAATGTGTTTCAGTGGATTTTGCAGGTTGCAGCTGCATAGTTCCTGAGAGATCTGTCACATTTTATGAATATTTGCTGCGTTCACAGGTAGATCTTGGACATGTGATGAACAGAGCTAACCTGAGGCCTGCACTGCCATGTCCCAGCTATAGTAGGGCAGAGTAGCTAATAAGAAATAATATAAATTTGAAGGTGTTAATGATGGTTCCTATGCTGATATTTTACTACGAATTCTGGGCCCAGGACTTGGCATGTCTGTACTAGAGGTGGCAGCACCAGTCCCAGCTGGGTAGGGTGGCAGGTGATTTGGCTGCTCTGTGTCCCCACGTGGTCACACCCCTTCTCTGCCTTGCACCATCTCTCAAATGTGCATTTGTTGGAAGGCTTTGGAGAGGGTGGCACCCCCAGCCTTTGTTTACTTGACATTGCTGGCCTTTGTCCCCCCCAGTCCCACATTCCCATACTGCACAGACACAAAAGCCGCAGTCTCCATGGCCTCTGAAAGGAGTCTCTCTCCTTTGAGGTCAAGGTGCTGGCCAGTTCTCCTCAGACCTGCATGTCCCTGTGGGGGGCTGGAACTTGTGCAGGCTGAGTCCTGTCTGAAGAAGCAGGCAGTCATGTGCAGAGGAAGTGCCGCGGGTGACTAAAGCCTCAGGACTATGGTGGCTGGGGACTGACAGGGAAAGCTGCCTGGTTGTGGCCACTGTCCCTGGCAGCAACGGTTGCGAGTTGTGTTTTTGAATGATGGTCCCAGAGATGGTGGGGGTTCAGTGGGATGTCTGTCCATCACCCCATGTCTCAGTGTTTGAGGGCCTCCTCTGTTTGACATACACACTGAGCTTACAGGAAAACCCACCTTCCAGTCCAAATAAGTCACTGAAATAAAACCTACAGTTTAACCATCTCCTCCCAACCTAAAGCATATTAATAAAGAATCAACAGCAAGGTTAAAATGGCAAAATATTCCTTTTTCTTCCATCCATCCATTATTGTTAACCACCCTGAGTAGATTTGCGGTCGTCTGGTGTCTCTCCCTGTCCTAGGCTGTGATGGGACGCCAGTCCATCATAGGCTGACCGCACTCTGTGGGCAATTGAGAGTGAGCAGTTAATCTGAAATGCATGTCTTTGAGCTGTGGGAGGAAACCTACACAGTCACAACATGAGAATAACATCTCCCCACAGACTGAGCTGCGTTCAAATGTCCCAGCTGCTGTGATGCAGAGGCGAAATCTCCTGGGACGCCTTGCTGCCCATTGTCATTTTTCTTTGTAGACATTTTGCAGATGAGTGGTACTTCAACACATCATGTCCAAATCCCCATTCTGGAAGTGTAATATTTTGGGTGTGGTTGGAGTTCCTGCTACTTTTAAGCATTTATTCAAACCTCTGATTTTTGACTTGCTGATCATGTTCTAAGCATGATGATATCTGCATGAATAGTAGAGGATTGGCTGAGCTGCTAACAGGCAGCTACACAGAGGCTTTCTTCTGCTTATATCCCAGAAAGGGAGGTTCCGTGATTAACAGCTGTATTGCTTACATAATATAGTATTGTGACCTTTTTGAAACCTTTTGTACTTGGCCTAAAATGATGTCTGTTGTGAGAGGGAGTTAAAGATTTGTTGGCTGTGTAAGTCGCTCTCCGTATGTAAATTACAGGGCAGAGTTGCAGAATTGTGTGCTGATCTGACAATGAATTACCACGTACCTTTTGGCACTCATTAAATAAGGGAGGCCAACAGAGACATATGAGTCTTCCTGCAGTCTTTACAGTCATTGTTTATTCACGCATGTCTGATCTCTGATCTCTTCCAGGTTGCTACGACTGCTGCATGCGCTGCCTGGGAGGCATCCCATATGCTTCCCTGGTGGCTACCCTCTTGTGCTTTTCTGGCATTGCCTTGTTCTGCGGGTGCATCCACCAGGCCCTGACGGAGACAGAGAGGCTCATCGAGACGTACTTTGCACGCAACCTACAGGATTACATCACCCTGGCCTACATGTGAGTGCATCCCCTGAACACAGCACTTTCTCCAGTAAGTAGGAAGGAGGCAGCCAAAAAAGCTCTAAACTACCAGTGGCCACCCATGGTCTGGAAAGGTGCAGTCAAGTGGGTTTCAAAAAAAGCCATTGAACTGGTGCTTGGTTTAAACTGGAGTCATTGGAGGTGAAGACTGACTGCACAATGGTTGGGTCCTAACTTTGGGGGTTCTGTCCCAGGGCTCAGGGCTCTAATGAAATGATTATTTTGGGAAATTTAAACAAAAAAAACCTGCACGAGTAGAATTCTGGGGCAACTAAAATGGGTGTTAACAAATAAAAATATTTCCAAGTTCTTTCCTTGGCTTGTTTGTGTCAGTATTGGGTGGTGGTGCTGAAAAGTGGCACTGTCACCTGGAAGGAGGCTGTGTTACGTCATTGGGTTTATGAACGTACCACAAGCGTTAACTTTTGCCAGCATATTTGTAACCCCATACTCAGCATATACCAACACACCCACTGAAGCTGCTGAATTCTTCAAACAGAGGTCTCCCATAATATATTGCACAGTGTATCTATAAATAGCTGTATTTAACTGTAGTGGGGTGTTGCGGGGGATTCTTGACCACCTCATTGCTTAATGTGTTTTATGGGTGGGCAAGTTAGTGTGCTCTGTCAGTGCCACTGTTTTTCCCTGCAGTGTATTGTGGGTCAGTACAGAAAGGATCCACCCCAGGTGTCAAAATCCTTAGATCTGCCCCTGTTCTCCAGCTGAAACTCTGCAACCATTGAGGGCCAGAGTTGCAAATCCCTGCTATAAACAAAGAGCCAAGTTCAGTTATTGTCATTATCCTGACATCTTAAAAATGTCCAAAGCAGGTATGTTTCAGCAGTAAGTCAGCTCTCCCCTTCTGTTCTCTTTTGCAGTATCCAGTACTTCCAGTACATCATCTATGCCTTGGCATCCTTCTTTTTCCTCTATTGTGTTGTGCTGTTGGCTGAGGGCTTCTACACCACCAGTGCCGTGAAGCAGACCTTTGGCGAGTTCCGGAGCACAGTCTGCGGCCGCTGTCTCAGTACCACGGTGAGAGAATCTGGTTGGACAGGGACAGAAAAGAGCACTAGGAACTTGATACTCCAAAGTACCAAACATAAACATGTCTGTACTGTGTGCTGCTCAGTACTGGTGCACTTGAAGCACTGGTTACCCTCAGTATGTTTCTGCTGAGTACTACGCAAGTCAACATAGGAACTCTGTCCACCCCCAGTTCATCGTGGTTACATACACCTTGGCCGTCATCTGGCTCCTGGTTTTTGCCTTCTCTGCACTGCCTGTCTACTTCTTCTACAACATGGACTTCACCTGCCACATCATCAATGCCCTGTCAGAGACAGCCTCCAATATCAACCAGCTCTGCATGGATGCCAGGCAATATGGTATCACACTTTGGTTCCTCAAGCCTGTTGACATCAGTGCCTTTACAGTAATTATGTTATGCAATTTCGATCAGTGCATTTAAGTGCTCCAAGACCCAGTAGTTTATTTATTCTCCTTAGGGCTGCTACCCTGGAATGCCATGCCGGGAAAAGTGTGTGGGATGACACTGTTGACTGTTTGCAAGACAAAGGAGGTGAGAAAGGATTGGCTGGTATGACGAGGACTTCAGCACACAGCACTTTTGTGTCACAGTCTGACCTCACTTTTTTTATATAGTTCTCCTTGACATATGATCTCTTCATATCTGCCTTTGCTGGAGCTGGCATCACACTCCTCGCGCTGGTGAGTATACGTATCTAATGAGGAGAAATTCCATGCTGGAGAACAGTGGCCAAGTGGCGCTGATCCATTCTTGTGTAGGTGGTCAAGAATGAGCCTTCTGCCTTTTGCTCAGTGGGGCTTTCTGTGCTCAGAAATCTGTAAACACTGCTGTCTTTGAGAGCCAAAGCCCTGACCCTGAGGATGCCACTAAACAGAACCTTGCACAGAATATGGAAATTATTCCCCATGTGATTTTGACGCTATGCATTTACTTGGAATGATGAAACACATCCAGCAAAATGTGGTCACGTTTTAACTTCTTTCTCTGTCTCTGTAGCTCACCTACATGATCTCCACCACCTACAACTTTGCGGTGCTGAGGTATCTGGGGAGAAAGGGCATAGGCACGCGTTGTTAAGCTCTGCTGTTCCTTCCTTCCCCCCCCCCCCCCCCACAGCAAGTCACAAAAAGGGGCTGTTCTGGAGCTTTCCCTGTGTCCACCCCTGTGCCCCTTAACCTGGGAACTGAGCAGAACTGAACACGAATTTCTACACTAGTTACAGTTTCCTGATCTGTTTTATTTTGGCCTCTTTATGGACATGTTTATCTTTTAAAATGGTACTGTTTGTGCACTTACAGACTCACAGCTGTGATCTTAAGTTCCACTTGCCTGTCACATTCTCGGTATCTTTCATTACAGAACCTCCTTCTGGAGATTATCAATCTGAGATTGCAGTCTGAATTTTTTTTCCCCCCTTTAATGCAAAATGAAATGAAAATGTACATTTTACCTTGGAGATGGTCATTACTTTAGGCCCATGTAAAACTGAGTGTTTCTGCAATATTCTATACCCACATAAATGAAGAGGTTGACTTTGGCATCTCGTTGCCATGGCAGTAGACGAGCCAGTATTAGCAGACTCGTTCTGATCCACAGTTTGTTTCTCATGGGCTTCTCACAATAGAGAGAGCATCATCAGTCTGAGCAAAACCCAACTGCAAGTGTGTCTTGGAGATCCATGTTGGGGGGGGTGTCTTTTTGTTTTCTTTAGGAACCTTATAGTGAACAATAGCTCAGTTAGGTGGGCTTTTCAGCAAGCTGGAACCCATTCAGTGACCTGCACGGTGTTTGGAGTGCACAGATTTGTGGCCAGAATTTGAAGGAGGAGATGGTGTGTTGTTAAGCAGAGTGTCAGGAACTGAGAGCAGGATTTTAGTTCAGCTCATGGCTTGAAACAGCAAATGTCCAAATGAATCAAATGGTCAGACTGGTCAAGATGTTATACCTCCCCAGGGTTGTTTTATTTGAAGGTGAAACTGAAGCAAAAACATAGGTAGGGTGTTCCTTCCATCCTGATGATGTAGTAATTAAAATACTGTTCATAAAAAAACCGCCTCCGTGCAGCTTCCATGTTGTGCTGAACAGAATCCAGTGATAGTCCTGAGTGTGAATGTATACATGGTGGACAGCTTTACTGTGATCTGTATGGCGGTCTCCCTGTTCCCTCACAGCCACACAGCCTCCTGCACCTAGGAAAAAGTTGCATGCACCTGAGGGAGATGTGGCAGAAGCACAAGGCAAAATCCATGCACTGGTCACTTTTTAGGACACTGGTCAGAGACTGGAAAGGGAGGGTTTACTTGCCATATGACCCAGAAAATACAGAAGTATGAAAGTCCCTGAAGGATTCTTCCTGGGTATCATGTGGTAACCCAGGTCATTGCAGAACAGCCATATTTCCAGCGCTGTTCTGCAGCTTAAACATCCCACTAGATGGCACTACAGTACACTTTAAGGACACTGGTCCAAGGGATTTTATTTTTCCCCTTAGTGCCTAAAAAGATGTATGTTGAATAACTAATAACACTTCTTTGCATATACTTTTTTGTAAAGTCAGGAAGGCTACTGCAGTGAAAGCGTATAGCAAAATATGGTTAAATAAGGTTGTGATTAAATCTATTTCTGTTTATTCAGTATTGCTTGAAAATGTTCAACTTTCACCTTCATATTAAATAATAGAGGCCTAAACCAAGTAGAAATATTAATATTTGTTTTTGTGGAAAGAAACAGTCATACCACAGCTTTGGTTTGTTTATTTTATTGATAGGATTTGTTGTACCCAAACTGAACACTGTCTCTGGTGTGTAAACAGCTCCTGGGTAACAAAGATCACTTACAGCTGAGTGCAAGTAGTCTTCTTAGTGACTGAGTTACCACCCACCTCATACACTTTTTTGTGGGGGGGGGGCAACAATCATGCCATCTTCAAACCCACGGTTATGTAGAATAATGCTATTTAAGTCTGACAAGCCTTCACATGGAAATTAACTGTTTCATACAGATTACTGTAAACAACTCTTGCTTCACAGAAAATGCCCCAGCAAGGGTAAAGCACATATATAAATATCCAAATCTCAGGAAAAAGACAGAGCTATTACAGTAAATTGCAGTATGTTAACCTGTTGTATTAATTTCTGATTTTAAATTAAAAAATGTGGAACTGATATTCACTGGGTGGATGCATCCACATCCTCACAACTGCACAGTGTTAATTTGAAGTGTGTTCAGTCAGTTCAGTTACAACGTTCGCATGTCAATATTTAAAGTACCTCATTGTGCACGACTGAACATGGACAGCATGGAAACAGTTCCTGGCTTCTACAGAACATCTTCAGGAGACAGCGGTAATACTGCAAGGTGTGCAACTGAGAACCCTGTGACACTGTAACAGTAAATCCATTGCACATTTATCACAGCGTGTAAGTGGAATATACTTTTTGTAAATTGTGGTAAAACACTAATTTGACACACAGCTCAGCTCCTCAGTTCTGTAGGTGTTGTATCCACTAAGATGCCTGCAAAGGGCACAGAACTGAAAAAATGTGGAAATTTTTCACAGTGTACATTGAGTAACAGATTAACCTGCACACATGATCAGGTACCAGGGAAAGTATATTATACATTTACACACACAAATCCTGTACTAAAAATGAAGCACTAATTCAAATGGAAATATAGTGCTACACAGTATCAACGTAAATTGGTCCAGCTTGTTGTACTTACAAAGAAAATTAGATAACAACCAAAAAAACCACTGAAATGAATCAGAAGAGAGCCTTGTACCAACAGCCAGTTGCAATAAACCTTAAAAAAAAGCAGATGCAGGTCATGTTATATCACATCATCAAGGTTTATGTGGTATTTGACTACAGTATTACAGCCTGCTAAATATTATGTTACTAACAAGTATAACAAAGGATTTATATAGATCTTGATAGAGCTCGAAACAATGAGAAATGTTTTAAAAGTGTCTCAATTTATACACTGAGGCAGTTCTGGGCCCAGCTTAATTTATAATTCAGACATTACCTGCTCAGCACACAAAACACAAATATTTACATTACCATAGACATAATTTAAATCCCTTTGTTACTTCACTGGTATACTGAAGAGTTTAAGTGCCTTAGCATACAGTATGGCAGCTATATCCATCCTGAAATCTGAACCTGCAACTCATCACATTCTGCTAAAGCTCCTGAACGACTGTACCACATCACTCCTCCTGTCACTGTCTAAGATGATGCCCTTATAATAACACTTAAGCAATCTATAATCTTCAGTACTGTGACTAAATACTGGCCATTGCAACTTTAAGAGTGAAACAACTACAGAACTGAATGAAACTACAGGAAAACAGACATGCAGAGCTGTTTTAACAGTGACTGTGCTGCTCATTTTGGCATAAATGATAACAGGTTACAGCTCACTGAAAACCTTTAAGTCTCTTCAGCAGCAAAAACTGGACTGGAGGAGTTGCCAGTTTTATTTTATATTAAAAACAAACAAAAAAACTCAGTTCTGTTGCATACTTCCTGGTTTTTAAAGTTTTCCCCAGAGCTCAATAGCAGGCTAAGCCTTATTACTGTAAATGTTAACTCGCTGCTTTTATGTACAACTTACACAGCTTGAAATTGTACAGTTTCATCAGTTGATACAGCTGTACACTTCTATGCACGTTGCTACTAGGACGGCAGCCAGTAGAGTTCAGGCCTATGTCATCAGCAACAAGTTACCTACTTCCCTGTTTAGTACCAGTGTCAACAATGTGACCATTCTTTGAATATGTGCTACATTTAACCACACGCTCAATGGATTTAGTAACAATACATATAGTCAGGTACAGAGTAGGTGCTTTCAGACTAGAAAAGGGAGCTACTGACGGCAAGCTTGGCACAAATCATGATAGACAGAGGCCCAAAAGAGGTTTCCAAAGCATCATACACAACAGGCACTGTCAGCCCAACATGGAATATCACAGAGAGCTGCAGCTGAAATGACTGGACAACACCAGCTCCTACAGCTCTCCCCTTCACCCACTCTCTCCCTTACACAGGCACAAAGCAGCACTTGTGTTACCTACAAATCCAAAAGGAAAATTATCAGGCTGCATGAAAGGCCTGAAGGAGAAGAAAAGAAGTACCATTGGTAGTACTGTGCTGTACCTAGACTCTGAATAACTTTGCTGACATGCCAAGTCAAAATTCTGTCCGTTATAGAAAAAGAAACACTGTTAAATAACTCTTTCAAAAAAAAAAAATTGAGAACCTACATCACTAAAATGCCATGGAGTTTACATTACCTGTATGTTTCACCATGTTTCATCCTTTCAATAACAAACAAAAGTAGGACAGACAACCAAAAGCCAAGTATGAGCCCTTAAATTAATAAACACGGTGACCTAAGAAGCCCTAATGCTTGTGGCAGGGCTCAAGTTTCTTTACCTTTTTAAACCATTTTTGTTTTTCCCTTGTGCTGAAAAATAAGAATCCAGTGATTCTTTCAGACAGGTTTGTTTTAGGAAGCTGATGCAGTACGTAAAACCTGTTTCACTGAAATAAATCAAAAGAAAATGAACCAGTGATTGGCGAACTGTGCTTGAGCAAAAGTAGAGTACAGAAGGACTTCTGACACTGAAGGACAACAAAGGTGGGTCTTAAATACCCCCCACCCTTGCAGGCAGGACAGAAGCTGGGCAGAGAACAGGCCACAGAGGTGCACCGTGCCTCACTGCAGATCTGCCCTCTCACTGGAAAAGTGGAAACAAGTACCAGTTACAAGAAAGCTCTGCTACAACTACCATATTTAACACTCAAGTTTCACCAGCTGTAGACATGCCTCTGCAGCCAGCAGCCCAAGATGGCTCAGCAGCAGGAGGACCGCGGGGCTTTGCGGTTGCCGTGAAGGTCGATGGCACTGCTGAGCAGTGTGTGGTCCAGCTGCTCCTCTGCTGCCAACACCTCCCGCACGGCAGCCTCAAAGGCCGCACCCACATTGGTGTCATCCTTGGCGCTAGTCTCGAAGTATGGGCAGCAGCCATTCTCCTGACACCAGGCACGCGCCTCCTCTTCGCCCACCTCCCGCTCGGGTCCTTTGTCAACCTTGTTGCCAAGCACGACGAAGGGGAAGCGCTCGGGGTCCCGCACGTCCGAGTAGTACATGAACTCCTTCTTCCAGCAGCCCAGGTTGTGAAAGCTCTGCAGGTCATCAACGGCAAAGGTGAGCAGGCAGCAGTCAGCACCCCGGTAGAAAGGTGTGCGCAGGCTCTTGAAGCGCTCCTGACCGGCTGTATCCCAGATCTGCAGGGTAACCAGCCGGCCATCCACCTCCAGGTCCCGGTTGAGGAACTCAACCCCAATGGTGTGGAAGGATTGTGAGTCAAAGCGGTCTGTCACGTAGCGGTTCATCAGGGAACTCTTGCCCACACCTCCGTCCCCCAAGAGGATGACCTTTAGCAGCAGGCTCTTCCCGCTCATGATGACCCACTGGCTGCTGGACACTGTGGCTCAAAGCCACCTGTGGGGACACACAGCGGGACATCTCTCACAACAAAGGACGGCGGCCATCAGGACAAATGGGGATGTGAAACCACCTGATACTGCATGCTGCTCACGATGCAAGTGCGCAGCGCTGTGACAGCAGCTGCCAATCCACCAAAATGAATCAGAACAAACTCAAATTAAACGCAAACGTCAAACTATATCAATTCCAAAAATAAATGTAAATATATTACGCTAAAACGCGCCTCTGTCGTGTTTGGGCAACTGACAGTGACCCGGAGAAAGCAAACTGCACTGTGAGCTGTGTGAGGGTTTTTTAGACAGGGTGCAAAGTGCGAAATACGGGTCGCGTAGTTAGCCAAGTTGCAGAAAGACACTTGTTGGTGTTTTCTTGGGGCAATTTTCTGTGCCAGAGAGATGACAACTGCGTTTTCCGACCGTTTCGCAGCTCTGTCACGTCTTTAAAGGGCGCGTTCTCCACACTCAAATCTCGCGATACAACCCGCGACCGGCCGAATAGCCCCAAAGCTAAAGCGTTCAAAATAACAACGTTATCTTTTGTGTATCACAGTAAAGACGCGTTATTAGCAGCAGATAAGTACGTACCGCAATAGTGTTAATAATGATATCTGTCGGTTGAGCAGTTACAGGAAAGAAAAATTAAATAATAGCGCTTTACCTCATCCTCCCCGGCAGCAGTTCGGCTGCGGCGCGCACCAATACTGTGGAACTGAGATTTACCGTGAACTCGCCTCCAATGCGCGGCGCGGCACTCGAACGACGGCGCATGTGCAGTAA
Source organism: Arapaima gigas (assembly GCA_900497675.1). NCBI lineage: Eukaryota > Metazoa > Chordata > Actinopteri > Osteoglossiformes > Osteoglossidae > Arapaima > Arapaima gigas. The sequence continues at coordinate 655,382 of UFQX01000005.1, read as the reverse complement.
AACCATAGGATATTAAATACGAAGCATCACTAGCTATGTCCAGCAAAACTTTGCATTTATTTGGTAAAACATATATTGAGGAGAGTAATTCAATATTCTTTCAAAACATGTGTCGAGCATCTCTGGTAAACATTCTAATACGTTATGATGTGCATTAGAAAATTAATTAAATAACGTACAGTAACGGTACAGATAACTGTGCACGCAACACCAGTAACCGCATTTCAAACTGAACCATTTCTTTCATATTTGAGTACGTGTTGTAACAGTTTTGCACAGAACGAAGCTAAATTAACTTCTTTTTTGTAGTTATAAATTGTATGTCAGGCACGCGTCCCCACACCTCCCAGCGAGCGTTCCTGTGTCCCGCCTTCCCACTTCCTGCGAACGGGCCCAGGTTCCCGCAGCGGTGGGAGCTATATTAGAGACGGGGTCTGCGGGAAGTGTGTTCCGGCGTGGCGACCGATGGCTTAACCGCTCCAGTAAAACGGTAGGGAATACATAAAACGTTCCACAGACTGCAGACTGCCTGGTTTTGTGTTGTATTTGTCATTTGTGTCGTATTGTCGTGTGAGATCCGCTACATGAAGCCCGTACTATGGTTCCAGGTTTGAATCCCACTCCAGATGTACAGTAATACCCCTGACGAAGGTACTTATCGTAAGTTGATGTAGTGCAAATGCCCTACTGTGTAAATAGATAAATTATTGTAACGCTGACTGTTGTGAGCGTAAATAGCAATTTAAAACGTCGTGTTTATGCACATGAATAATGTGTATTTAAACAATGTGTGCTGGATAACAGCACCTAGACAGTGTTGCTGACAATCCTAGTACACAGTATAATAAAAGAAATTTATCTTACTTTCACAGACTTACTTTCTGAGTAAGAGCCAGGACATAAAAAGTAAGGGATACAAAATAATTATTTAATTATTCAATTATTATTTAATTCATGGTTTGTTTAATGTAGCTTACAGTTTTTTTCCCCAACTCATTTGGTTGGGTATTTTTGCCAGCTAATATCACCTTCACTTACCATTAGGAGCCCATGGGTCAACCTAAGGTTAGGGCTAAGCAAAATATGACTTAATAATCTTTGTTTGTAACTTTGGATAAATCCATGTGCTCTATGAATAAATAGAATTGAGCAGCATAATCATTTATATGTCCAGACTATTATAATAAGTCCTTTCTTTTTGCTATTTTAATCAATTTTTGTTCATTTTTTCATCCAAGAAGCATTGTTTTTTTTTTTTCTCCTATGAGCAGTAATGTTAACTTGATAGTCTCACAACAGGAGTTTGTCTTCTGGGGTGACTTGGATGAAGGAATGCACCTTGTATCATTAAACAGTAAACATTTTGAGCCCTTCTTTCATTTGATGTACTTTTTAATTGCATACTGCACATTTAATCTCATTCGCTTTCCAAAAATGCTACTGATTTCAGTTTTACTTTTCATAAAGCAATTTTATGTTGATTTATTCAAAGTATCTTTGCTCCAGATGTGGAAGGTATTGCTCTCTCCATATGATTTTTTTTTTTTTTTTTTTTTTAAAGGGGTGTGTTTTCTTACAGACATGGCTGTACTGGCGTGGNTTCTTTTTATTTTTTTTTTTTTTTTTTTTTTAAAGGGGTGTGTTTTCTTACAGACATGGCTGTACTGGCGTGGGCAGTTGTCCCTCTGGGTCTCTGGCTCCTGCGTGCCGGGCTATGCCATAGTCAGGACCCAGCAGACAGAGCTACCTTCAAGCCTCAGAGCGTACTGGCTGACACAGAGTTTGCTATGGCTGGCACATACCGCGGGCCAGGCAACAATGACACACGCAGCAACAAGCAGCTGCCTATTCTGCTGTGGTGGAGTGCAGGCCTGTTCCCTCACTTCCCTGGTGACACGGAGCGCATTGACTGTGCACACTCCTCCTGCTTGGTGACACGTAACCGCAAGGTGCAACTGTACCATCGCACGTCCGCCATCATCTTCTATGGCACTGATTTTCGGGCATACGAAGCACCGCTACCACGGCTGCCTCACCAGACATGGGCACTGTTCCACGAGGAGTCACCCATGAACAATTATGTCTTGTCCCATGGCCCCGCCATTCGTCTCTTCAACTACACAGCCACCTTCCGACGAGAGTCAGACTACCCGCTCACCCTGCAGTGGTTGCCGACTCTGGAGTACCTGCTGACCCCACCAGCTGTCTCACTACTGGAGAAGAACCGGTGGCGCCAGGCAGGCCTGGCTCCGGTCTTGTACCTCCAGTCGCACTGCGATGTTCCCTCAGACCGTGATCGCTACGTCCAGGAACTCATGAAGTACATTGAGGTATTGTTGCCCTTCTTGACATAGAAACATTTGCCACTTTGTGTGATTATTTATTCCTGTAGTATCATTTACTTGCACACCTGGTTTTTATTTCAGTGCAACTTCCTCTTTATCTTACTCCAAAAATTAATATCTCAGCATGAATTTCCTTATCATGCACTACGCTCTAAATGTATTTTACATTTATTATCGCCATATCATAATGACCAATCAAAGTATGTTTTGATTGCCAACTCATAGTGACCAGATGCAACAAGCATGTTTATGTGATGAATTGGTCACTTTTGTGTGGCCAATTTTATGGTGTCCTTAGTAGAAAAACAGACATAGAGATGGTATTTTAAGGTGAATCATTTTTAAGTACGTTCACCTTACACAATCTTCCATTACACTGCAGCTCACTTTTTGTTTTCCAGGGTTTCATTTCCCAGTGCTGCTAAATGTGCAGGTGGAGCTTGCCCTGTATCACATATATAAGCCAACAACAATAGCAAGTTGTGGAGATGACATTTTTATTTTTAGTTATTTTAAAGCGTGCTTAGTTTTAATATTGCTTCATGTTGTCAATAGAAAAATAAATAATATGAAGTGATGTTCCATCCATATTGCATTTTGCATCCATCTTGCCCTGTTTCCATCACAGAGGACCACTGAGACCCAGTATTGTATTATCTGATAATGAAAATTTAAAAAAAAAAATACAAATCATGCAGTAAATTTTCAGTTCATTTTTGTTTTTAACACAACCTGTGAATTAAGATGTATTATAAGGTTTTTAATTGATTTTAACATAGTGGGTAGACTTCAGTTCTAACATGATTCCAGTCCTGCTTGTGTTCATAAGCTGAGATACAAGTTTACTTATCTGAACCTGGCAGTGTGACCTCCTTTCCTTCCTCCTTCTTTGCCTGGTGTCTACAGGTGGATTCCTATGGGAAGTGCCTCAATAACAAGCGTTTGCCAGGACGCCTGGAGGACACGTCTACAGCCACAGAAGAGGACAGCCAATTTATGAGCTTTGTTGCACGTTACAAGTTCCACCTGGCACTGGAGAATGGCCTGTGCCCTGACTACATAACGGAGAAGCTCTGGCGGCCGATGCACCAGGGCTGTGTGCCAGTATACAGGGGCTCTCCCTCAGTGGCCGACTGGCTGCCCAGAGAGCACTCCGCCATACTCATTGATAGTTTCCCCTCGCCCCTTGCACTTGCTGAATACCTGCAGGCATTGGACAGAGACGATGCAGAGTACGAACGGTTCCTGGAGTACAAGAATCCTGGCCGTGTGACTAACGGTCGCCTCCTGGAGGCACTGCAGAGTCGGGAGTGGGGTGTCAGTGACATGAGCAAGCCTAACTACCTCAACGGCTTCGAGTGTTTTGTGTGCAATAAAGAGAACCAAAGGCTGACGGCTCAGCGGGCACAACGACGTGCTCCTGCCACACACACAGCACTACCCCCCAGGATGGCAGACAACTCCCACATGGGCTGCCCCCTGCCCAGCCCCGGCTACAGCGGCATTGAGGATATTCCAGACAATGACAGGTGAGAAGGGCACATTCAGCCTCTGCTCCTCTTTTGTCTTGGTTACTCGTGTGCTCTGTAGGTTACTCTAGATTATATATAGAGGTGGTCCTCAATTTATGGCAGGGTTCTGTTTGGAGAACGTCATAAATTGCAAAATCTGCTTATACAATGTATGATGTAAATCATGTTAACATACATGACTTTCTATATATTTTTATATATAATTTTTTTTACAAATTTCACAAATTATTCATATTAAAATACTAGTAAAGTATAATATAAATGAAGTTTTTTTCATAATGTGCTATATTGTATGCACCTAAGGGAGTGCTTGAGCAGCTTCTGACATAACAGTACTTGTAGTTTACTTGTATAGTACTTTGTTTACCCCCCTTGAAGAGGGTTCTTTCTTTTGTACTTAAGTTCAGATATCGGTTTTGATGCCAGCAACTGCTGTCATGTTATATTTTTCAATGTCATCCATATTTTTCTTTCTCTAAACAAATTTATCTGTATGAGGTTTTTTTTTACTGTCACTTTGAAACGGCACTGATTTTTACGTAAACAAAATGCAGAAAACTATGCACAGCAATACATCACTAGTACTTTCCCGTTTAGAGTGAAACAGCCAACGGCTGCGTATCTAGTAAAGTGGAACCATGGGTTTCAGAACGGACAAACTTGTGTTAATTCATGTTTGCCCACCAGCAAAGGAAGTTGCAGGGCAAAAGGTGGCCAGCAACAGGCTGAGTTGTGAGGTTTTTTTATTTTTTGTGCTTCCCCCATGTCTTTATAAAGGAAACTTCTTGGGTGAGGGTTGGGTTTTAAGCAAAAGAGTGTTATTTGTGATATAACAATAAAATGAGTAAGTGAGGTTCTGTACTGATGGAGAAATGGTTTGAACTTGCTGATTGTGTTTTAATGTGGTGTTTTATATTGAGATGTCCAACCCTAATCCTAATTTTATTGGCAGGGTTTGTTCACGTGGCAATGTCTGTATTTGGTGTCATAGTCTGGTACATACTGGTACATGTGTACATACTCTGTTCTCTGCTGAACCCACACATGGTCTGCGTGGACACGCACTGATCAGGCAAAGCAGAGCTCAGGTGAATAAAGTATCTTTGGGGGTGTGTTTTCATGTCGGCAGCTGGATACAGACGTGGCCACAGGATTACTGGCAGAGCCTGGACCAAGCTGAGGGGCTGGAATCACTTATACGGCACAACGAATCAGACCCCGGGCTGCTGTGGCACCACATCCAGAGACTCACAGCCAGGCGCACTGCAAGGCATTAAACCGAGGCGTTCCAGTGAGCATTCCCACAGATCCCCTAAGTGTGAGGTCCTGTTCATTCTTCAGGAAGGTTGGCTCACCAAAGACACTTATCTTGCCAGATATAGACCAAACCGACAGACACTAAGGCAAGTCTTTTGCTGTCAGTGTAGCCAAAAATTGACAAAAGTGGTAAAAGTACAGAGTTACTGTACATGGGTTTCAGTTCCTGAACTCAGATACAAGATAAGGTAACCAGAAGCAATAGTTTAGTTGGAACATTCAATACAATACTTGGTTGTTTGTGTGGAAAACTTGCATTTCCAAACAGCACGTTTCTTTTTTCTCAGGGTTACATATTTCTACAACAAATGATAAGGCTTCTTCATGGACCAGATAAAGAACCAGACAATTGGAGTAAAAGGTCTTGTTTGAGAACAATCTCTAAGGAGCTACTGACAGGTGCTCATGGAGCGGACTTTATTTCATTATGTGGCATTATGCTGAGACTATCATTATCAACACTTATTGTACAGGTCCCTCTGTATGCTGGCACAATATATATTTTTAATAAGAATATTCCTGTTTGTTGTGTTTAAATTTTACTGCATTATGTTAAAATCGAAATAATAAAATACAATTTTTTTTTTCGATTTATTGGGATATAAATTTCAAAGGAAACATTTTAAGAAATACACAGCTGGAGCAATGTACATAAGGCACATATTCCTATGTTCTAGCTCTGTATTCCTGTTTGCATTAATATAAATCCTGCTTTTATTTGTAGAGCGAACAGATGAATAATATGTTTACCTCACAGGATGAAAAAACATAAGCAGTAAAGGCCTGACACTTTTATCACACGTTTGTGTAATAAAAATTTATACATCAATTAGTCTAACCAAAAAAAATTCTGGAAAAACTCAAACCCCAGAATTCCTGCTACAGTTGTTCCTTGCCTACTATTATATTCACATTCAGCACTGAGTAAAAATAAGCTCTTAAGTAATAATAAGGCATTTTTCTTAGTTTGTACTTTTTTTTTTGGAACTGCATCGCTGTCCAACATCCTTGTTTTATTTCTACGGAAACAAAAAGCAGTTTTGTTGCTTGATGTGAATTTCTTCAATGCTTCAATAACGCCGACTATTCTTGGAGAAAAAAAATGCTACAAGTGATTAAGTGAGCAGCAACATTTGTTCTCCTGAAAATACCACTTTCATATAAATCAAACAACTAGCATATTACTAGTTCAGTGTGTGTTTGGTGGTAGGTTGCTCAGGTCCACCTCACCTAGATGGCATTGGAATAGCAGTTCTCACAGTGGACAGTGTTCCTGTGCAAGAACATGCTGTGTAACAGGTCTCCCATGGGCTTGCTGCATACGCCACACTGCAGGACGGGGACATCAGCATAATGACTTTAGCCTCAATGGCACATCAAGAAAACAGCATCTAGGTGCCCTCTGCATAAAACAGGTATGTGAGTAATAACGGTAATTTATTTTTGATCTAATCATCTACTTACACAAACACTAAGTACTAAGGAAAGCCAGGCCAGTACCTTGAAGCAGGCTGGATGACAAGAGATGTTCAGATGCTCGATGGTGATCCGGTTTTCACTGCCCACCATCTTCCCACAGTATGTGCAGGCACTCATGCTCCTGTGTGGTACAACAGATGCTATTACTATAGTACCTCTCAAAATTATTCCCCCTCAGTGGACTTTTTCACATTTTTTGTTGTGCAACATTGAATCACAGTCGATGTGATTTGGTTATGTTGAAACTGATCAACAGAAAAACACGAAGTAAAAACATCAACATAATTTCAGGTGTAACATATATGTGGTGGAAATCACAGTTAATTCCTATAACCTCTGACTTTAAGTCTTGTTTTTCTGCTTGCAGGATAATTCAAATGTGTGTTTGTGCAGAAGGAATGTTCATCAAGATAAGTCCTTGAGTAACTGCAACTTAAGCAGAGAAAACATTTGCTTTCACATCTGTGTCTGTGGGGATAGTTTTAAAACTGGCTCTCACCCAGAGTAAGAGGACGGGCTGCTGTATGAGTAGTTGGATGAAGTTGAGTAGATGTAGTCAGATGAAAGTCTGCAAGGGGGGAGGGTGCAAGAAATCCAACATGAGCATGAGGCTGATATGTTGAACACAGAGCTGCAGGATGGTTCCATTGAATGAGGTGTGAACAGAGGTGTGGTGCCAATGGGCAGAGCTCTCTGTAAACCTGCATCAGGAAGAGTGCACTTGCCTTTCATCAGAGCGAATCCCGGTATTTTGTAGGGACATGGCCGAGGTGTTGACGTACTCCTTCACGAGTATAAGGCCCCTGCAGGAGAGAGTTTATGACCTTCAGAAAAGATGCACCACAGGTGACCTCTGTCCACCTACACAGTCACGCCAACAACTTACTTCTTGGACTCAGAGTCAGATGAGTTTGTCTCCTGGCTCACAGTTTCCAAAGTCCTGCTAATTGAAGGACAGTGTTATAATGTGGGCTCTTCATGAAATTAGCAAACACAAAACTTATTCTTAAGTGAATGATAAAAGAGCACTACTAAAATAAAACTGGTGCTTAAACAGTGTGCAAATGATTATATATCAAATTTGTTTTGCATTATTGATGCATGGTATGATCAAGCTATCAATACACTTTGTGGTTGCAGGAATAATAAAATCTTAACCTGTGACAAAATAAAGTATAAAAATTTGAAACGACATAAAAATGGAGGCAACATAGCAATTCTAATAACTACATTATGTAGTGACTCATGTTTTGTAACAGTAAATGTACAAATCAGCAAAAAGTACTCTTTTTTCCACAAAACAAAATCTACATCAAAAAAAAAAAACAAAAAAAAAAAAATCGGACTGCTAATGATTTATAGCAGCCAAACCTCAAACAAACTGACAGTTTGATGTTAAGTTGGACACACATATCTGGATAATTTCCAGTATATATCTACAAAACTACCAGTTAATAACAACTTTGACTTATAGAAATAAAATTTAAGACATTCAAAAGTATAGAAGATATAAAGATAATTTTGATTTTTATATAACTATTAAAAAGGAGAAAATTGAAACTAAGGAAGTTAAGAATCTAAAAGCCATTGTCCAGGGCTTCTAAATTTAAGCTCATCCCAGATCCCTATCCTGCACGCCTTCATTTAGGTGTGCTTTTCCCACAAAGTGCACCAGCAAGTTGGACCAGTTTGGTGGACCTGGTTGCAGGTGTGTGGTTTGGTATAGGGAGGGACGCTCGATCCCAGTTACACAGCTCCCAAAGAGTACACAGAACCACAGGATGTCAGCAGTGGCCCAGACCACAATGCGCTCACACAGTTACAACCATACATGAAGGAGACACGCCTTCTGAGTGCCACCACATCAAGAAAATTGCAGACCTAGCATTCTCATGATTTTTAAATAACTCCACACACCACACAAAATATGTACATTGCATTTCATATCAGTGCTGCAGTACATAGCACATGTGTGGAATTGAAATGCATAATAAACTGGAAAAAATTTAAATCCCCCCCATTTAATGGATGTAAATGCTGCAGACTAATGTGTTGACCAAATGCCTGGTTTCCTTTCTTTGAGAATTGTTGAGTAATGAAGGAAAAACAGACAAACCTACCTGTCCATTGTAGATGGGTTTGATTCATATGTCCTTACCTCCCTGTGAAGAAGAGGATCATACAGTGTCAGAAACAGTTCTAAAACCCAAGTTAGAAAATCAAAAATGTCCACTTTGAGTCTTGTGATAACAAAGCTATTTGTTCAAGGCTGCTTAACAAGCGCAGATTTTTCTTGAATATTTTTATGGGTTTCTGCCAGTTGTATTTCTCTTTGTGCTCTGCGATGGATCCCTGGGCAAAGGGCCTTTAGACAATTCAGTTAGAGAGGCATCGCTTCTATTCCCTGCCCAGCTCTACCTGCCACTACCCTGTCTAACCTGATCTACTTGCACTGTGCTTAACCCTTCTCTGCCCTACTGCATGCTCCTCATTTCACATCTACATCATTGCTTGAGCACCATTGCAGTACATACCCAGTGTCTAACTTCTTTTACTTGCTTTTAAAGTAACATATCAGTTACTTTAAAAGACTGATATGACAGATAACAAAATTGCCACCATTCTGTGCTAAAAAGAGCCTTTGTGGCATTCCCATCCAAAATTGGACGTCTCATTTAGAATTGTTTATAAAGCAATAAGAAAACATAGGTCATCTAATATAATGTGACACAGTTTTTACCAGCTGCCTTCCTAGTCATTATCACTAGCTTTACACTTCACAGTCTATAGGATGTGTGTGATTGTGGGCTTCTTAATTCTGCATTTAATACTCTGCATTTTATCACAGTCTCAACAAATCATCCTCTACAATTAGATCTGATCAGAAACACCACATATGAACAAACATTTAATAAAATGTTAGTTAACGTGAAGGATGTCTTGAGGCTGTATGCAAGAAACCATATTTATGACAGAGAAAAGTTGTCAATGGATGAAATTTGACCTGAAGACAACATGAGGGTTAAATGATTGTTTTATACTCAGGGTTCATATTATTTTGACACTGGAGGAGATAAGAGGGAAAAAAAATATTTTGGCAACTACACGGTTTCACATCAAACGTGTAAATACTATAAAAAGGCAGATTCTACAAAACAAAGTGCAGTTATTAAATCGATGTGAGGAACAAACCAGCGTGCAGAAGCCCAGAACTGAACCCAAAACTACATGGTGAACAGCACATCGGTGAGACATACAGCACCTGTACTCTGATATGGTGGGTGATGTCCATTTGTCCCAGGGGGAGTTTTTCGCTGAGGACCTGAAATTGACATAAATACACATAAAACTTACTTAACTTTATGACCACTTAATTACCATTCTGGAAATCACACAGAACATGAAAAATATAAATGTACATGAGCCAGGACAGCATCACTGCAACCAGGTGATCAATATTTTACACCTCAGTTTACAGATAAGCAGGTAGAAAACAAGTCTGGGAACTGGATGTGTGACCAAAGGGACACAGGTTTGAGTCTCAGGTTAAAGTCCTTTAAACTGATCTGAGATTAGTTTCAGGGTAAAATGTACCAAATAAATTTGCCTAAAGGATTACACTTAACCACAATTACTGCAGTTAATATATAATTATAGAACTAATATTTACAGGTCCAAGCTGTTAAGATGAACTTGATACATAGATAAAGTCAACAATATGTGAAGGCAAATGGGATATTTGATGATCCTGGACTTACTGCCTCTCAAACGTGACAAAGTAGTTCGGCAGGTCAGCAGGATCATCGGCGGTTCCCTCTGGACTGCAACACAGATCACAAAAGAAATGCTGTTATGTGTGTTATAAATATGTATAAAGATCTGGACATTGTTTAGCACAGGGTATTTTTGAGCTCTGTTATCCCCACAATGAGCCAGCACTGTTACAGGTGTATATATACCTTTCAGAATGGCGTTCAGTTTTGCTGTGCAGACTCACCAATGATTTTTCAGTATTGATTCTGAGGGACCCACAAAGGGATTGTGAAGTTAGTGTGATGATACACAATGTGTTATGATGAATAACAATAAAATGTACAATGAATTCAGACAAGGCTTGTTTTCATACCTTGTGTTGTCAAACGGAATAACATCAACTGCAAGGGCATCCAGAGCACCATCCTTCATTGTGTCTGTCCTGTAGTGACAGGAGAAAAGATGCAGTGGACCTGTATGATTTAATAACTATTCTATCTACTGAACTGATAGTTGCTCATCATAATAAACATCTTTAGTTTAAAACCTTGATCAGTTTTACACGATCTGCATTTTTCTAAAATCCTACATTTCAGTTCTTCCCTCTAACAATTTTTAAAATAATTTCTTTAAAACAGATGGAACAAAACAGAACTCACCTCTGTACATCTTCTGTGGCCTCCCACTGAGATGCAGGGGCTGAGGGGCTATAGGAAGAAGTATTTTGAACATGATGATTTTCAGCTCATGATAATACTAGTTGTAAAGGTTTCCATGCAAAGTATTGTGACAGAATGTGACGATACCTCTTGCTGGTGTCCACAGAGAAGGGGTCAAGCAGGTTCACGGTCGTGTCACTGAAATAAAGACATTGAATGCAGTTCTGTCTGAGTGTATCAGAACTCATATTCACTTGTTTGGTCTCTTCTGTTCATATTTTGATCACATGTTTTGGAAGCTCTTCATCTCATAAATCATTTCAATACTAAAGGAGAAATGGTGCTTAGACAACGCTACTTGAGCCAGCAATAACCGTAGAAAGAAAATTCTGGGGCGGTGTAAGTGTGTGTTCACAGCACACTCACCTGAATTCCATGGGGTTGGTATCCTGAAAACCTTTCTCAACAGCAAGTGGATCTATAGTGCTGAGGCACAGGAAGGTTATGGTCAGATTATAGTTTTTTCAGTTCTGGCCTTTACTTACATGAATGGATGCAGATATAACCACAGACATCCAGCAGCTCACCTCTTGATGGACAGAGTCCTTACTGGAGCTGGATCTGCTGAGGTGGTCGAGCTGAAAACGGGAAGTTTCAAATTTTATACTTTATTTTGACACGGGTTCCATTATGATAAAGCCACGCTGTCATCAATGAAATAATAAAACGCTAGTTCATTAAATGCATTGTGATGGTTTACCTGATCTTAGTAACAGTGGTGGTGACACTCTGTTGGCTGGATGATGCGTTTCCACCTGCCTTCTTTTCCTTGACACTGAGGGCAGGAGAGGAAACAAACAGGTTCAGAAGAAGCATCTTCCCCCTGACACGTTATTCCTTTTTCACACATCTGTTGATTCTGCATCTGTCTGACCTTCAAGACACCATTATTCACAGCTTGCCTGACGTCACATTTCTGTGATATAGTGTGTGACAACGAAACTACTTTATCTGTAAGTTGAAAATCATCTTAGTGCTACAACATTGTGCAAATATTAGAAGTAAGAAACAGACATAAGCATAAGTAAAAAAAAATCATGATATATTGGATTATAATCATTTAACTGATGTTGTCTGTTGTTCCTTATAAATGGCTTTAAGGGCCATGATGATACCTCTTGCTGGTGTCCACAGGGAATGGGTCAAACATATCTACAGTGCCGTCACTGAAACAAAACCACAGAAAGGCCACGTGTATCAGAACTCATATTCAAATGCTTAGTTTGTATGGTTCATTGCACAATGTTTTGGAAGATTGATTCACGAAGAGACATTCATTCAACTCAAAATAGTGCTAATGGGAAAATGATGTATGGCCAACATGAAGAAAATATTTGCAAAGTTATAAGAGCTGAATGTGTGGCAATTAAGGATTTAAGAATTAAATCTTCACATAATTACCCATATAAAAAATATTATTTGAAACTCATAGTAACTGGGAAAAAGCTGTCATTCGTTGAACTTTTCACTTTCCACTTATCACATTTTTAAGATCTGTGTTCAATGACAGTTCTTTTACAGGGCAAACTTAATACTGTAATTGTGTAACCTGGTCTTAGTAACTGAGGTGGTGATGGTCTGTTTCTTCGATGGAGTGTCGCCACCTGTCTTCTGTTCTGTAACACTGAGGACGAGAGAGAGAAAAAAAAATGTTTCAGGAGGATTCACCGTTTTACGGTCACCTTATTCCCATCAAATATATGTAATGATTTTGACTCTGCCTGAATTATATTACTGCTGCACTGATATCATAGTCCACATTCACAGATTACCTGAGGTCACACTGAACTAATATAAATGCTACACTGAAATAAAACAGGCTTTAATGATGATTTGATGGCAACCTTAATGCAACAGTAATTTTAACAGTCAGCCCCTGTATCCATTAGTGTCTAAGTTAAGTAAGTAAATAAAGCGCTATTTGGTAAAAAGAGCATTGAGGAGAGGGTCATTACATACTTTGTCTCGGTGATCACCATGGTGCTTTGGACTGCAGTTGTGGTCTTTGTGGAACTAGAAGGGGGGGAAATAGAGCAAGAATGATTCCTTTCACTAAGTCAAGAGTGAAAGATTGAGAAAAAATGAGGATAATTTAGTCCATACCTCTGTGAGCCTGTGGATAAACTGCTGGACTTTGGATTGTTGGGAAGGGGGTCCACCACCTTCTCTGAGCTGCAAGAAAGAGCAGAGATCAGTGTGTTATTTGACAGCGTTAAAGATATTATGGTTTTTATGTAGAGACTAACAAATAATAACAAGTGAGAAAAGTATGAACACAAAATGTAGAAATTTAAGTTGTACATTCTAGACAGTCTGTTTTATTTTTATACCTGGTACTTGTGATTTTTATTGTGAAATTAAGAATTTAGTGAATACAAAACAAAGTAATGTACAAATGATACAACTACTTCTTGCACTAACCTATCAGGCAGTGCTATGAGGTCACCAGAGTCCAGATTTTTGCTGGTTTCCAGGGCTGTCTGAACTTTAGGAGGGAAACTAAAGAGAGCAGAGAAAGAAAATGACCATTGAATATTAATGTGTGGCTTCAGGCCAGATGAAAAATAAACCAATGAGTTGGTGTGTTTTATAAAAATACACCACTGTGCTGACATAACTGTGCATATCTTGGTATCTGGCTGTTTATTTCAATATGGACTATAAAAGTCTTTGCTGGCTCACAAATGATGGGTTAAAGAAAAAGCTGAACATTTGTAAAAAAAAAAAAAAAAAAACACAAAAAATCATACTTTACACAAATAAAAATACATAATATTTTAAACCACATCACTTTTGATTTACTGACCTTACAGTATCTTCAATGTCAAATATTAGCTTGCAATAACAGGAGGTCATATTTAACATTTTCATGAAAATATTTCTCACTGTCCTCAGATCTCTCTGCCTCCTCACCTGTTTTTGGCTGGACTGGTCTCTGTCTTCATCTTCTGTTCAACAGACAGCTTAGTGTCACTGGAGCTGGAAGATGATCACAGTTATTATTTTGAATGTGGACTCTAGTTGTGTGTTCAGTGTAAAATACAGTGAATTCAACACCGATATAAAAGCGCATATTCAACAATACACTTTTTTTCAGTTAATCTAAAGTATCCTGATGATCAAAGCAGAAGCTGATCAGAAGCACAAATGTGTTGGGTTCTTTGTCTTCACAATTCTGCTTCCTACCTGCTCTTAACTGGATTGGTCTCCATCTTCTGCTCAACAGGCAGCTTTGTGTCTTTGGAGCTGTAAGACCAACACAGACAGGATTAATATTTTAACACATGGTTAAAATGGGGAAGAGAAAACAGGTGAGGCTGGAGAGAGGAAGTGTGTGTTGGAACAGAACAGTGACACATGGCCATCTCATGAGAGAAGTTTTACAGCAGGTTTAAATTATAAATAAGCACCTGTTTTTAAGGATCCGTGTTATTCATTCAGAGCTATGGAGATCTGGCAAGTTTTTGAGAAAACGGCAAAAGGAGGATAGTCCCTAGTGAAACCCACAAAAACTCAAGGGTAATGTACACATTCAGTACCAGATCAATGCTGGACTTTAACCCCTAACCTCATAGATGCAGTATAATGCTGCCACCTTCAGATTCAGCCGGTGATGACTGTATCACACAAAGGTACACCTTCAGTTTGTCTTCATTTAAAACAATGCTTTGTTTCTCTGCTGACCAAACTTCTTCCCTGGCTCAGATATGAGAAATGAAATGAAAATAGTTTCTAACAATAAAACAGTTAGCAGTTATTCTGAAGTAAAAATTTCTGAGAGCGTTAGTACTGAGGTGATATGGTTGATGTTTTTAGATCTCTCTATTAATAAACACTGAGTGAAGACGGCGTCTCTCGGAATTTTCATTCACAGCAACCATCACCCCCCCCCCCCCCCCCCCCCCC